>JAINUW010000547.1:0-506475 GCA_020205615.1 Panax quinquefolius | reverse complement strand
TAGATGATATGATGATGTTTTTATAACCATTTTGTAGCCTGTAATATGGACTATAGATCTTGGCCTTTAGATCCCTTAAAACATCAACAGATCGAACGTAGTGGGTGGTCAAAGTAGGCCACTCGCACTGATTTTGAATTTCTGGAAAACCCAGAAAGAGTATGAACAATTTTTCTGACAAGGTTTGACCGAGTCATAACTTGTGAATCTTTGTTTTTGGACTAATCAGTTGTTATATATATGTTCCTTGACATAAGGACTACATATTGGAACCTTGAGACTACATGAATCATGATCAGAACATAAAAATAATCGAGTCACAATAAGGCACCACGAACTGCCTGGGTTTCTGGAAAACCCAGGAACTGTCTAACAGAAAGTTTGTAGGCTAAGATCTTCTTATTGGTTTGTTGTATGACCAAGATGATGATTGATTCGTGTAGTGTTACATAAACACTACATGATCAATGTTTAACATTGCCCAGAACATGTATGGATTGAGAATTACTGTAACAATCCGGAGAATCCGGATTGTTCAGAATTTAAGTTTAAAGAATTAGTTATTAATAAAATGAATTTTTTATTAATAATATTATGTGCTATGTGTTTATTAATCGTTCTAAAACCTAGGATGATTATAAGTCGGGAGGATTTTGGCTACGAGCTAGATTGAACGAGTAAGAATTTTGAAGACAAAAATAAAAAAATTTCGGGAACAAAAATATTTTCGGGGAAAAAGACGAAATAGGCACTATTTACCCGACAAAACCTAAGTGTTAGGGTTTGAATAACCTAAGCCGTTTTGAGAGTTTGATATGTCAAAATGACATTGTGTCGAAGGATTTGACGATGATATGTCGTGAAAAGTTAAGTAAGCCGATAAAAGTTTTTCTCAAAAAATGTGTAGAAATCGGACGAAATAAAAATGACGAAAAGTATTGTTATCTACTTTTTATTCGTTTAGCTATGTTAGGGGAAAACGTGAAGGAAAACGCTTGACACCAAAAAGTGTTTTTCAGTTTTTCGAAAATGCGAAGAATACGTAAAAGTTAATCGATAAAGGAAAGACGAAATATCCAAAAATATTTGGATTCCGAGAATCGCAGTTTTTAAAACTGTCGGACGAAACCCGAAAGACGGAACCACAAAGCTTCCAAGGGAAGCTACGTGAATAGTAAGGAGGTGGGAATAGTAAGGAGGTGTGAATAGTAAGGATGTTGGGGGCGAAATGACTAAAATACCACTAGCTTGGAAATTCTATAAATAGGAAGCTTAATTCATTTATTTTGGATTTTGAAAATCCTACACTGTAGAGAGAGAGAGGGTTCGGATGAAGAGAGAATAAGGAAGAGAATGAGTGTGGATGATCGGATCGAAGGTGAACGTGAAATAGAAAAGCTTGCGAATCGATGGCTTTGTCTAGCGGAAGAAAAATAAAGAAGAGAGGTAACCTAAAACCTAGTCGAATTTAATTTTTCTTTAAGTCCTATATGTTAATAACATAATTTAATGAGAATATGAAGTAAAAGATGTAAGAATGATTTCATATGGTTGAAATCATGAGAAAATGAAGAAATAAGAATTTAAAGTTTAGTTTATAAATTTCTTAAGGAAGTATACGATTCATAATGAATTAGAACGATCTGAGTGGATTATATGAATGAGTAGGTGAAATAAGTAAGGAATGGTGTTCTATAACATCAAATTTCAAGAAAAAGTGAAATCATAATCAAAATATCGATTTAAAATGAAGAACGAATGAAGAACACGAAGAACGTTGTTTATGGACAAATTTAAAACCATCGTAGTATAATTGTTGTTGATGGACAAGTTTAAAATCATCGCATATAAGTTATATTCTTATTGCTTGGTTAGGAACGATAGAAATGTTCATGAAGAACGGATTAAAACGGAGCTATAACGAAGTTATGGCAAAAATTTTGTAAAAGACGAATGAGAATTAGAAAGTTAGTAAATGAACCCGAATGTGTAGGGTTTCATAAGAAAGTAAGAGAATGTAGAAAACGTGAGTCGTGGACTCAAGAATGAACGAGTTCCGAGTTCGGATGACCGAATTACGGATGAGCGAACGAAGAGCGTTAAAAACGTAAAACGAACGAAGGGTGAAGATCAAGCCAATCAAATGACACTTTAATGGATTCAGAATGAAGTTTTGTCTAAAGGGTATTGAAGTACGTAAAATAAGGAAGAGAATGGCTTTGGAATGACCTCGTTCCGAGTTATAACGAATAAGTTATGGAAGTGGGAAGTAAACATCTCAGAACGATCAAAGACTTAGAAAAAATTTCTAGGGTTAGGGCTTGGCGTCGTGGCGCCAGCCATGCCTTGTAAGGCGGCACTGCAGCGCTAGAATAGGAAGTCGTGTCTTGCAAACTCGTGCCACAGGGCAAGAGATAAAGAAGAGAGTGGTGCCGCAGCGCCAGTGTAGGGAAAAAGGCAGAGAAGAGCTTTTAACTGCTCAGCTCATGGGGGAAACGAAAGGAAAGATAAAGAACATATTGTTCAACTAATGTAACACTTAATCAAGTGTTTTAAACCTTTAATGAAGGTTGAATGAAAAGATTAAACAAGATTAAAAGAATATGAATGCAAGTTACAGAACTGATATCTGGGGACCGTAGTCACGATAAACGAGCCTGAGGGATTGCTATAATTGTGATTCCTTAGACGTTGAGTGACGAGAGTAACGTATAACATTTTGATGTTATGATATGGTAGTGAGAGATAAGTGTAAAGCGTATAGATGTTGTGAACACAACGCATTTGTATTGAATGACCAGTCTTAGCATATTGCGAACCGTATGGCTTCAACATTAAGGAAGAATAACGATTGGTATTAAGAAAGTCGTAGCGAACGGTAAGAAGATTAACGAAAGTCGAATGTGAGTCAGATGACAATGTTAGAATGAAATGTAAGCATTGAACACTTTAACCGACGTGAAGGTTGAGTGTACGCAAATATTAAACGGGCTGAACCTACACCCCGTGTATGGTTTGACCATATGATAATAAAGACCAATGATTAAATTGTGAACGGTAAAGAAGTTGAATTAAAGACAATAACGTTTAACGTAACGAAGCCGAGTTAATGATTAAATGGAATGATCACTCTGAGTATACAAAAGACTGTATGACTTAGACGATGAAGAGTGAATCCTGAGGTGTGGCGTTTAGTTGCCAGGAAGCCATAAGGAATGAGAAATTGACTTAACGAAGATTATAGTTTAATAGTTCGTATAAGTTAAGATAAGTTAGGTTGTGGTGCAATCATAACCTTTGATGGTTGACATATGGGAGCTGGGCTAAACAATTCCTTCAGAGAGCGAAGGTATATACAAAACTGGCAACCGATCTAACTCACTGTGATGGCAGTGTAGACGAGATGAAAATTTGTTTGTTGGTTATTTGTGGGAAACCACTCAGAGTACCATATGGATTTGCTAGCGAGAGCGCGATGTGTCTTTGAGTCCTAGAGAAGTTATAAGAAGAAGATAAGAATGTAAAACATCAAAGATGATGAGCGTTATAAGTAAGACATCTCAAGTATGTCATGAAATAGTAGAAGCAGGTAATGAAAGTGGTCAGCATGAAACTTAGGTTGCAAGAATGCGAACCCTAAGAAGTAAAGTTAAGCAAGCTAATGCATAAGTCAAATATACATGACTAATTGGTGTATGTGTTGTTTTCTTATATGCTACATAGGAACTGGAATGAGCAGTTCAATGTAAGCTATAGCTGTGCGTAAGGCAAGTTTCCTAACTTCATTCATATTTCAAATGAATGCTAGTTTCTTGAACTTCTCAGATGTTGAACTTGAGAACTTCTGTCTATGTGCTAATGTGCGATATTTGTGGAAGGTGGTAGAACATATGAGGCCTTGTGCCACAATGTGAACACTTCGGTGTTTCTATGAGATGAACTGTCTTGTGATTTAACTGTTAAATAAGAGAATGCTCTGTTTATACATGATCCGTTATTGTTAAGTCTGTTCTAATGATTCTAGCCAGACAGAATGTGTATGAAAAAGGTAGAAGAATGAAAGTATTTTAAAATGAAATTGAATATTGTTTTAAAATGATAGGAATCGAGATTATTCCTATTATTCAAGCTGCTTCATAACCTTTGTTTGGTTATTGAAGTCTTAAAAGAATGTTTGAATTCTTGAAGTTGTTTGTTCAACATTTATAACTTGCTGGGCAATTGAATGCTCACACTTGCTTTAAATGAAAAACATTTTCAGCGAACGATGTTAGAAGAACTTAAGGATTCCGTAAAGATCAAGTTGACCGGTATCCAGATGCAGTGCCATTCAGTATGTGAATGAGCGAGAAAATCGAGCGAAGATTTGTAATATAAAATAAGTTAAATGAACTTTAGATTAGTTTAATGAACTGTTATGTATCCTTAGCGGCGAATGAAAGTCACTCGTGTAAGATGTAAAGAATAATGTAATCATCATTATTTTTAATGAAATGAGTTATAAGGTTTTAGAACCTGGAAATTTAGAATGTATGTTGTTATATTTTAGTATAAAATGATGTATGTTGGATGAATGATGTACTCGTGACGTACGGAATCCGGGTGTGAAGATAGACCGGATTTCGGGGCTTTACAATTACAAGCGGTCAAACCATGACCCTTGAGAACTGGCCAGTCAAGCTCAAGAACACATAAGACGATAGAAAGCGTCGCTACAGGCTATAGCGACGGTTTAATTAATTTCTATTTTTTGATTTTTCAAAAATTAATTAAAAATAGAAATAAATTCTAGAAAATTATAAAAATGGTTTTAAAAATTATTTTAAATTATGAAAAATAACTTTTGACAAATTGGGATGTTTTTTGTAGACACTCAAAATTTTCTGCATTCCTCTTACTAACATTGCAGGAGGGTAGATTCGTCTTTTGGAGATAACCCTGAAAGACAGCTTACATCCATTTTGGATATTACCGGAAGTTCGCTTCCAACCCGGAACACAAACCGGGAACATCATCTCAAACCCGGAACACACACCGGGAATGTCATTTCCAATCTCGGAGATAACCCCAAGATATGCAAATCAAAAGACCGGCAACAACACTGGAGAGGACAGTTCTCTCTCGGTAATAACACCGCGACGCTCAGGTCCAGTCCCAGAGAAACACTGGGAGTAGCAACCCCATCCTTGGTGATAGCCCCAAGAGATGCCATTGCAGTTCCGGTGATAACCCCAGAAATGCTTGTCTCAAACATATGCAATCAGCTTCAACCTCAGACATCCTGTCGAGGCACACACACCTCAGACCCGGAGTTGACAAACGGGCAGACAAGAACATCCATAGATGATAGTGATATATACAAACAAGCAGCAGTCCTATCTCAGCTGTATCCCTGAGCAACGTCTGCTTTTTGCTTAAACAGGCGATAACCTCAGTGAGGAGTCACAACGTCATCTTACCATCTCAATAAGATGATATCGCGGCATACCAACAATTAGTCCAATCTTAGCTATAACCCTGAGCAACGTCTACTTTTAACTCAAACTGGCGATAACCCCGGCGAGGAGTCAAACGTCATCTTGTTCCTTCGACTATGGCACGTCGTCTCAACACTCATACATACATACCTCCAACAATGTCCCACAAGAGCCGAGGATTGACAATCTCGAGTGAATATTACGTGTGACAGTACTTTGGATAGAATTTGAAGCTTGAAGACCATGGGCATAGACCCCTCTTCCTGACTTCGTACAACCTCTAATCCATGTCATTACGTAACTCTCGACACAAGTGGTCCGAAGAAGGTTAGATATACCTCGTTCGGATGCTTGGATTGAAGTTCTGCAAGTTCGAGTGGACATTACAGTGCACGACTGCACGTACTACGAGACGACGGGACCCGTGAGGCTCGGATGCATCCGCGACCGAGCCGCAGTACAAGCTACGCCTTTAAATGGAAATGGGTGTACTACGACCATCCGTCTATATATAGAAGCCTTGGGGTCAGCCATTTGAGAAGAAGAAGGAGGGAAAAAGGCGAGGAAGCCCTGTCCATTTTGCTCTACATACACATCTTTTGAGTGTTTCCTCACTTCTAAACACTAGTTAGCTCACATATAGCTATCTTTTATCCGGCAGGAGCTGAGTGTTTATCCATTTAAAGTAATAGAAGTCTACTTTGGCAGCCCACTGTAAGCCTTCTCATATTTTATAAAGCCTTCTTCTCATATTAGCACATCTTTTGTTGTACACGTTGAGAGTCGTGTGAGTGTGTTTGCGGGACTTGGTCCATGGTTTTCATTTACATACGTATATATATACTTATATATATATATATATTTCATATATGGAATAACATTATCGAGTTATGCCTCGATTGAGCCTGAACTTTAGTGCGGAGGGCTTTTTATTATATATATAAATCGTGGTGGGACTGCATCGATGAGCACAGATTTTATATCCATGCGTTTAATTGCTTTTATATATATATATATATATATATATATATATATATATTTATCATTCGAACATATCAGATGAGCACGGATTCACATCCTGCGTTTGTTTGCTTTATATATATATATATATATATATATATATATATTTGTACATATATATATATATTTACATTCTGTCGGCTACTGGAGTTTACTTACGTGGCCTTTTATGACTTTTATTTACATTTCGTCCTACTTGGAGTTTACTTAAGTGGCGATTGATCGCTTTTCTACGACTTTATTTACATTTCGTCCCACAGGAGTTTACTTACGTGGTGGTTGATCATGTCCATATATATATATATATATATATATATATATATATATTTTACCGCTTTTATATATTTACATTTTCGATCCCCATGGAGTTGCTTCGTGGTGGTTGATCATGTCTAGTATATATATATTTACTGACTTTTATAAATATAACGCTTCTCGCTTTCCATACAAATTGCGTTATCATGTGAGCTTTAGGAATCATGTGATCACGAGTTCGATTTCTTGAATCTAGATTCTGTTCCCATGATGGATATTTTTCACCGTATGGCGACACATGTACATTATTTTACATGTCTGAATTTCCTTGGATGGTTGTCATGCCCATGAGGAGTTCGAAGATTTCTTTGTATATTATTTTCTCGAGAATGCTTAGCATCTCAAAAATAAAAGCAAACAAAATTTGAACATTTAATAATAAAATGGAAGTATGAAAAGGTCTCAATTCTATTGAGCACGGGGTTTGAAAAACCTCTTTTACAAAATGTCATTGCTATATCTTGGTTAAAAGCTGAATTTTTCTATAAAATTCAAACCTTGTATATATAGTGTGCGACGAGGCCTCACACTACTTTCAAATAATTGCACATTGTTCCACACACACATACACACACATTCATATAACAATTTCTTTGAAAAGTGGCGGTCACAAGTAGTAACACGGATGTCGAGAAGTGCCTAACACCTTCCCTCGCATAATCAATCATGCATAGAACCTAAAATGAATCTCGGTTTCATAGACAAATCTAGCGATTAATCAAAACACCGGGTCAATGTGCAAACCTTTTTTGGTTGCGTTAGTGCAACCGATTAAATACACCAATGACGACTCTTAAAGTCAAATCGTCGACATTATACATGTCGGACCTTTTTCACTTGTTTTTTCAAACAAATCTCACATTAACATGAGAACACCAAAGAGAAAGTAACGAAAAGGAACACTCAAAAATCCCGACGTCAACTTGTGGGAAGAATGATTCCCCGGGGATCAGGAAAGGCACCACTCAGATTAAACTTCGGTTGAGCAATGAATTAACTTCTCGTCAAGTCATAGATTGCGATGATCCGGGAACCTTCATGCTTAGAAAAGCCGCGAGTAACCCTAAGATAGGTCGACCTCTGATAAACCAAACGCGGAGGGAAGTCTCTTCATACTTTCCATTTTAAATTACCTGTAAAAACATTTACTTGTAATTCTATTCCATGTTCATTCATATGTAATGGAAAATATAAAGAATATTTGTGCATTCATGACTTGTTATCAATTAACAACCGGTTTTGCAGGACAAAATTCCTAAACTTACATGTTATGAAAACATTTATATTACCCTAAGACTAAACTATGTAAGTCTTTTGTAGGGAAGAAATTGGGCATGTTACCCGTTCAAAGTCCAAGAAGGCCACAGGCCTTCAGCCAATCATGTCTTCTTCTGATCAGTCTAATGCTGTTTCCCGAGAAGAATTTGATGGATTGAGTAAACAAATCACAGACTTGGCTGTCCTACTAAAAGAATTACACCAGTCTACTCAGGGTACAAAGATACCTACACATACAGAATCCTCTACATAAGGAGGAGTTCAAGGTGTGGAAAAAAAAATTCCGAAACATCAGTTGGATACAACCAACAAAGACCTTGAAAACACCCATCTCAAAGGAGATCCAGACACCGGTGATATCAGGAAAAAGGTCCTTCAAATGGAGGAAACTATCCGCGTTCTCAAAGGGATTGGAACCCATGGCAGTGTTTCATATACAGACCTTTGCATATTTCTTAGTGTTCAATATCCAGAGAAATTTAAGACCCCTAATTTTGAGAAATATGATGGATTAGGGGATCCTTATACACATTTAAAGGTGTTCATAGGAGAACTTGGGTCATACGCAGAAAATGAAAATCTCTGAATGCAGCTGTTTCAAAAAAGTCTGACTGGAGAAGCCCATTCATGGTATGCCAGATTAGACAACTCTAAGATCCAAGGTCAAGAAAGAGTCTAATGAGTCATTTAGAGAGTATGCTCAAAAGTGGAGGCGCCTTGCTGCTCAAGTTATTCCTTCCATGACGGAATCAAAAATGGTCATGACCTTCATAGATGTACAGGAAGCTCCTTCCTATGAAAGAGTTCTAGCTGGTATTAGCAAACCATTTTTTGAAATGATCAAACACGGCGAGATGGCTGAGATAGGATTGAAGTCTGGTAAAATTCAAGACCTAGCCGCTCTTAAAGCTGTTGCTGAGCACATCCAGTCCAGATCTTATGGAAACTACCCTCGAAGGGTCCATAAAAAGAAAGAGGAGGATGTTTCCTTGATACTACAAGGACAAAAAGGCAATCTAAGCATGCTATCAGGAGAGAAACTACTCCCTTTTCCAAAGACAATCATCAAACCCTCCATTGCCTAAAAGTGGAGAAGTAAAAGCGACCTCGAACGTTCACACCCTTGGGGGACTCGCTCGAGAATATTCTTGCTCTTCCGACCGCTCGAAAGAAAATTACATCTTCTTCCACCACCCGACCCTAATGGGAGGGGTTTTAATGCTACTTTCGAGTGTGCTTATCATGTCGGGGCACTGGACATGATACTCAAGATTGTTGGGCCTTGAAACATAAGATTCAAGATCTAATAGACAACGGTGAGATCGTGGTCACTAAACCAGATCAACCTCATATGCAAGACAACCCTCTTCCTCAACACAAAGAAGAAGAGGTCAACATGATCGATTGGAGCATTTGTCATAGGTTCCAATTCTAACGGCGAATCATCCCAACCCATCAAAGATGGTGATGACAAATGGGATTATGCAAAGTTCTAGTTTACCATGGAACGAAAGATGAAAGCTCTTGCCAAACAAATTGAGCAATTGGCAGAACTGGTGACCCACCAACATCAAGTTACACGCCAATTAATCAAGAAGAAGCATGCCTATCTCCTTCCTTTTGTAACAAATGCCTCCTCACCACCTTCAGAAAGCGAAGCTATGGAGGATAAGGTTGTGAAGCGAGCAAATACTAAAGCCCATCGGGATTTTGCTAATCAGAGGGAATTCGCCTATTTGGGCCAATCTGTGGAGGAGATATTACAGATGTTGATCAAAGAAGGAAGAATTACCTTCCTTCTCCCTCCCATCAATCCCCGCTCAGGGCGGTTCAATCCTGATAAAATGTGTCAATATCATTCACATTCTCATGGTCACAACCACGAGAAGAATCTTTGGGCACTCACCATCTTATTGAATCTCATTGATAGCGGTGTCCTCGCAAATAACGAGATGATTACCTTTGTCTGACTCAAGGGTGGGAATGTATGTCCTACCAAATGGAAGGGATCAGTAGCAGTTATATCTGAAGTGGATGATGAAACTGTCAAAGTATTTCCCATATAACCAATTCAACTCAAAGGAGCTGACAATCCTTTGAAAGTGGCTGCACCAAAGCCAATTTCTTTATCTTTCAGACCACAATATCCTGTTGTCAGCATACACAACATTCCATGGAATTATGGAGAAGCTGAAGTATCTACGTCTCATACTACTGCTACAGTGTCGAAGGAAAATCCACTGTATCTTCCTCAACGGGTTATTAAACCTACTTGCTAAGCAAAGGGGAAATTTCCCGTGGAGAAGATTGAAAAATTCCTCCGCACTATGGGCCACAATGAAGCCAAAGTGGTTTTAAGTTTGTGAGAAGCTCCACACCAGATTTCAATACTGGACTTGGTTTTCTCTTCCGAGGATCATCAGAAGATCTTGCTGAAGGTTTTAGAAGAAGCCTATTTGCCAAAATCAAAGGATGTGGAAAAATTTCAACATTTGGTTGATCACATTTTCAACAACAATGTGATATCCTTCACTGATGACAACATACCTCCCGAAGGGACTGGTCATTTCAAGCCTTTGCATATTACAGTTTTGTCTTCCAGGTATATGCTAGCAGGAGTATTGATAGATGGAAGCTCATCTCTAAATATATGTCCTTATCATCTTGGTAAAGATGAATATCAATCTCAAGCGGATCCAAAGCAGCCACACGGTCATCAGAGCTTTTGATGGATCCCGGAAAAATTCCGTTGGAAAGATTGAATTGCCAATTGAGATTGGTCCTAATACATTCAATGTATCATTCCACGTCCTCAAGATAGACTCAGGATACAACCTGCGATTGGGGAGACCATGGATACACATGGCTAAGTTGTTCCCTCCACGCTACATCAACAACTCAAATACATTATCAACAACAGTCTAGTCACTTTGTCGATCTTTGGCCGGATTGTCACGAACAAGGAACTCTACCAATTATCGACTTCAATTCGGAAGTTGAACAAGGCGATTTTCATACTACGGAAGTAAGTAACACGCAATACCATTCTATTAGGCGCCACTTCCGCATACCAAGATTTCTGCCGAGGTTATGTTGGCCACTCAAGAAATGATGTCATTGGGTCATCAACCTGGACAAGGGCTTGGTAAAGATAAGTAGGGTATTAAGCACCCTATTCAAATGTCCAGTCAAATTGGAGCAATGGGACTAGGCTATTCGCGCGATTCGATTCTGAGGAATCCTCATAAGCACAAGTAGGTTCCTCAAGCTTACGCCGCACGGCGATTCTCTATACCTTTACCTCATGAGTTAATGCAATCTCCAGTAAAGGTTCCAGCACATGTCGTAGCTATGCTGTTTTCGAAACTAATGCCAATAAAAGCAAAAGAGGTGCTGATTCCTAATCTCGAAGTGGAAGAAAAGGAACGGAAACGTAAATATGACCTTGCCTTGATGATTGCAGGCATACGCGTCATTGTTCATGATGAACATACAAACAGATACACCCCAGACGATGATTGCCCAGATGTCATGGTTATCATTCTAGAAAAGGAGGACAATGACGATCCTTTCATCACTGCAGTCCATCAGGACTTTACCCTCGACAATTAGAGCAACACTCCATGCATTGGTCGACGAGGGTAAAATGGGCAGAAAAATCTCTTTGTCCTGTAGATAACTTTAATTGCTTAATTTCCTTTACAGTACTAGCAGTAATTTTATCAAGTACATGCTAACACTTTTGTATGATCGAACATTTGCATATATTAAGTGAAAGCATATTTTATTTCAGGACTCTGAATTTAAATGTGCCTGTACTTGCTGATGAGGTGCCTTTACTCCACAAGGGCTGTAACTTTGATGCAAAGTTGGACTCAGACTTGATGGACACCCAAGAGGACATTGAGACGCCTCAGGAGATTAAAGAATGGGTCGCAGACAAACCCAAACCCAATCTTGATCAAACCACTTCTTTCAATCTCGGAACCTTAGACAACCCTAAGCTAATCCAGATTGGTTTAGACCTTACCACAATTCAACAGAATGACATGGTTGCACTATTAACCCAATTCCAGGATGTGTTTGCATGGTCTCATGAAGACATGGTGGGTTTGTCCACTGACATTGTTCTTCATCGCCTTCCCATCAAAGAAGGATTCAAGCCAGTTAGGCAAAAGCTCAGGCGATTGAAACCTGAATGGAGTTTAAAAGTCAAAGAGGAAATTGTGAAACAATTTCAAGCTGGCACCATTATGGTGTCTACATATCCGGAGTGGATATCCAACATTGTTCCCGTGCCTAAACCAGGGGGGAAAGGTGCGAGTCTGCATGGATTACCGGGATTTAAACAAAGCTTTCCTTAAAGATAGCTTTCCCATGCCCTTTATCCACATTCTTATTGACAATATTACTCAATACGGCATGTACTCCTTTGCTGATTGCTTTGCGGGGTACCATCAAATTATGGTCGCTGAGGAGGACCGTGAGAAAACTGTTTTCATCACGCCTTGGGGAACCTTTTACTACAGACAGTTGTCATTCGGCCTCATCAATGCCGGGGCAACCTATCAGCGAGCTATGATGGCTCTTTTCCACGATTTAATGCACAAAGAGATAGAGATCTACGTGGATGACATCATTGTCAAATCCTGGAAGGAGGATGACCACATAGACCATCTCACAAAACTTTTCAATAGGTTGCGTAAGTACAACTTGAAGTTGAATCCCGCCAAGTGCGCCTTTGGTGTTAAGTCAGGCAAGTTGCTAGGTTTTCTAGTCAGCCACAAATGGATTGAACTGGATCCTACCAAAATCCAGGCCATCAAGGAAATGTCCATTCCTCAGACAGAGAAGGAAACACGAGGATTTTTTGGAAGAATCAATTTCATTAGCATATTCATTTCTCAACTCACACCAACCTGTGAGCCTATCTTCAAGCTGTTAAGGAAGAACTCCTCCATGAAATGGAACGATGAGTGTCAGAAAGCCTTCCTTACCATTAAATATCAACTAATTAACGCTCCTGTTTTGGTACCTCCCAGGGATGATGTTCCCCTGTTCATGTACATGTCCATCAATGACAATGCCATGGGCTGCATGCTGGGGCAAAAATACAATAGAGGCCAAGAAAGAGCTATCTATTACCTCAGCAAAAGATTCAACATCAATGAACGCAAGTACACTCTGATTGAGAAGACTTGTTGTGCTTTAGCATGGGCTTCCATGAGGTTACAGCATTACCTCCATGGTCACACAACCCATCTCATATCCCGGATGGATCCTCTCAAGTATGTGTTCGATGGCCCATCTTGAATTGTTGGTATCCGGATGGCGATTGATCCTAAAGCAATTTGACATCATCTACGTGATGCAAAAGTCTGTCAAAGGTTAAGGAATTGCGGATCAACTGGCCGCCGCACCTGTAGGGGATTACAAACCCTTAGAAACATACTTTCTCGATGAAGGGGTAATGACAATTCAGCTACAACATCAGTACGATACATGACGTACGTGGAGAATGTATTTTGATGGAGCTGTTAATATAGAAGGCTCGAGAGGCGGGGCGATTTAATATCCCAAGCACGGGGGAAAGTATCCGTCACCGCTCAAATTGCAGTTTGTCAGCACCAACAACACAGCTGAGTATGAAGGTTGTATCATGGGGCTAAAACTTGCTCGTTCAATGGGCATAAGGCAGTTAACTGTCTTTGGGGATTCTGAATTGGTAATCAGACAATCCACGGGAATCTATCAAACCAAAGAATTACATTTGTTGCCTTACCATCGGCAAGTTTTACAGATGTCTTTAAAGTTCGAAGAAATCTCCTTTCTACACATTCCTCGTAATAGGAATGATTTTGCAAATGCATTAGCAACGTTGGCCTCCTTGGTTTACATACCGGACAAGGAAGACATGCCAAACACCACGTTTACTCTACAAAGAGCCCCAGTCTATGGGAATTACGTTGGAGAAGTATCGGATTGAGCTACCTCCCATCCACAACCCTTGGTATCAATGCATCAAGGAGTATCTACGAGATGGATCTACACCTGCTGAGGCGAGCCTAACTGAGAAGAGGCGGATTCATCGACTTGCTATGAAATTCTACTTGAGCGGAGATGCACTCTACAAAAGAGATTCAGGATTAGGTCTCCTCGGATGTCCGGACAAAGACCAAGCTCGAGACTCTCATGGATGAGATCCATGGAGGAGTATATAGCCTGCACGACGGCGGCCCTTACTTATCAAGAAAATTCTCAGAATGGGACATTATTGGCTTACACTCAAAGCTGACTATGATGATCACATCAAGAGGTGCTATCAATGCCAGATTCATGGGAATTTTATCCGTGCCCCTCTAAGGGAACTCCACAATATGAGCTCACCATGGCCCTTCTCAATGTGGGGAATGGACGTGATCGAGCCCATCGAGCCCAAAGCTAGTAATGGACATCGATTCATATTCACCATGATCGACTACTTCACCAAATGGGTAGAAGCAGCATCCTTCCCCAAGGTCACTAAAGAAGTTATCATTGCTTTCATCAGAAATAATGTCATCTGTCGATATGGACAACCAAAGGTCATTGTGTCAAACAATGCTAAGAACCTCAACAACAAAATGATGGAGGAGTTATGCAGAAAATTCCACATCAAACATCTCAACTCCGTCATCTACCGTCCAAAGATGAATGGTGCTATTAAAGTGACTAATAAAAACATCAAAAAGATCATGCAAAAAATGTCCGCCAATCACAAAGGATGGCCTGACCTCTTGCCTCTGACTTTATTAGCCTACAGAACTTCCATGCGAACTTCCACTGGGACAACCCCCTACTCATTAGTCTATGGGATGGAAGCAGTGCTCCCCATAGAAGTGGAAATGGAATCCCTCAGAGTATTGATGGATGCTCAGTTGGATGAAGACCAATGGGTACAAGACAGGTATAACCAATTGTCTCTGATAGACGAAAGGAGAACCGCGACAATCTTCTATGGTTGGTTATATCAGCAAAGGATCGCACGATCCTACAACAGAAAAGTCCAACTACGGCAATTCAAACAACATGACTTGGTTTTGAAAAAGATCATTGACAACCAAGATCAATCTAAGGGAAAATTCGCTCTTAACTGGGAAGGCCCATTTGTTGTCAAGGAAGTATTGATAGGAGGTGCTCTCAGATTGTAGGAAATGTATGGCGATGAATTTCTACAACTCACCAACTCGGACACTGTGAAACGGTACTATGTCTGAAGTTACCATCAAACAAACATCCTTGTTTTGATCCTCAAATCACCAATCAATCCGGTTTTGAACCCTTTCCTTTCTACATACTCTTCTGCCCCTCAGGGAAACATACACTTCAAGCCAGCAGCCTGGTTTTACTTCATTTCAAACCTTTCATACAATCTCGGTTATCCTGAAGACGGGATTTAACCTCTCACAATTTCGGTTATCCTGAAGACGGGATTGAACCTTTCACACCTGCAGTTTATCCTGAAGACGGGATTAAACTTTTCTACGCCTGCAGTTTATCCTGAGGACGGGATCAAACTTTTTACACACTTGCAGTTTGTCCCCATTATGAAATCAAACTTTCTTCTCCCCGCAGTATAGCCTGCACATGGGATTCACACTTCTCTTCGCCTTCAATTTGTCCTGAGGGGCGAACTACGTCGACCTGATCTCCCTGATACCTGGGGGTACGTAGGCAACCATATTCTCTATGGCCAGGTCACAATAAAGAAAAAAAACAAAAACTTTTCTACCCTTTCTCTATAAAACAACAAAAACAACAAAAATACTTCTACACCCATCTGCCATCCGCATTAAGCGTTGAACCTCCTACACTAGGTTCGAACTACGCAGACTTGATCTCCTCTTATATAGGAGTACGTAGGCAGCCATTCATGGTGCAGTCTAACCACTACCAGAACAACATACTTATCACACAGTACCGGTATTGTGAGACCCCAGATTTTATCAATAAAGATTTAAATTTTGTCGAAATAATTTTTAATATTATAGTGTGAATTTGAGATAATATTATAGTTGTGGGTAGTATTTATAAATTTTGTAAAGTATGCAAGTGGTTATATTATATTCGATTGGTCGGGGAATATTAGGTTTATCGAGGAATATTAAATGCAATGACTCAATCATTGGTGGACCTACAACAAAATTATTGTCGGATTGAAAAAGCGACAAAAATATTTTATTGAAATAACGGCGGAAGTTTTACTGGTTGATCTTGTTGAACTACTCGGTAGTAAAAATACGATGTCGTGTGGTTGCATAGTAGCACACGGTATTGATTATTGATGCTTATGTGAGAAGTCACTCAGGTTTGATTCCATTATTATCGATTAATTATATGAATTATTATAGCGATAATGACGTTTTGTTTTATTAAGTATTATTAACGTAATAAAAGCGAAACATCTTTTTATATAAGCAGAATACTTTATTAAAGTTATTACATAAATAGAATATATTATATTTTATTATGCATAGTGTTGCATAGTGTTTTTTGTATAGTGTTGCATAGTGTTTGCATAGTAAAATGTTTTTATATAAATAGAATATATGATATTTTATTTAAAAGATTTTTCTTTAAATATGGACCGTCGATTAAAGTAAATCAATCTGGATAGTTCATGAATTAATTACTATGCATTCTATTTTCCTATAAATAGAAGCTCGTTCCTTCATTATTTTCTTACGAATTCACTTTGAAACTACAGAGAGAGAAATTATAGAGAAGAAGCTATAGAGAAAATCTATAGAGAGAAAGAAGAAGAGTATTACGGTACTTCACTACTTTGATATCCGGTGTCTTTTACGGTAAGGGGGTATTATTTGTTGTACACCGTAAGGGATATTATTAGTTTGTATTCATGAAGAGAACTTGATTATTCCATTCTTTATTATTACATTGGAATAACTTTGTATCACGACATACCCTATACTTGGTGAAATCCCTCATTTATTCCATTCATTATTATTACATTGGAATAACTTTTGTAAAAAAGTGGTATACCCTATACATAACTTTGTATATGCGGCGTACCACTATACTTGGTGAAATCCTTATGTTATTCCATCCTTATTTATTACATTGGAATAACTTTGTATCTGTGAATCCCCTATACTTGGTGATCTTCTTACATTATTCCATTCTTTATTATTACATTTGGAATATCACATGCGTGTGTTTTACAGGACTGGTTCCATTGTTTATTATTCCGCATTTATTATTACATTTGGAATATCATATACGTGTGTTTTACACGGACTGGTTCCATTGTTTATTATTCAAGCATTTATTATTACATTTGGATCATCGTGTTGCATTGTGAATTTCACGACTTTGGTTCCGTTATTATTATTACATTGGAATAACTTTGTCATCGCAATCTGCATGCGTGGTGATTTCTTTTGTTATTCCATTCTTTATTATACCCAGGTTGGTTAAAACTTTGACTTCTATACTCCATGAAATTAGTAGAATATCCTTGATATTTGCGTTTCATCGATATCTTTTCATGGAAATATTCTTGATCATTCTTGAATTTTACTCTACTAAAGCGATATCTTGTTGACAATTTGGGCGTTACTAATTCTGGATAAAATAATTCTTGAACTTGTTTTATTGAATTATTATGTCATTGTCATCATCCTCGTGATATATTATGTTATCTTTGGCTTACGTGCATAGATGAACTTAGTATGATTATGACCGAGGATCATTCGATTATAATCATGGCTTGTTATAAATGATGTGATAAAAGTCCTCGATGGCACATAATGCGGTGATGGATAGTTTTGGTATGATTATGACCGGGGGTGATTCGGTATAGTCATGACCATTGATAATTTGATGAAAATCCTTGGCCAGTGGTAATGCGGGATGATTAGATGTGGTGGTTTATTTATTAAAATTTGAGTCTCGTGATAAAAATTGATGAAAACCTTTTAAAACGTAAAAGATAGTAGATTTTATTCTCTACTTGACTCTTTTAATGGATTGCATATTCATTTATGATTAAGCGGTTTGTCTATTGTATTTTATCGGTTTAACATTGTTGAAGGCTAATGATAATTTATTACGCATTATCTTAGTCATAATATTTCTTCTTCTGGGCTAGTTGATCTCACCTTTCTTTCACCTTTGTTCTCTTGAGAAATGAGAACATAGTTGGGACGAGTCGAGGAGCGGAGTAATGGTCAAGTGGATAGCATTAGTAGTCCTCACTATTACGTGAAATAGTGTGATAATAGTTGTAATGAGGACTCCTTTTGAGTTTGTATAATATCTAGTAGACAATATTTGTATTCAAACTCACGGTTTATGTCGTATTATACCACACAGATTATATTAGTAAGTTGTATTTGAATTTATGTACCATGTAAGTGGCGACCCAAGATGGGTGGCGTATACCAAATTTTAGGGGCGTCACGGTTGGTATCGAGCTTAGGGATATGATCCTGGTGAGATGTGAGATAAGAACTAGGAGGGAGAGCAGAAATTCCTTAGCTAGTATGACCTACCTAAATTTATTTGGTATTTAATTGGTCATTCGTAGTATAGGGATAATATGTGATATGTTAATTAACCCTTGTTTTGTTACGGTGTTTGAGAATGGCATCTGAAAATCTTTGAGATAAGCAATGAAGCACATGAGAGTGTTGATTCATTTCAAACAAAAGGTAACGACCAACAACACGATAATAATCATCTTTTGGTGGCAATGGCTATCGAACAATGATAACCATCGTGGGGAAATTATCATGCCAAGAATGGTAACCACTTGGTGGTAATCATGGCAAAGATAATAGAAGTGGAAATTGCAAGAAGAGAAGGTCATTTAGCCCAATTTTGTTGTGCACCAAAGTCAAGTCTAAATTTGGGACGGTGGCACCAAAGGTGGATATGGACAAAACAAAGTCGTTGGTTTTAGGAAGTGCATTTTCATGACTTCTCAAAAAGCGAGTAAACCGAAACGAAGTTAGCACGGTTAGTTAATTATAAATTGCGAAGTCTATACCTTATAAGATCTGGGTTCTACCCATTATTTTATCTCGCTTGCTTATGTTCAACGTTTAAATTTGACTCCGGAGAAGTTAGACTTTGACTTACTGGTTGAAACTTCGTTAGTAGGAGCCTTCGTTACCTCTACTATTTTTAAATCTAGTTTGATTCAAATAAACACTTTCACGTTACCTGTCGATCTTATATTTTTGAAAATACTCGCCTTTGATGTGATTTTAGGAATCAATTGGTTAACTACTCATCATGCTTTTCGTAAGGTTGTTAGCTTTTATATTCATAACCAACTTGTTGTGCGAATTCAAGTAACCAAACTACTAAAGTCAATTATTGTCATATCAAGCCATAAGTAAAGAGCCCCGAACCTTTCGTTGTTGACTTCTTTGTGTGGAATGCAAAAGCGGACTTTACGTAAGCGACATCGTGAATGAAGATGGCAAGTTTATAGGTATCATTGTGAGGTGCTATCTAGTTAAGGGATAGAAGTCACAGTTGGTATCAATGTGACGTACTATCCAAGTCTTGGATGAGAGTCACAGTTTTGAATGATATTTCTATTATTAATAAATTTCCTGGCGTATTCTTGAAGACTTCTTAGCCTACTTAGAGCGTGAAATCGAATTTTGTATTAACCCCAGTACAAAACCCATTTCTTAAACCCTCAAATATTTCTTCAACTAAAAGGATCTGTTTACGTGGATTATGATGAAAGTCATAATAAAAGTATAGAACTGATGAAAATCATGGTTATATGAAGTATTAGTAAGTTTTATGATGAGTTATGTTGGTTAGTATGTGAAAACATGAAAGTTTCTTAGAAATCACAAAGAGTTGAAAATCAGATTTTGGTGAAAAACGTAACATGAAATTCAATTGACCATATCTCCTATTATATTTTGAATTTTTGAGTGTGGTCAAGTCCTAGAGTTAGATCTATGAGTTACCTAACTAATCCAAGTGGAATTACTGGAAAAGGTGTTGTAGATTTTTGTGTGGACTGATTTTAGCAAAGGAGTGCAAAGCTGCAAAAAAACGAAAAAAAGTGCTGCCATGATTTTAGAGGGCTGTTTCGGCCACTTAAATTATGAGAAAAATTCTGGCCTTTTGGGACATGAAATTATATGGTATAAACTACCTCCTGTCCAAAAATGAGCTCATTACGACTTAAAATGAGCAAGTTATGACTATTTCAATATTTAGGTTTTTTCGATGAAAATGCTATAACTTAGGAGTTCTATAACTCAGATGACCATGAAATTTAAACTGGAGGCTCACATTAACATGTGTAAAGTCCTGCCAAGATTTGGAAATTTTGGAGTTACACTTGAGGTAGCTAATTTCTTAAGGAATTAATTAGAAATTGATTTTTGAAAATAGTAAATGAATTTTAAAAATTCCGAAAAATATATTTTCATTATGGGACTATATTATGCTAAATCCCAGAAAAGAAATATTTATGGGACTGATTTGGTATTTTCATGAAAATAGTTTAATTCTGAACATATGAATTAAATATGTTATGTGAAGTAACAAAGTTGAAAATAGGATTTTATGGCTAGAGAATCCTGTATAGAGTATATGCATATTTTTTTTTTTTAGGATTTGATAATTGGTGATGATATCTTATGAGTATGGCATTTTGAATGATTAAATGCATTATATGGTAAAAGCGTAAACAATTGAGATAAATTGTTTATGAATTTAAGAAGTGATTAAAATATTGTTATAATATTAAGGATATTAGATTATGAGATTATTAAGTGATTGATAACATGGGGATATTCTTGAATCTGGATAAATTATATTATAAATGTTTAATATTTATCCTTTATCTCATTTGATTGATTCTTTATATCATTATCCTCATGCTTATATTATGTTGAAAGTCATCGTGGCACACTGTAGTGCATAGATGGACTTGGTATGATTATGACCGAGGATTGTTGGGTATAATCATAACCGTAATTGAAAACTTTGGGTCGATAATCTTTGGTAGTAGTGCATGGATAATTTGTGGTCGTGATACTAATGAATACCACGATTATCTTTGGTGCGTAGTGCATGGATAATTTGTGGTCGTGATACTAATGAATACACGATTATCTTTGGTAGTAGTGCATGGATAATTTGTGGTCGTGATACTAATGAATACACGATTATCTTTGGTAGTAGTGCATGGATAATTTGTGGTCGTGATACTAATGAATACACGATTATCTTTGGTAGTAGTGCATGGATAATTAAATGGTGCGTGATACTAATGAATATCCTTGGCACGTAGTGCGGGGATGATTTGATGATATGGATTAATTATTGAAATGAGTCTCGACAATGAAATATTAATTCATGGATGTAGTAAAAATCATCTTTGGTAGTAGTGCATTGATAGACTTGGTATGATTATGACCAAGATTATTGGTATAATCATGGCCAGTAATTGAAAACACGAATATCCTTGGCGATTGGTGCATGGATAATTCGTAGGTCGTGATACTATTAAGGCTGCGTCTCAACATTATTGGTTTTACTGATTTGTATATCTTTGCTTTGTAGTGTGCAAAGATGAATTGTTAATGAATATCTTTGGCGGATTGCGAAGATGAATTTAATATTTTTAACGATAAAGGTATTCAAGGTATCCTCACCTCTTTATCATACCGGTGCGTACCCTAATTTGAGGCAAAATTCTATAAGGAGGGAGATTGTGAGACCCAGTTTTATCAATAAAGATTTAAATTTTGTCAAAATAATTTTTAATATTATAGTGTGAATTTGAGATAATATTATAGTTGTGGGTAGTATTTATAAATTTTGCAAAGTATGCAAGTGGTTATATTTTATTCGATTGGTGGGGAATATTCGGTTTAGCGAGGGAATATTAAATACAATGGCTCAATCATTGGTGGACCCTAGCAGAATTATTATCGGATTGAAAAAGCGACAAAAATATTTTATTGAAATAACGGCGGAAGTTTTACTGGTTGATCTTTGTTGAACTACTTTCGGTAGTAAAAGTATAGTGTCGTGTGGTTGCATAGTAGCACACGGTATTGATTATTGATGCTTATGTGAGAAGTCACTTTCGGTTTGATTCCATTATTGTCAATTAATAATATGAATTATTATAGCGATAATGGCGTTTTGTTTTATTAAGTATTATTAACGTAATAAAAGCGAAACATCTTTATATAAAAGCGAAATACTTTATTAAAGTTATTACATAAATAGAATATATTATATTTTATTATGCATAGTGTTGCATAGTGTTTTGTATAGTGTTGCATAGTGTTTTGCATAGTAAAATGTTTTTATATAAATAGAATATATGATATTTTATTTAAAAGATTTTGCTTTAAATATGGACCGTCGAGTTAAAGTAAATCAATCTGGACCGTTCATGAATTAATTACTATGCATTCTATTTTCCTATAAATAGAAGCTCATTCCTTCATTATTTTCTTACGAATTCACCCAAACTCTAGAGAGAGAAATTATAGAGAGAAGCTATAGAGAGAAAATCTATAGAGAGAGAAGAAGAAAGAGTATTACGGTACTTCACTACTTTGATATCCGATGTCTTTTTACGGTAAGGGGGTATTATTTGTTATACCGTAAGGGATATTATTTGTTTGTATTCATGAAGAGAACTTGATTATTCCATTCTTTATTATTACATTGGAATAACTTTGTATCTGTGACATACCCTATACTTGGTGAAATCCTCTGTTATTCCATTCATTATTATTACATTGGAATAACTTTTGTAAAAGTGGTATACCTATACATAACTTTGTATATGCGGCATACCTATACTTGGTGAAATCCTTATGTTATTCCATCCTTATTTATTACATTGGAATAACTTTTGTATCTGTGAATCCCCTATACTTGGTGATCTTCTTACATTATTCCATTCTTTATTATTACATTTGGAATATCACATGCATGTGTTTTTGCAGGACTGGTTCCATTGTTTATTATTCCGCATTTATTATTACATTTGGAATATCACATGCGTGTGTTTTTACACCTACACAGTTCCATTGTTTATTATTGACATTTATTATTACATTTGGATCATCGTGTGGGGTGTGAATTTCACGACTGGTTCCGTTTATTATTATTACATTGGAATAACTTTTACATCTGCAATCTGCATGCATGGTGATTTCTTTTGTTATTCCATTCTTTTATTATACCCGGTTGGTTAAAACTTTGACTTCTATACTCCATGAAATTAGTAGAATATCCTTGATATTTGCGTTTCATCCATATCTTTTCATGGAAATATTCTTCCGATCATTCTTGAATTTTACTCTACAAAAACAATTATCTTGTTGACAATTTGGGCGTTACTAATTCTGGATAAAATAATTCTTGAACTTGTTTTATTGAATTATTATGTCATTGTCATCATCCTCATGATATATTATGTTATCTTTGGCTTACGTGCATAGATGAACTTAGTATGATTATGACCGAGGATCATTCGGTATAATCATGGCTTGTTATAAATGATGTGATAAAAGTCCTCGATGGCTTTGTAATGCGGTGATGGATAGTTTTTGGTATGATTATGACCGGGGGTGATTCGGTATAGTCATGACCATTGATAATTTGATGAAAATCCTTGGCCAGTAGTGCGGGGATGATTAGATGTGGTGGTTTATTTATTAAAATTTGAGTCTCGTGATAAAAATTGATGAAAACCTTTTAAAACCTAAAAGATAGTAGATTTTATTCTCTACTTGATTCTTTTAATGGATTGCATATTCCGCTGCAGTTAAACTGGTTGTCTATTGTATTTTATCAATTTAACATTGTTGAAGGCTAATGATAATTTATTCTGCATTATCTTAGTCATAATATTTCTTACTGGGCTAGTTGAGCTCACCCTTTCTTTCACTGTTCTCTTGAGGAAATGAGAACATAAATTTGAGACGACAGTCGGGGAGCGGAGTAATGGTCCGAGGGATAGCATTAGTAGTCCTCACTATTACGTGAAATAGTGTGATAATAGTTGTAATGAGGACTCCTTTTGAGTTTGTATAATATCTAGTAGACAATATTTGTATTCAAACTCACAGTTTATGTCGTATTGTACACGACAATTATATTAGTAAGTTGTATTTGAATTTATGTACCATGTAAGTGGCGACCCAAGATGGGTGACGTATACCAAATTTTGGGGGCGTCACAGGTATCTACCTTCAATTTGCCCCATTTCATCGGTTTCAGATCAAAGGGATGGAATTACCCAACCTCTTCTCACAAATAGAAGATTCGGTGACCATCTAAGCTGCGATCGTGCCTTAAAGAGCAATACCAACCCATAAGAGATGGAATAACTAGGCTTCTCAGAAATAGAAGTACTAGCAACCATCTGTGGTGCGGTCAATCTCAAAGAAGAAGAAACTACCCTCCTCTCCACTTTTCCATACAGATACCAGTCCCAAGAGACCAAAGATGGTAGGGATATACAGAAATCAATGATCCGTTCTGAGAGATCTTACGACGTCTCAATGTTCATCTATCAAGGATAAGTTCAGAATGCATCAAGATCACAAGGCCCTGGAATGACAGGCAAATATCAAGCAAGTATCGAAGCATAACTAAAAGGGAAGTGAATCAAAATATATTTCCCTGCCATACATAATACTGTTTGATATATACATATGTGTTGTACATGACAAAATGGCTATGCTAGTCTGTGCAGGAAAATACAAAGCTATCTACAAATCTGTGTGTATGCGGACTATCAAATATAACATAGCATCCCTCTCTGAAGATGGAGGAAGCACTGCAAGCTCCTGCTCAAGGGTATCTACACGAGCTAGCAGATCAGAGGCTAACTGCATGGTGGCATAATGCTCATCAATGTAAGCACTCATATAGGCAAGACTGATAGTCATCTGGGATCTCCCCGAAGTGCTGTCTGCAATGGCCACATCCCTAGTAGATAAGCTGGCATCCCGCTCCACTATCAATGCATCCCTAGCCGATCTAGCCTCATTCCTCTCTAACAGAGCGTTATCTCTCTCATCAAGAGTTGTCAACATTGCGGCCCTAGCCTGATCTCTCTCATAGGTCATCAGATGTAAGCTCTGCTCCAAATGTTGTGCCGAATACTGAGTAACAGTGGCACTCGGGGTGGGAGAATCCATCACAAATGCTAGCAGCCTAGCAGTCAAATCATCAGTGGGAAAATAGTCTCCCATATAGGCTCCTCATCGTCAGAATCAATCCCATGTACTATGGATACTACCGCAGTCGATGCAGTCTATGTCTCCATCCATGCGGAATACTCTGCAGAACAACTTGGATGGCTAACAGAAAACTCAGCCAGCTCTCGCTGATCCCAATAGGCATACAACCTGGATCTGTCCTTCGCTGACAAACGGTGCGACGCGAAGCACTGACTCACTGCCCCCTTATACAAATGAAAATCCTGGAACTAGTCAAACTGACACATCACGGCTAGTGGGTGGTAAGTAATCATGCCCCTCATTCCAGCCAGAAGGAGATAATACATGCCCCGAGCATGAGTAATGAAGCTGTAGGGTGAACTAAGCCCTGAACATGGCAATATGGCAAACGGAACCCTAATCCCTGCCAGAAAAGTTGACCACGATGCAGCATCTATGCACTCTACAGGTTGAAAGGAGTATGACATAGCTATCTCCTGGGTGAAACAAAACCCCTACCGTCTAAATGTTCTAATCGGTCTCAAGTGTGACATAAACCACACATACAAAGACGTAGCCAAGCTACACCTTAAACACTCCTCTGCGGATAAGTGCAACAATATGTAGGCGACCTCGAGTCTCTCGCAATGATTATCGATACAATGGTATGACCCTCCACGAGAGCTCTTCTTCCATAATAATGATGCCGATATCCATCTCATCCATGTCTTAGTGGCATGAAGGCGTGTGACAATACGCATAGAAGCGATATCTCTACTCGGGTTTGAACGCCAATGATCCTTCGGTGTGGTGAAATCCCCGGAATACCGTGCATAGCTATCCTTAGAGCCAAACCTGTCAAACAGGAAACGTTGGGATATCACGTGGCCAGATGTAATCTCGTCCTGGACCAATCTACGTCTCAATCCGGTGAGGGTCATGAACTGTCTGTTCATGTCTCCAATAGCCATATGCACGCAAGGTTTGTCCAGCGGCAACATCGTCAACCGTGTATACTCCTCCAAAGTAGGAGTCAACTCCTGGGTCCCAAATCGGAAAATATGTCTCTCCGATACCCAGTGCTCTAGCATGCCCTCTACAAATCCTGTGGGAACCTGAAACATCAACAGGGTCATAGTATGCTGTAGCAAATCATCTACGATCACCATGTATGATGGTGATATACTATCATACATTGAGCGCATACCAGCTACCACCACAAATGGTGGGGTATGATCAATACGGCTAACTGTCGAAGAAGACATACATGCGGGCCGTGTCATAAGACCATCCAGGTCAATCTTTGAATATCTCTGGACATACATACATATGCATAACATAATAACATGCATGATACAATAGATGGCAATATGATATAGGGAATGGAAAACTGTACATACATTCCTAAGTATATCATCATCTAATACATCTCTGTACAGCTAAAATACAGGGAAATGGGGTAAAGCTAACCAACATATAACAGAGGCCTATCAAAAGTGATAGTGAGAAATACATCAGAAAAAGTCAAGAGTGTCGATGTCTACATCATCGATCCTGTCCACCTGATGTAACTCCTCCTGAGTCATTAGATCTCTATCTACAGGGATGTCAGGCCGATACAAGGGAGGATCTGCTCTGGCAAAACCATATGGGTCACCTGAGGGACCAACGCCAGAGCTGGAAGGATCAAAAGTATCTACCTTTACAGGATCTCTGCCCAAATACCGAATGAAAAGATGTGACCGGTCTAGCTGCCGAGTCAATCTTTCAATCGGTGTCACATGAGGCGGATCTCTGACACAGGTTAGCCAATTCGTCATCATCACGGATCCTGGAACCATATACCCCATAAACTGTGTGGCGCGGGTCTAAGCTCTAGTCGTACGAGGGATCCACCAATGCTGGAACATCTCCTGAGAATAGGGGCCCTCTAACAATGTAAAACCATCAATCCCCGTCAATGGGATGTCAATGATGGGTGACTGAGAAATAGGCCAATAACGCCTGGCAGGAGGCAAGATCGGTATATGAATCTCTCCTGTGGTGCTCCTAATAGCACGCTCTCCTAAATAGAGCTCCCATCCTCCATCTGTAAAGAGAGGAATCCTGTGGGTGGAAATGACGTACTCAACTCCAGTCGGGTACCCATCCTCAAAATCAACTCCCAAATGCTCTCCAGAGTAGGGAATCCATGTGATGACATCGGCTGTCAATAGCTCCAGCTGTAGGCGACAATGAGTGAAACCCTCAGCAATAGGGACCTCCGCCAGTATGGAATGATGCCATCTTCGTCCTCGTGGATAGGTGTCTAAACCTAACATGCTCACAGGACGCAAACAAGGAAGCCTCTCATAGACCCAAAACTGCCAACACAAAGGCAAATATCTGCTGTCAGTCAACATGCTTAACCCATACATGGGAAAAGACAAGAGAAACACTCACCAGCAGAAATGGGTAGAATCCTAACCATGCCTCGGTCAAGCCCTGCAATTGCATGCGCATTCCCCTGAGGAAGTAGGCAAAGGTGTAGGAACCCCAATCTTACTCTCCTATACGGTCCACGTGTCGAGTGGCGCTGATCAAAGCGAAGGACACCGTAGAAGACTTGTCTGATATGAAGCAGCCCCTAATGATCATCAGGAACAATTGTCGGAGAATGCAATCCCTAACTCTCACATCATCGGGTATGGGCTCACTCAACAGCCCGCTCATAGCATCTACGCTCAAAGGACCTGTACGAACAGTCTTGCCCTTGAGCGCCTCCGCCTGAACTCCCAACAAAGATCTGACGGCAGTAGGGGTGATATCCACCGTGCAAGGCACCTGCTCCCCTCCAAACTCCATACCTGTGATAAACCGCCAATCCATCGGCGTCATCATCACCTCGCAGTCCAGCAAATGGAGTGACTGAGTCTGGTGAAACCAACGCTCATACAATGCCCTGAGGTAACCCCAGGGACAACAACGGGGTAGAATGGAGAAGAACCTCCCGAATCCCCAGCCATTGACGATCACTTTGTAGTCATCATGCAAGGCCTGATACATAGAGTGGATGTTAAACCAGTTCCCTCAAGGCTGTGTAAAGTCGGGAACCTACATCAAATGCAGATCAACATCAGACTCCTTGACTCCTTATTAATAGGAAATAAAGAAGATTAAAGATCTAACTTCATACCTCGTTTGCGTGTAGGTATACTGAAGGATCTGGGTTCGCCACTTTAATACCTAGCAATTCCCTACGGGGAACACGTACAGCAGGAGCAGGAACCTCGATCGATGCATCCTCCTCCTCATCCTCGATATTCGGTACTTCAACCCGAATTGGACGTATCACCGCCTCCACCAAACGACGAGGCTGTCTAACAGAACGGCGCTGAGGCTCTTCAAAAGCCCTCCTCCGTACACCAGAAGTGGTCCTACGGGAACTACTCGGCTGATCTGGATCCATGATATCTGGAGAGCAAGTCTCCAAATCACCTCAGAAAGGGTGTGGTAAATTCTTACCTGTAGTCTTTTCAAAATGCATTCTATGATTACATGCATGCATTCATTTCTTTAACATACATCTACAGTAGAGTTAAAAATGCATGACTACCCAATACCTACATTTTGATAAATTTTTTCCATAGCCCCTTTGTAAATGGGACTATCCACATGCACATAGGTATGACTAGGTGGCCATTCATTAGCACACCTATACACAGTCATATACATCCTGTATGCATCAATACATTGCAGTAAAAAATCCGTAAGTGTAGTCTAATTACCAAGATTATTTTGCTTGTCTAACTTTACTCATTTGTCCTCATATAGGATAAGAAATGACAGTAAAAGGTGTCTATTTGACTGTTTCAAAAGTCAAATTTTTTCACATCATTATATTCAGCATGGTTTAATACTAACATTTGCTATGTTGGATATTTTTTATCAAGTCATATCAGCATGCATATTCACAACTATGTATCTAAATGCATTTCATGCGATAAATCATTTTCTAACGAACAGAAATTGGAAAAAAATACATGCATGTGTTACCAGGATAGTGAATAATGCTTGTACGGTGGCAGAATATGCAGAAAGTTGCCCGAACTCAGCAGATCTGAAGAAGAGCTCTCGGATTTCCTTCGCTGCGCAACTTGAAAATAAATTATGAAAGCAACCAATCGCCTATACATAGGCACGGTTGGCCGCAGGCTAACCTGTGGCTCCTGCAGGTACACCTGCGGCACTCCTACATGGGTCCCACACCTCCGGCTCGCTCCAGTTAGAGTTGCAAAGGAGGTCTCACAAGCTAAAAAGGCCAAATCAGGAATAAAAGTGCTACGCGATTGAGCGGAATAGCCTGAAATCCTGGTTCCTCGTCGGTCAGAGTTAAACTCCCGTCGTCTCAAAGGTATTCGCTTGAATGCAGGGTATACTATACCAATGAGCTTAGCTTTCATAGATCATGCTTGGCAATACCCCACAAAGGTCCGATGCCGTCAATGAGTGTCGGGAAACCCTGACGTATCCCCGGCGGGGGTTACAACGTAAAACCACGACATATCAAACCTCCCCGACAGGGGTTACAATGCCGAAGTTATCAACATCTACGTATCCTCGACGGGGGTCACAACGTACATCTTTCAAGCATCTAAGTATCCCCGTCGGGGGTTACAATGCAATGCAACCATTGATACACACATCAATGAAGGTCAAGCAGCCTTGACATCATGTCAGCCGATGGCAAGTAAACCCATCGAAGCAACCTTCCCTGGCGGGGGCTACAACGCAATGCTACCATTGACACATACATCAATGAAGGTCAATCAGCCTTGACAATGCATCCAACATCGATTTATCCGGTGATACACACATCAGCGAAGATCAGGCAACCCTGATAACAATAAACTGTTGCCAGTAACTCAGACCGAATGAGGGAATATGTTATACACATCCTCAAACGGGCGAAGCTTTATCCCCACGGATCTCTTACACACAAGAGGTACCTTTATGGAATATAAGCCAGTGTCTAGGATTCAAGACTTTGGTGATAGCCCCAACGTCAACATCCTTAGAAACTTGGATCGCATGTCCAAGCCATCACTGATTGTCACCCCAGCAAGATTACCTGACAATCATTCATGCATTTGCATCATGTTGCTGCATATAGCATCATGTTTATCTTGTTTGCATTTCAAGTGTCTAGTATTCTTTATCCTATCCATGCCTTGCATTGCATGAATATGATAAAGATGGGCATCTGTAGACACTCAAAATTTTCTGCACTTCTATTACTAACATTGCAGGAGGGTATATTCGTCTTTTGGAGATAACTCTAAAAGACAGCTTACATCCATTTCGGATACTACCGGAAGTTCACTTCCAACCCAGAACACAAACCGGGAACATCATCTCAAACCCGAAACACACACCGGGAATGTCATTTCCAATCTCGGAGATAACCCCGAGATATGTAGATCAAAAGACCAGCAACAACACCGGAGAGGACAGTTCTGTCTTGGCGATAACACCGCGACGCTCAGTTCTAGTCCCAGAGAAACACTGGGAGTAGCAACCCCATCCTTAGTGATAGCCCCAAGAGATGCCATTGCAGTTCCGGTGATAACCCCAAAAATGCTTGTCTCAAACATATGCAATCTCAGCAAGATGATATCGCGGCATACCAACAAGTAGTCCAATCTCAGCTGTAACCCTAAGCAACGTCTACTTTCAACTTAAATAGGCGATAACCCCGGCGAGGAGTCAAACGTCATCTTGTTCCTTCAACAATGGCACATCGTCTCAACACTTCATACATACATACATACATCCAAAAATGTCCCACAAGAGCCGAGGATTGACAATCCCGAGTGACTATTACGTGGTGATGCTTTGGATAGAATTTGAAGCTTGAAGACCATGGGCATGGACCCTCTTCCCGACTTCGTACAACCTCTAATCCATGTCATTACGTAACTCTCGACTGGTCGTCTAAAGAAGGTCGAGATATACCTCGTTCGGATGCTCGAATTAAAGTTACGCAAGTTCGAAGCGACATTACGATGCATACGATCGCACGTCTTACTGACGAGATGATGGGACCCGTGAGGCTCGGATGCATCACGACCAACCATGATGTACAAGCTATGGGTACGCCGCAGTGTACTGCGGCCATCCGTCTATATATAGAAGCCTTGGGGTCAGCCATTTGAGAAGAAGAGGGAGGGAAAAAGGCGAGGAAACCCTGTCCATTTTGCTCTTCATACACATCTTTTGAGTGTTTCCTCACTTCTAAAAACTAGTTAGCTCACATATAGCTATCTTTTATCTGGCGGGAGCTGAGTGTTTATCCATTTAAAGTCATAGAAGTTTACTTTGGTAGCCAACTATAAGCCTTCTTATATTTTATAAATCCTTCTTCTCATATTAGCACACACTGTTGTACACGTTGAGAGTCGTGTGAGTGTGTTTGCCCGGACATCGGTCCGTGGTTTTCATTTTTGTCTGTATATATATACTTATATATATATGTATATATTTCATATATGGACTAACATTATCGAGTTATGCCTCGATTTAGCCTAGACTTCGGTCTGGAGCGTTTAATTGCTTATATATATATATGTATATAAACTGTGGTCAGACTCTATCTAATGAGCCTAGATTTTATATTTAGTGCATTTAATTGCTTTTATATATGTATATACTTATATATATAATTGTTGTCGGACATATCCGATGAGCCTGGATTCACATCCGGTGCGTTTACTGCTTTTATATATATATATATATTTGTACATATATATATATATATATATATATATTTACATTTCCGTCCGACCTGGAGTTTACTTCGTGGCCTTTTACAACTTTATTTACATTTCGTCCTGCCTGGAGTTTACTTCGTGACAGTTGATCGCTTTTACAGCTTTATTTACATTTCGTCCCACCCGGAGTTTACTTCGTGGTGGTTGATCATGTCCATATATATATATATATATATATATATATTTACCGCTTTTATATATTTACATTTACGATCCCCCATGGAGTTGCTTCGTGGTGGTTGATCATGTTTGTATATATATATTTACTGACTTTTATATATATAATCGCCATCGCTTTCCATACAAATTGCGATTATCATGTGAGCCTAGGAATCATGTGATCACAGAGTTGATTTCTTGAATCTAGATTCGGTTCCATGATGGACATTTTTTTAAATTTATGGCGACACATACATTATTTTACGATATGTCGAAATTTCCTTGGATGGTTGTCATGCCCATGAGGAGTTCTACCTTTGCGGTGATATATATATTTTCTAGAATGCTTCGCATCTCGAAAATAAAAACAAACAAAGCCCAGAACATTTAATAATAAAATGGAAGTATGAAAAGGTCTCAATTTCTATTGAGCACAGGGTTTGAAAAACCTCTTTTACAAAATGTCATTGCTATATCTCGGTTAAAACTGAATTTTTCTATAAAATTCAAACCTTGTGTATATAGGTGCGAACGAGGCCTCACACTACTTTCAAATAATTGCACATTGATCCACACACACACACACACACACACACACACACATTCATATAACAATTTTTTTAAAAAGTGGCGGTCACTGTTGTAACACGGATGTCGGGGGGTGCCTAACACCTTCCCTCCGCATAATCAAGCCCCCGGACCTAAAATGAATCTCGATTTCATAGACCTGTCTAGCAGTGTCAAAACACTGGGTCAATGTGCAAACCTTTTCGGTTGCGTTGGTGCAACCAATTAAATATACCAACTGGCGACTCTTAAAGTCAAATCGTCAGCATTATACACGTCGGACATTTTTCACTTATTTTTTCAAACAAATCTCACATTAACATGAGAACACCAAAGAACAAGTAACGAAAAAGGACACTCAAAAATCCCGACGTCGACATTTTTCATTAATATTTATAATTATTTGAATATTAATGATATTTAATTTATTTAATTAGTGTATTAAATAAATCAGAGAAAAATGATTTTAATATTATAAAAATCATTTTAAATAAGAATAAAGTATTTAAAAATATTTTGAGTTATAAAATGTAACCATTAATATTTTTGGAGAATTTTCACTAATAATTTAATATTAATGATATTTAATTTATTTAATTAGTATATTAAATAAATTAGAGAAAATGATTTTAATATTATAAAAATCATTTTAAATGAGAATAAAGTGTTAGAAAATATTTTGAATTATAAAATATAATTTTCAATATTTTGGAGAATTCTCACTAATAAATTAATATTAATGATATTAGATTTATTTAATTATTAAATTAAATAAATGATAGAAAAATGATTTTATTAAATTAAAAATCATTTAAAAATGAGAAAAATGATTTAAAAATATTGTAAGTTATAATTAATGACATTTCATACTTTTATGATAAATTCTTTAATATTTAAATATTAATGGTGATGGTTTAAAAATGATTTTAATTATTTTAAAAATTATTTAAGTAGAATATTGATGATTTAAAAATATTTTAAGTTATTAATAATAACTTAAATATTTAGACAAATATGTCATTAATATTTTTATATTATTAAATATTAATGATGATAAGATTATTCGATATTTAAATCATTTAAAATGATTTCAGTGTTTGAAAATTTATTATAAATTATAATTATTTATAAATTATTAAAAGCTTTCGAAAAATATTATAAATTATATTTGACTTATCTAAAATAATATTGAAGCTTAGAGATCGAGTTTAATTGCCAATAAATATGTAAATTATCGGATAGGGTGACCAGAACACTGAGAATAGACCAAAGTCCAACCAGACCGAACTAGTTAGACTTGATAAGTGTTTATATAGGTTATAAACACTGATGTGGCTATGTGGTGATTTGTCTAGGAGAAAGATTGATTGTGAATTACAGTAATGTGTGTTATAAATTATTGTGCTAATTGTGAGACCGATATTATTGGTTATAGGTCTTTCAAACGCAGATAAGTATATTGTGTAGCAGTAATCAACAAAGAAGGCAAGTTTCCTTAACTCAACCTTGAGTTATATCTGTTTAAATACTTTTGTGGTTAATTATTTTTGATTAGACCACGTTCAAGAATTTATTGTTGATTATTCGCAGTTAGTGCATGTTTATTAATTCAAACTGAATTAATGATTCTGAGAATATACTTAGAGAATAACTGTTATTGGATATTCACATCCGTAGAAGCTATTATTGACAGTAAAGATAATTCCTGTTTATTGTCGAATTGTGTTGAGATATGTCTTAGCTAATTATTCTGGCTAGACGCACATTTGTTAGAACTTGATAGGTTCGAGAAGAGAATTCAATTATTATTGATAGATCGCTGCCAATTATTTTGGATAGATCGAGAAGTGATTAGATTTTGAAATCATTATATTTCATTGTTAAATCAAATTCTGATTCAAAGACTGAGAAGAACAACCTTTTAATATAAAAGGGGGAGAATTTTTGGTCGTATATTCGGCCATTGTGCGCTTTTTAATTATTATGCATAATATTAGGTACAAGGAGTTGGTCGCTCTAAGTACTTGCAGAGGGGTAAGACTTAATCTTTATGGTTATCTGATACACCTGGGTATGTCAAAGTATATCTTTGATAGTTACTCGAGAAGAGAAGTTCTAGATCCTTTGTGATCACTCAGCACAACTCTGCAAAATATTTCCATCTTCTATTTGGGTATATCAAAGTAAATCTTTAATAGTTACTTGAGAAGATAATTTCAAGATCATTTGAGATCGTTTAGCTTAAACTTTGGAGAAAACTTCTAAATTGTTATTCAATTGAATATCGTAGGAACTTTGAAAGCGTTTTACTCTTTCATTATTAAATTATTGTGTTGCATAGAATGCGAGAAGACTTGTTAGTAAATAACGATTTGTTCAGCTATTTCAAAGTTCCCCGAACTTTGGTTTCATTCTATCAAAATAGATTGTCTATTGTTCTTATTCTTATACATTGATTGTATATCTTAACTTGTGGGAAAAATTTATTGCTCACACTTGGTAAATAAAACTTTTCAGCTAGGGATGAAGTGGCAGGAGGTGCTGTGAAGGATAAAGGCAAAGGCATAGTGATACATTAGTTATGAATAACATTATTAATATGTTATGTTTGTAAACCCTTTTTGTATAACTGAAGGATATGTTTGTAATGTTAAGGTTAGAGAACCTGGTGTAATGTATTAACTATATCAGTTAATGAAGTGTATGTTTCTATTTATAATTAAATGGGTAGTTAAATGTTATTTATATATGTTGTGGATTGTGAGCACCAAACTCGGATGTCAGGTAACCCGGATTTGGGGGTGTTATAGGTTGGTATCAAAGCTGTAGGTTATAAACCTTAAGTGGGGTGGGGAAAAACACTAGGATTATAACCATAAGCGAGATAGAGAATACTCATTTAGAGTACTAAGTGAGATATTGATAGAGCGTATCGATAGTGAGATATGTGGACACATAGTGTGAGAAGTTCGTACTTGTGAAGTACTAATCAAGTTATTTAAACTGATTGTAGGATGTCTGGAGAAGATTAAATGAGTACGGAGATTCCAGTGGTTGTTGCACCAGTGCCAGTAGCCGAAATGCCAACGCAAATTGAGTCAGTTGAAGAAGTGGGAAAAGATGAACCCATAGCGAATCTGGGGAGTGATCATGATGATTATCCCGAGATGTATCTGAGTGGTGATGAGGAGGCGGAGTCTAAAGAAGCTAAGGTGGAGAAAGGGAATAAGAACAAAGTTGGAGAGAAAGATCAAGAATCTGTAGAAGTTCAAGAACTCCAGAGTAAAGTATATCTCTTGGAGCAGTTATGGAAGATGGAGCGAGCGTTACGCGAAATGACCGAAGAACGGAATGAGTTGAAGGTGCAGGTGGAAAGGATGAAGATTGAAGGTGGTGGATCGTCTGAAGGAACAATCAAGCAGAAGAAGGGCAAGAACAAGAGAAGGAGGGACAACGACAGCGATAATTATGAAAATTCAAACCCAAAGAAGAAGCAAGCCTGTAGTAAGCGTGGAAAGACTCGCGTAAGAGAATGCATGATGTGGAAGAACATGTGCTTCAATTGTAAGCAGGAAGGACATATTTCCCAACATTGTCCTAAGCCGAATATGAGGAAGTGTTTTTCATGTTGGAGAATGTGTCACGGATTCAACAAGTGTCCTAACAAAAAGAAGACTGGTGAAGGGAGTGGACGGTAGATAGCTTAAGTTTAAGTGATAGTATCTTTTGATAATGTGTGATATTAACGGTTGTAATATCGAGAATGATGTTTGAACATATGTAAATATATATGTTTGTATGAATGAAATCTTTATTTTCTATATGAATATAAGATTAAGATTAAATTGTGACTTCTTAAAATTCATACTTATGGTAAGTTTATGACTCATAATTATATGAAATGTTTCTAAACCCCTCAGCGAATGGACGCCAATGGTTTGACTAGGATAAGTTCATACACTCATATAATTGTGGCAAGTTCCTGAACTCATAAGTGTGGTAAGTTTGGCGAACTGGGAATAGTTATATGTGAATGGAGAATTGTAACTTTTTGTGTAAAGTTGTGTGGGGTTAATCCTAAAATTTATTTAAAAAGGGATAGTAATATGTGTTAAATACTAAATGTACTATGTGTTATTTGAATAAATATGTGATTATATGAGAACTATGTGTTGAATTCTTATTGTGTTAAGAATTGATGTAGAGAAAGAGAATTAATATAAGATTTTTATTTAAATCAGATCATATTGCCTAGACGATAGAATCGAAATCAAAGTGAAGAGCAGTCGGTGAATACTGAAGGAGGTCAAGCTGACCCGATGCAGAATTTTGTAGATATGTTGGCCCAAGCTATGGGAAATAGAGCTCCAGTAGGAAGAGCGAGAAATTAGCCAGCTGATAGATTGGCAAATTTTAAAGACTTTAAAGTGGTAGGGCCGCCAGAATTCAAGGGAACCACAGATTCGATTGAAGCCCAAACTTGGGTAAAAGAAATGGAGAAAGCATTCATTATTGCGAGGGTGGCGGAAGAGCAAAAGACAACTTTTGCAACATACTTAATGAAGGGAGAAGCCAATTACTGGTGGGAGACTAATCAGGCGAGAGCTAGTACAGCCATAGTGACTTGGACAAGATTCAAGGAATTGTTCTTTGAGAATTACTTTTCATCGAGTATGCAAGCTCGGATGGAAGTTAAGTTCTTAGAACTAAAGCAGGAGAATATGTCGGTATCTGAATATGCTGCTAAATTCAATGAATTAGCAAGATTTGTAGCTCATCAGGTGGATACAGAATTACGGAAGGAAATAAGGTTTAAGAATGGTTTGAAGCCGGGTATATACAACAAAGTAGTTGTATTATAGATTAATATGTTCACAGCTTTATTGGAGAAAGCGTTAATTGCTTAAGGAGGGAGCGAAGCTACATCTCGATTTCATCAGGAGAAGAAAAAAAAAGACAAATGATAGAGGAAGCAGTGGTGGTAGTGATCCAAATAAGAGATAGTGGAGCGAGAATACCCAGTCGGGTAACAAGACAGAATGAAATAAGCAAGGGAGGGAGCCATGTGCAACTTGTGGGAAGAATCATTCTGGAGTTTGTCTGAAGAAGAAGGGAGTTTGCTATAACTTTGGTCAGGAAGGGCACATGTCACCCAATTGTCCCAGTCCGAAGAAGATACAAGGTTGTTTTGCATGTGGATCAACTGATCATCTGGTTCAGAACTGTCCGAAGAGGAATGCAGAGAAGGAAAGTGTCAACAAGGGATTCAGTAGCGGAACCTTGGCGATTCGAGGACCTGCACAGCCAGGAAGACCAACGGCCCGTACATTCAACATGACGGCGCAAGATGTAGTGGCTACTTAGGAGGTGGCGACATGTAATTATTTCGTTTAAAAATTTAATTACGCGAGTAATCTTGGTTAGATATTGATGTGAATTATTTTCTTTTATAGATCCAAGTCACAAGTTAAAAATTGGAGACACAAAATAGTATTGTGTTGATAAAAATGAATTGATGATACAACTTTAAAAAAATTATAAAGAATAAGAAAGCGGTGATTTCGAGGATGGAATCCTTTTAAGGAGGGGTGAATGTGATAACCCGGGATTTTGAATAATCCAAATTTTAAGAACAAATTTTACTTTATTTAATATTAATATTGACTGCTAATATTGTGCCGTGTATTTGTGATACGAGTCTCGAGAAGTGGTCAATTTGTGTATTGACTAAAAAATAAGAGTAGAGTTGTGCTTAACTGTGACGCCCCCAAAATAGGTCCAATCCATCCAACCTATTCTGAGTCGCCAAATACATGGTAAAGAAAACAACTACAACTTTATTACTAAAATTGTCGTGCAAAATACAACAACACATGTTGTAAGTTTAAATACCAACTGTGACTCTGGACACCAACTTGTGTCAGCACCTCACACTGATACATTACATAAAGGTACAATCAATAATTGTTTTAAAAATTAAAATCTTTGGAAAATGCTCAAGAAAACCTTCTTACATGGGAGGCCATGCGTCTAGGTTATGATAGATATCATATGTCCACAGAATTATCCTTGGTTGACCCAATAGACCCCAAAGAAAAATGAGAAGATTACTATCATGTTCTTTCCAATGGTGAGTCTTTTCTTGACATATAATTATCTCCATTGTCTCCAATTGAGAATTATATCTCAACCAAACTCCAAGATTATATAGGTAGTGCTCGTAGATATAATCAGCAAGTGGATGTGCACAACCATGTCTTATGATAACTCGTAGGTCATTAGACATCTTGTATGATAGTGGCAAAACACCCTTCCAAAGTTGGGTACACCTCACCCTATTCGGTTCGCCAAAATTAAATATCAAATGACGTATACAATACGACACATTTATCTAAAGTTCTCAATAAAATTATTTCCATACTATTTAGGGAGAACCTCAACAATTTATAGACCATCGATTCTATTCCCCTCATTAGCCAGCTTCCGACCCAAATACACTCTTGTTACCTGAAAGGAATTATGAAGCAAAAGGGTGAGCACAACTAGCCCAGTAAAGAATATCATAACTAAAGATAATTAAATTATCAATAACCTTCATCGCCATGATCGGGTAGATTTAGAACATATGGTAGATGATAAAACTTTTCAACCATAGTTGCAATTGAACGAAGCGATCCATTAGAAGAGTTAAATAGACCATAAAAAGTCGATTATCTTCTATGTTAAAAGTCCACGAACAATGTTTTATCCTCAGAACATCAATCAACAGTTCCTCGCCCACAATCATGTGAATAACTTTCATAATCATATTTGTGGTTATAAATTCCTCTTCTCATCCGAATCGAAGATATTTTACATCACCCGCCTTTACCAAACATCAAAGATCATGGTTATACCAAATCACGCCTTCTGCTTCATAATCATACTAATAAATTCATCTTTGCACTACGGGCCAAAGATATTCATCAACATTTCATCTTTACACTACAAACCAAAGATATTCAACAACAGGACATCTTTGCACTATAGGCCAAAGATATTCCTCAACAATTCATCTTTGCACTTCAGGCCAAAGATATTCAATAATAGGTCATCTTTGCACTACGGGCCAAAGATATTCAACAATAGGTCATCTTTGCACTACGGGCCAAATATATTAATATCTCAAAGAAATATATAATCATTTCAGAATTTATATAAACAATAATTATAACCATGTTGATCAATTCACCTTTGCACTAAAGCTAAAGATAATCGTTTATAAATTCAATCGTCATGATCATACCAGTCAACAATTCATCTTTGCACTACTGGCCAAAGAGAACCCATAGTCACGATCATACCAATAATCTACCCATCTTTACATTCAAGTAAAAGAGAAATATCATCATTAGGGTTATAAAAATGTTATATATGATAATAAAAATAATATGATCAATAATTGCATTTAATTTCAAGAGTAAGATTCATAAATTAACTATAATTTGGTCAAAAAAAGAAACCAATTTTGTCGTGAATAGTACCCGTGAACAGTAACCCATGAATAGTAACTCGTGAATAGTAACTCATGAATAGTAACTCGTATTCGTACATAGTACCGTATACTAAATAATATCATATACGTAAATAGTGCCATATACATGAATATAGTGTCGTATACGTGAATAGTGTTGTATACGTGAATAGTAACCCCGACATGAAAAAGGTAGAAATTCCACAATAAAACTCATATCAATAATTCGGCATAATGATATTGAAGAAAATAATATCATTTAAGAAGAAAATAACATCCCTTACAATCCCTTAAAATCCCTTACAATCCCTTACCTCAAAAAAACAGTACTTCTGACTAGAATATCGGATATGACGTTGAAGGAAACTTGCACTGATTAGCAACTCTCAAAGTATCAAAATACTCATAAAATACGCTCGATAATATAGGGAGAGAAAACTTATGTTTCTGGTGTGATTTTCAATTCTAACTCAGCATCATATTTATAGAAAAATGCTAGAACGCCAAGGCAGACTTGACCTGCTACCTGATGGCTTTACCTGCTACTATTCCCACCCACCATTTTTGAAATAAATTTCAGCACATTTCTTCACCAACCAAAGGTGAGGCCCACTCATTCTAGAATTTTCCACCAAAAATCATTTATAAACATAATTTCTGAATCAGTCACCTCTTAAAATTCATAACAAATCATACGTTAATTTTTAACGGTTCAAAATTTGTGGACATGTACTCAACTTATATATGTATAACATAACCAAAAATAACAACGATCCAACGGTTGGATTAAAAATTATAACTCACTCAATATATCTCAAGAACACTGATTTTTTGAATTATGAGTCCTTCGGACCAGTTTCATTCAAACAGTCACCACGAAAAATCCACAATGAATTTTTGGGTGATTCCAATTTCTGAGGTTAGATTACTTCCAGGGCTTTCTTTTGATATATGGCTCATCTCCTAACTCATTATACACAAAGAGTTATTGATTTTACAAAATCAAGTAATAAACTAATTTTCTGGAAATTTCCAAATTTCGTTCCTCATTTCGACAAAATACTAATAAAACACCTTAGCATTAATTCCTTCATTTATAACCATATAAAAATATATATTTCCTTATCATATAAATCAATAATTAAATATTCACAAATAATATTATAAAATTACAATAATGACAACCAGGCCGTTCCCAGGAAAGAGGGGGCTTTCCGATAAGGATTTCTCCTTACTGGCGCGCAATTAGGTGAACAAACCTCTCCTTGACAGAACTTTTTAGACTTTGCCCATAATGCTATCTAATAATATTATTCAAATAATATGAATTATTGATTTGATAATGGGAAATACTGTGCAGTAACAATTATTGAAACAACAATAATATAAAATATCAACGCTGCAATTATTGAATCAATAAAATAAAATATTGAACAGTAATTACTGTAACAATTATTGAGTAGTGTCTTCTTACGTAAGAATCAATAATTCCAAAAATACTATGCAATATCGTGTGCTATTGTGCAACCACACGTATCACGTATTTTAACCACCGTGTATTCAACGGTGTTAACTTAGCAGTAATAATTACGCCAGATTATTTATAAAAACTCAAACTTGTCGTTTTCTTCATCCGATAGTTATTTTGTTATGGGGCCCACAAATGGCTGCGCCGTCGTATGAATATTCCCCGACAACAAGAATATTCCACGACCAAACGAATATTCCCCGATAACAATGAATATTTTATAACCACTTGCGTATTTTGAAAATTTTATATATATCACCCTTAACTTTAACTTTTTATCAATTTAACCATTTACTAAATAGGAAAATTGAATACTTTTATTTCATAAAATTTGGGGTCTTACATTAACAGCTTTAGAAACCCTAACCTTAATTCTAGATATGGATTTGATAGAAAATACAATTAAAATTATTGTATTGATAGGTACGCGTTTGTACTTTATAGAGTTATTGATCAATGATTGATCGGATAAGGTTTAAAATTATTAAACCCTAAAAAAGGATTAGAAACCCTAACGTACAGTTAGGAACCCTAAACGAATGCCAGAAAACACTAATATCATATTCGGGAATCCTAAACCCTAATTAGGAAACCCTAAACCTTATTAGCATGCCTAACGTGATTATTAAACTTTAATATGATTAGGAAACTCTAATATAATTAGAAAATCCTAATTATATTTTAGCTATCTTAATTTTATATTTTACAAACCCTAATTTGACCATCTTAAAAAAAACTAAAGTTGTAAAACCTAAGGGTTAGAACAAAAGTCCAGAATGCCATTAAAAATAAAATGTAAATGACCAAAATGCCCTTTTTACATTCTTTAATTAGTTAACTTGTAAAAATTGCCAAGACCTTTAGTTGGTGACCAACTAAGTTGACTTTGTGACTAAAAATCTCAACAAATCAGCCTCCAATTGACAACAACATCAGATATAATGTATTATATCATAATATATATAGATTGGAGAAAAAGAAAGTGTACTCATTTGGTCATTTTTCTCTCAAACTCTCAACTCACTTCTCTCTCACCTAAACCTCTGAATTCCTTAAGTATATCAGTCACATTATAGCCCTCTAAAACATCTTGATCAGATTGTTAAGGCAAGATCAAAGCTTAGGCAAAGAAGGTATAAATTACTAACTTGAGTTTGATCTTACATGATAAGAAAAATTTTGTGTTTAAGTGTTTAATAACGTGCTAGAAGATGTTTTATGATGATCTATCATAGATCCATAGCATCAAAAGGCTTTAAATTGATGTTTTTCAAAAACTGCTCAAGAACATTTTTGTGGTCTGAGAAGCTAATGTCAGGAGCCACATATTCATCTATGTTTATGATTTTTCTTGTTTTATGTTTTGGATTGGTAGTCTGACATGAGGACTGTAATCTGGAAGTTGAATCACAGCCATTCCATGTCCATATTGCAAGTTATTTAAGGTCAAAGTCGGTTGACCGGGCGATTTCTAGGTAACCCAGAAATCCCTAAGCAGCGTCTGACAAGACTTTGCTAGGCCTATATCTGTCAGACTGTAGATGATATAATGATGTTTTTATAACCATTTCGTAGCCTGTAATATGGACTATAGATATTGGCCTTTAGATCCCTTAAAACATCAACAGATCAAACGTAGCAGGTGGTCAAAGTAGGCCACTCGCATTGATTTTGCATTTTTGGAAAACCCAGAAAGAGTATGAACAATTTTTCTGACAAGGTTTGACTGAGTCATAACTTGTAAATCTTTTGTTGTTGGACTAATCTGTTGTTATATATATGTTCCTTGACATAAGGACTACATATTAGAACCTTGAGACTACATAAATCATGACCAGAACATAGAAATAATCGAGTCACAATAAGGCACCACGAATTGCCCGGGTTTCTGGAAAACCCAAGAACTGTCTGACAGAAAGTTTGGAGGCTCATATCTTCTCGTTGGTTTGTTGTATGACCAAGATGATGATTGATTCATGTAGTGTTACATAAACACTACATGATCAATGTTTAACATTGCCCAAAACATGTATGGATTGAGAATTACAAGCGGGCAAACCATGACCCTTGAGAATCGGCCTGTCAGGCTCAAGAACACCTAAGATGACAGAAAGCGTCGCTATAGGCTATAGCGACGGTTTAATTAATTTCTATTTTTTTATTTTCCAGAAATTAATTAAAAATAGAAATAAATTCTAAAAAATTACAAAAATAGTTTTAAAATTTTTTCTAAATTAAGAAAAATAACTTTTGACAAATTGGGATATTTTTCATTATTATTTATAATTATTTGAATATTAATGATATTTAATTTATTTAATTAGTGTATTAAATAAATTAGAGAAAATGATTTTAATATTATAAAAATCATTTTAAATAAGAATAAAGTATTTAAAAATATTTTGAGTTATAAAATGTAACTTTTAATATTTTTGGAGAATTTTCACTAATAATTTAATATTAATGATATTTAATTTATTTAATTATTAAATTAAATAAATGATAGAAAAAAGATTTTATTAATTTAAAAATCATTTAAAAATGAGAAAAATGATTTAAAAATATTGTAAGTTATAATTAATGACTTTTAATATTTTTACGATAAATTCATTAATATTTAAATATTAATGGTGATAGTTTAAAATGATTTTAATTATTTTAAAAATCATTTAAGTAGAATATTGATGATTTAAAAATATTTTAAGTTATTAATAATAACTTAAATATTTTGACAAAATCACGTCATTAATATTTTTATATTATTAAATATTAATGATGATAAGATTATTCGATATTTAAATCATTTAAAAATAATTTTAGTGTTTGAAAAATTATTATAAATTATAATAATTATTTATAAATTATTAAAAGCTTCCGAAAAATATTATAAACGATATTTGACTTATCTAAAATAATATTGAAGCTTAGAGATCGAGTTTAATTAACAATAAATGTGTAAACTGTCGGATAGGGTGACCAGAACACTGAGAATAGATTAAAGTCCAACCAGCCCGAACTAGTTAGACTTAATAAGTGTTTATATATGTTATAAATACTGATGTGGCAATGTGGTGATGTGTCTAGGAGAAAGATTGCTTGTGAATTACGGTTATGTGTGTTATAAATTATTGTGCTAATTGTGAGACCGATATTATTGGTTATATGTCTTTCGAACGCAAATAAGTATATTGTGTAGCAGTAATCAACGAAGAAGACAAGTTTCCTTAACTCAACCTTGAGTTATATCTGTTTAAATACATTTGTGGTTAATTATTTTTTATTAGACCACATCCAAGAATTTATTGTTGATTATTCGCAGTTAGTGCATGTTTAATAATTCAAACTGAATTATTGATTCTGAGAATATACTTAGAGAATAACTGTTATTAGATATTCTCATCCGTAGAAGCTATTATTGAGAATACAGATAATTCCTTTTTATTATCGAATTGTGTTGAGATATATCTTAGCTAATTATTCTGGTTAGACGCACATTTGTTAGAACTTGATAGGTTCGAGAAGGGAATTCAATTATTATTGATAGATCGATGCCAATTATTTTGGCTAGATCGAGAAGTGATTAGATTTTGAAATCATTATATTTCATTGTTAAATCAAATTCTGATTCTAAGACTGAGAAGAACAACATTTTAATATAAAAGGGGGAGAATTTTTGGTCGTATATTCGGCCATTGCGCGCTTTTTAAGTATTATGCATAATATGGGGTACAAGGAGTTGGTCGCTCTAAGTACTTGCAGAGGGGTATGACTTAATCTTTATGGTTATCAGATACACCTGGGTATATCAAAATATATCTTTGATAGTTACTCGAGAAGAGAAGTTCTAGATCCTTTGTGATCACTCAGCATAACTCTGGAAAATATTTCCATCTTGTATTTGGGTATATCAAAGTAAATCTTTGATAGTTACTCGACAAGATAATTTCAAGATCATTTGAGATCATTCAGCTTAAACTTTGGAGAATACTTCTAAATTTTTATTCAATTGAATATCGTAGAAACTTTGAAAGCGTTGTACTCTTTCATTATTAAATTATTGTGTTGCATAGAATACGAGAAGACTTATTAGTAAATAATGATTTGTTTAGTTATTTCAAAGTTCCCCGAACTTTGGTTTCATTCTATCAAAATAGATAGTCTGTTGTTCTGATTCTTATATATTCATTGTATATCTTAACTTATGGGGAAAATTTATTTCTCACCCTTGCTAAATAAAACTTTTCAGCTAGGGATGAAGTGGCAGGAGGTGCTGTGAAGGATAAAGTCAGAGGCATAGTGATAAATTAGTTATGAATAATATTATTATTATGTTATGTTTGTAAACCCTTTTTGTATAACTAAAGGGTATGTTTGTAATGTTAAGGTTAGAGAACACGGGGTAATGTATTAACTATATCAGTTAATGAAGTGTATGTTTCTATTTATAATTAAATGGGTAGTTAAATGTTATATAGGTTATGGATCGTGAGCACCAAACTCAGGGGTCAGGTAACCTGGATTTGGGGGCGTCACAGACAGGCAAGTAAAACTCCATTAGGTATTCCTTAGCTAGTCACGTTAAGTGAACTTATTCTCCAATAAGCACCTACATACTTGCTTTAGTGTCTCCACACAAATGATCATGAGATCAATCATCCTCATCCAATGAGCAAGCAACGTATGTACCAATCTATTCGGATTCACTAATCTCCTTTTTAGTAATCAATTGATTGGGAACATTTTAATTTTTAAGGTATCTAAGAATTTAGATCTGATTAGCATGATCTCATCATGATTCTAAAAGTATTACTTAAAACTATAGGTTTATCACATATTATTAAAACAACACCATGTAGATAAATTAAATCCCTTTAGTAAATAACTATTTTTTTTAATAAATAAATAAATAAGATTGATTACCAACTATATGTTTTATCATCATACATGATTGGCTTGTATACATACTACTTTCAACATCCTAGGTATATTGCTACGTCCATTCTCGAGCTTCTCTCCAGGACTTGAGATCCTATTACTATCAGTAATAAATACTCCTTCAACGGGTGGAGAAACCTTTACAAAGTTTTGCAGACAAACTTTTAACTATTAACAACTACCAATCTTGGACAACGAGCTCCCAGCTCCCTCTTCAAGCTTAGTTGTACTTCTTTTGAGTTCAGTTCTATTTTATGATCTGGACTTGAAACAACAATCCCTTCCTCACCTCACAAGTTCACTAGAGACCCAACTCCCAGCTGACCTCTCTAAGACTCTAGTCTTGGTCAAAGAATTACTCGTCTTTTTCACAGGTACATAAAATAAACTAACTCTAACCTTTTCCTTTTTACAAAAGATTTTACAACAATGTGCTTCTTCAATAAGCAAATAAAATTTAGTACAGATATATAAAAGTTTAAATAACTTTTATATTTAAGGCTTCTCAAATAAGCAGCTATCAGTTAAAGATCAAATATATTAATAAAAGTTCAAAGACTTTTATACTTTGAGAAAATATGGTTCTTTGTAAGCAGATAGTAATTTATGCTTTAATCAAATAGTGTTTTTTTGTAAGCAAATATATAAATCATGCACTGTTATAAAAGTTTAAATAACTTTTATATTACGTGTGAAAATGTTTCTTGAATAAGAAAATAAATCAATTGTAGCTTTAGCTCAAAAATACTACAGTATAAGAGATATATAGTTTAATGCAAATTTATAAATAATTATTTATTTTTATAATAAATAATTTTTTCTATGGGTTAAACAAATATAACTTTAAGTTCAAATATAAAAGTTTAAATAACTTTTATATTTATAGTGAAAAATGCTTTTGAGTAAGCGAGATAAGTTGTTTAAAGCTTTGAATCAAATATGCTTTTATTTAAGCGAGATATATTCACTTAAGTTTGTCAAATAAAAGTTTAAATAACTTTTATATTATGCAAAAATTATTTTATTAATAAATGAATTTATGATCAAATACTTGTGATGATAGATATCAAGTATAATAAATAAATTAGTTAAGCAATACTTGATATAACAAATATATTTGTTTAACTCAGAGAATATATAATAATATTTTATCTATTATGTGACAAGTTATAAATAAAGTCACTTAGTACTATAAGAAATACGGTTCGATTACCTCATTTACGAGGAATATCTTTTTTGCCTTTCGGCGTCTAAGTATGACAGAATTTATAGTTTCACAATTAATATTTATATAAATATTTTTGATAGATCACTTAGATTTTCAAATCCGGTTCAGATGCTTCACTCTTTTGGAGGAATATCTCAGTGTCGTTTTGAAGTATCAAGTTTACAATATTTATATAAATAATATCAATAAAAAGTAAATTAGTACTATAAGGAATAGTAAGGTTCAATTTCCTCACTTTAGAGGAATATCTCTGTAGCCTTTCAGCGTCTAAGTATGACTTTTTATTTGATAAATTGATGAAATATCGATATATATAATTGTGTATAACAATTTATATTCATATATCTATAAATACAAACAAGTAAAAGATAATTCAAATAAACTAAATCAAATAACTTATCTCAATTACTTAGACCAATTTCCTCTTTCCAAATAATCAGAACTTTGACAAGAAAAGGTAGAAAGCTTTAGAGAGAGAGAGTATGTAGACAATGTGTAAGCTTTTTTTTCAAGTGAATTGGAAAAATGAAATGAAAGAAAGCACCTCCTATTTATAGATTTTTGAAGTTAGAAGCAAAGAGGTAATTTTGAAATCAATGGTTGAGATTGATTAAATTTAGATTTAATAATTTAGATGATATTTTCCATGCAAAATGGCACACGGATCCCCAGGTTTGCCAACCACCAAAAATTTAAGCAACATTTTGGTCAAAGAAGGTTTTTGGTCTCATTTAATTAAGCACATGGCCCTTTCTAATTCCTAAGGCTTTTAATGCTCCAGTTTTAGCAAATTCGGACAACATAAGATTTTTATGCTTACTCCCACTGTTCTTTAATATAGGTCATTTTAGAGTTGTACACAAATATTAAGGAAATAATTGTAAAACATTAAATATACTATCAATTGTCTATATTGCCCTTGTATTGGAAAAAGAAAGTATTATTTATTGGTCAAAAAATAGTGAGAGAACCGAAGTTATATTTATTACTTGGGGTAATATTGGAAACAAAGCAATTAATGCTTACTTGAAATTCTCAAACGACTTATATTTAAGAACAAAAACATTTCTCTAAAACGACCTATCACTACTACAAAACAGTAAATAGATAACGCGGAAAAATGTCTTCACGGGCATTAATGTCTTCACGAGCAAACCATTCTTTTGAAGAGCACTTCTCCTTGACTCGTGGAAATACTTGTTCCCCGTGGGCAATCACCTGCATTTCCAAAAACATATTACTACATAAAACCAAAAAAATTGTATATCAAGAAATGAAATGAAACAAATCCATAGCTGAGAGATAATATCCAATTGTCAAATTTTGGTATCGAGCTTTATTATTATTGTTTAAGTGGTTAACCAGAATTCTTATGGAACCTGGAAAGACCACAAGTCTGGTGACTTTCAACTTAACTCCCTTATGAAGAGTCTGTTAGGGTTCTGTTAGTGTAAGTTTTTTCGTCAAAGCACATTCTGGTTGTTGATGTAAAAGACATTCATCAAGTTTCATCGGACTCATGCTTTCACATCTCTTATTTATGGGTCAAAAGCTACTTATAATGGATGATGGTTCACAAAAATTTATTCAAACTAATGATAGACATTATAAAGTTAACTTAAAATTCCAAATGGACTGGCTGAGAAACTACCTGCAGCAGGCGCTGCAAGTCTAGATGCATTTTTGGGAACCTTCTATCATCCAGCATTTGTTTCTTCAAAGAAAACCCTCCTGTTATGCAATGGAAAAGGACAGATTTGAAACAACCTATGAAATAGTAATAGTAAACAAAATCACAGGTTCTCCGGTTTCTGTAAAAATTGAGCTTTTCCCCACAGCAGTGTAACCATTTTTGTAAAGAGGTACAGCAGCAATATATACACACAAGCTAATCATAAAACAGCTAAATACTTCAAAAATAATAAGCAAGGAACAAAATACTCGTTAAAAAATAGCCTAAGCCAAACAGAGATTTGGTTTACAATCGAACATCTCCATAGCATGACAAGTCATTCTAGTTTGTTAATACAAAAATAACAATAGGTTCTTGTCCACTTTGTGTGTAAGAGCGAGAGAGAGAGAGGAGATGGTGATTTGACCTTTGGAGAGCTGCAAAGCAATATAAATGCAAAATTAGTGTAAGCCTCCACTAGATCGGGCTCTTGGTCACATACATATGAAGAATTAAGAGCCATTATTGACGTCGCATATGTAAATCTTTCAAAAGTACTGATGAATAAAAGTCCAAATTCCTCTTTACTACCAAATTCTTCAATTGCCACAGCATAACTTTTATAATCTTAATAAAAGAGCTCTAACTCATGCAAGCATACATGTCACCTAGTCAACAAGTAATACAGAAACAAAATGAAGTAGAGTATCGATCCCACCTAAGAGAAAGTTGTTAAATTTAAACTATTATGCATCAATTAACTCACTGTATTTATATGCTTAGACTAATGACTAAAAGTGTTGAATTAGACTAATTGTGAATACAAACTAAAAATAAGAATACAAATGGAATAGATATAATCTGGAAATAATGGGACCCTAACTTCATTTAATATTTCATCTAATCGCCACTATCATGCAAGAAGTGTTCACATATCACAGGAAAATAGCCAAGAGCACAAATAGAGTTATAACCATTTTTCAATGCACTATAACCTACTTACACAGCATCTACAGATGTTAGACTCCATGTAATCACCAATACAACCAAAATCACTATATGTCTATGTGAAATTGCAATTATATTGATTTTAAGCTCAAGCCCTTATTCTAGCTCATACATACGGTGAAACAAAGATATGTCTATCCGGTTCACAAAATACGCAAGCCATATACAATGTTTCATATTCGCATGCTATCATGACTACAATCCATACCTGTATGTTCATTGTCAATTCCATACAAATACTGAGATGAATGGTGATCAATCATTCATGCATGTAAAACAATCATGATAGATATTCCATATGATATGCAAAACAACCCTAGCATTTAAATGTGCAACCAACTACATATTAAAATCCGTTAGAATCCCATAATGGAGTTTAGTTCATGACTGAACCAAAAGCCATTATGGGATCAACGCTAAACATGATCAATAAGCAACAATTAAAATAAGAAAGATAGAACGATCAAACCCAATCGCTGAATAAAAACCAATGATAAACGCTTAAATCCTCATAGAAATCCAGTAGCTAATAATGAAAATCCACAATGACAGAGAATCCCAAGAAGAATTGGAGAAGTAGACGTTTTGGCTTCGTTCTACGTTGGAATCTCTCCCAAGGTGTAAACCCTAAGTTATATGATGAAAAATACGCTAAAAATTATCAAGTGTACGTCTGACACCAGTCAGAATCGTTTTTAAAACCAATTACACATCATTTAATTAAAATTAAAATAAAACAAAATCACAGCATCAGCATCGCGCGCGGCCGCGCGCTTCTCTAGCATATGTCTCGCGCGGGCGCGAGACTTACAGAATGTCCTCGCCTCGTCCAAATGCAAGATCTCACGCGCGCGCTGGCCTCTCTGCAACTTGTCTCCTTTCATGCGGCAGCAAACTTGCGATGAAGTCATCATGGTCTCGTCGGGATACTCGCATGGCGCAGCGCGTTCCTAACTCATCATGCCACTTGGCCACGCTGCATCACCTCGCACTTTGTTTCGGTTTCTCATGTCATTCATCGCTACTACTTGTTCATTCATGCTTGATCTCCTTGCTCCATTGCACCTCTATGCCATGCATTCCCCGCTTATGCCTTGCCTTCATGCCTCCATTAGCCTTGTATCCTCTAATACCACCAAAATTAAGCCAATTCCTGCACTTATTCACCAAAAGGAGTTTTAAGTAAATGCAATGCAAAATAACATGAAATGCAACTAAAACACAATAAAATGTACTTGAGTTGGGCACAATTAAGATGAATTTGGTATTCAATAAGTAGGTAAAAATACCACTTATCAAATACCCCCAAACTTGAACTGTTGCTTTTTCTCAAGCAATGCATACTAATGAACAATGAAAATGCAACTACAAAACTATGCAACTACTCTATGATGCAAACTAGCCTCACATAATCCCAAATGCATATATAAATTCAAACCCAAATTACCTCAGTGAATCATCGAGATCCAAGAATATAATTTCAAACCAAACTATAGACAAAACCTCATACACTCAGATAATTTCATATATGCTATAGAGATGTTGTGTGTGTGTATGGTGTTCACCAAAACTTGATCTAAGCAAAGAATACATATGCTATACTGCTCCAAATAGAAAAATTATAGCCTAAATCAAGACTCATGTATACTCATGCAACACAGACTGTTTTAACATATTGACACAAACTGAGGTTCAACAATGGGTTTATTGCTTTATTGCTACTCACGAGGGCGATTTTCACACTTTTCCATGCGGTGTTTATTGCTATTTTTTTTCTTTCTTTCTCTTTTTTCATTTTTTTCACATGACTGTGCAATGTCTCAATCCATTAGGCACACTGCTACCCCTTAGCGAGCTTTCAACCAACGACTCCCAGACCATGAAAGACCTTAGGGCGCTAGGTGTAGAGATAATCCCCTCGGGCGTACTTACTCAAGTAGCCAGGGCCCCGAATTAAGACTAGCCACGTTATTGTTATTTGATTTTTTTTTACATAGCATACCCATGTTTTCCCAAAATTTGCATGTCAATGTTTCATACAGTCTAAGAGCACTTTCCACATGTTTCTATTTTTAAAACTACATGTTCTATCAAGTAGTGCAACACATACTTCTTAAACCTACAAGTGATTGTGAACACGTTTGTGCAAACCGAAAGCATTTAAACAGCAACATGAATCTCATCGTATAAAACATTATATCTCAGCTCATGTTATCCCAAATATTCTAAAATCCTTCACAATTCACTATCATCATTGGCTAGGCAAAAATTTCTATTAAGCAAGAATTTGTGTGAGACATGCAACTAAAACATACTAACACAATCAATAATGAATAAAAATTAAAAAATTTCTGCAAAAATTTATCTAACACATAAACATGCAAAATTAACTAAACATGCAACAATTAAATAAAACTAAACTACTATGCTATAACCCCCAATACCCCCAAACTTAAAATATTCAATGTCCCCATTGAATGAAGGTAAAGGGTACAGAAAACTCCCCTAATGATTGGCTTGACCACCCTCCTCGGGTGGTGAATCTGGTGGTGGATATGGCACTGCGGTTCCAAACTGAGGCCACTCTAGCATTGTTCCTTGCTGCGCGAAGGCTTCGGCCAAGGCCTCTTGTGAGTCCCGTAGCAAACGTTCCAAGATTGTCATACATGGCGTCGACTTTGCGCTCCAACCTTCGGAGCTGTCGATCGCTAGGAACGGTATGTGCTCGGGTGGATGGGCCTGCCTCATCTGTCTGAGGGGGCTGCTGGGATGGCTCGGGAAATGTAGGCCTTAAAATGAATCCTCGTCTCGCAGGTGTGGCTCACCGCCTGCCCAGTCCTCAAATTTTGCAATTGTGGCGTGGGTGATGTCCTGACTTGGATATTGCATTTGTTCATTGCCCCAATTGCACCCCTGATGCGCACATAGTATGGCTACCATTGAAGCATGTGGAATGCTCCCAGTGGTAGTTCCCTTCTGATACTTCACAATATTTTGATGAATCAAATAACCTACATTAATGTACTTGCCAATAATTATGCCTGACAGTATTATGGCCCTTTCCGCCGTGATCTCATGCTGATGCGATGAAGGTAATAGCTTGGCACAAATGAACAGATTCCACGCCTTGATATATCGATTCAGTGCTGCTGCTGGGAATATGTGAGGCTGGTTCGTGCCAACTTTGTAAGTCCACTTCAATCTTGCACGCACGCATAACTCAAATGATAACAAGCTCCAGTCCGCTTCCGATGTGCCCTTGTGATCCAATTGGCCGCTCCTGTTGGTGGTCTTGCGGTGATTCTCAGGACGGTTCTGATGGCGGAAGGTCTGTAGTCTATCTCGACACCACGAACCATAGCGGTATCGTTCATGGTGACTTTGGCATTGGCGTAAAATTCTCGGACTATGCTCATCGGAATGGGCGTGGGAGATGCGGTCAGTCCACCCCAGCCTCGTTCCTGGATCATGGCACACAGCTGTCCATCCTGGCCTTCTGGTTTGAATCCTCTTTCCTTGATGAATGTTTTTGCTACGATTCGGTAGTACTCCTGCTGGGCTTCCAAACATAAGAACTTGGTGTGGTCGACAATGTCCTCCTCGTGACTGCCGGAGGAGGATGAGGAAGATGAAGATGGTCGTGCTCTCTTCGGACCCATTTGCAGATAATTGATTGAGAATGCAAAGGAACTTACTGAGAGAGAATGAGAATTTGTGAGTTGATAATCTTCACACTTGTTTCTGCTAACCCAATTGGGAGCCCTAACTTTATAGAGTAGATGAGAGCGTGGGTAGAGCCTTGAACATAGAGAGAATCGTGGAGATTTGATGGAGAGATATACGGCTTCAATCTGTAACTGATAGAGAGATAGAGACGTGAGTTATGGAGAGTGAGAGAGTTTCATGTCTGTTATTATCGCAAATGAGAGTCCAAATGGTCCACAACTCTAATTTAAAATGTTCAGATCTGCCTTGATTCGGTGCATGCATGGCCACAAGAGTGTGTGTAATGAGTGAGCATGCAAGCGCAGACTTGCGTAATGACGTTTGTTATGAGTGGCTTGATGCGCGGGCGTGCGGGTTTATACTACATAGACCTCATGATGCGTCAAGCTCCCTCATGTCTCTGATGCTCAAGTTCAATTTTTCTCTCTCTCTCGAGTAATACTTTCCACTTGCTTGTTCTGCATGATATTAATGCTCCTTGTTAAGACATGAATTAGCGGCCATATAATGCTACTCATCTTGCAAATATTCGCAAAGCAATTCTCGCTACGCACTTAAGCATGAAAATCTAATAGCCTAATAAAAATGAATGAGATATAGCTAACTAAAATAATTCAAAATGAATAACTAAAAAGTCAATGGTGGTAGAAATAATGGGTTGCCTCCCATCCAGCGCTAGGTTATAGTCAATTAGCTCGACTATCTCTGAATCTCACGTCACATCAAGAATTGAGGTGCCTTCCTTACTGTCCATCGCACCCCAAAATTTAATGACTTCAGCTTTCATCAACGGTTCTACCTTCGACTCTGAACTTTTACCCATTACATAGTTCAACGGTCCATAATTTTCCAGTTTCTGTACTTCATCCTTCGGACCCCAATCCACCAAGTCAACCAAGAAGCATTCTTCTTCATCCGATGGGAACTTTATCGCCTTAAAGACATTAAATGTGACCTCTTGATCATGTACACGCATCGTTAGTTCCCCCTTTTGCACATCGATTGAAGTCCTTCTGTGGCTAAGAATGGTCTCCCCAAGATTATTGGTATGCTTTTCGTCCCCTCATAAGTCTAGAATGATGAAGTCAGCCGGAAAAATGAACTTGTCCACCTTTACCAACACATCTTCAACAATTCCCCGTGGATACGTGATGGATCTGTCAGCTAGCTGTAATGATATGTTTGTCGGCCTTGGAGCCGGTAATCCCAACTGATTGAACACTGACAAGGGCATCAAGTTTATACTTGCCCCCAGATCACATAAACACTTACTAAAGTTCATCTTCCCAATTGTGCACGGAATTGTGAAGCTGCCCGGATCCTTCAGCTTTGGAGGTAATTTCTGTTGAGCACTGCACTGCATTCCTCTGTCAAGGCCACTGTCTCAAACTCATCTAGTCTTCTCTTCCTTGACAATATACCCTTCATAAACTTTGCATAGCTTGGCATTTGTTCCAATGCCTCGGCGAATGGTATGTTAATCTGCAGCTTTTTGAATACCTCCAGAAACTTGTTGAACTGTTTGTCTTCCTTCTACTTAACTAACCTCTGCGGATACGGAACTTGAGGGTGAATTGGTTGTACTGGACTCTTACCCTTCTCTTCTGAATTTGCCTTGTCTTTCTCTTCCTGCTGAGCCTCAGAATTTTCCAGATTTTCTTCCTCATGTCGTCATACTTTACTTTCTTCCTCATTGCCAGCGGCTTCTTCCTTAGTATTATTAGCAGCGCGCAGCGACTTGACTTGCGAACTCATCAAATCTTTCCCGATCTCAATGTGATCGCTTGACACTTTGCTCCTTCCCATCTCTTCTAGGATTTGTCTCTCGTGTTTTGGGCAATGAACCTTGGGGCCTATTGTTAATCATGCTCGCCATCTGCCCCATCTGAGTCTCAAGATTCTTGATAGCCACTGCTTGGCTTTTGATCACGACTTCAGTGTTTTCCATGTATTTCAACATCATCTCTTCCATATCTGATTTCTTTTCTAGCTGTGGAGCAGCTGGAGTGTGGTGTTGTTGTTGCTGAGAGAATCCCGGTGGAAACGGTGGTTTTGGTGTAAACTGTGGTTAAGATGATTGTGACTGAAATTGATGATTCGGCTGAAACTGACTTTGTTGATTTCCTTGGTTATTCGACCAACTAAAGTTCGGATGATTTCGGTTGTTGGGGTGGTATGTGTTCTGGAATTGACCTTGGTCTTTTCTGTAGTTACTCACATATTGTCATCGACTCGAGTGATAAGACACATTGATCCGTGGCGTGTGACCCCACACAAATCTCACAAACGAAGGCAACTGTTTTCCATTTGCTATCTGCCAAAGTATCAATTTTCTTAGCCATAGTTTCCATCTGTGCCGACAACTGAGTAATCGCATCTACCTCCAATACACCTGCAACCTTGGGCTGTGGCATCCGAGCTGTAGGATTCTGATAGTCATTTGCAGCCATAGTCTCGATAAGCGTATAGGTCTCGTCATAGCTCTTTGCCCATAATGCCCCTCCTGGGGCTGCATCCACAATTGGTCTCGACTACCATCCCAAACCATTATAAAATGAGTTGATCACCATCCAATCTGGTATACCGTGATGCAGACATTTTCAGAGCATCTCTTTGTATCGCTCCCATGCTTCATATAAGGACTCACCCTGTTGTTGCTCAAACTGAGAGATAGCCGTCCTCATCTTTGCAGTCTTCACCATTGGAAAGAACTTGGCTAAGAATTTATGTATAAGTCCTCCCATGTGGTTATTGACCACGACGAAGAAAGAATGTAGCCAACTCCTAGCCTTATCTCTCAATGAAAATGGAAATAACCGTAGTCTAATGGCATCCTCCGTCACACCATTATACCTGAATGCATCACAAATTTCAATAAAGCTCAATAGGTGCTCATTCGGATCATCTGTAGCAAAGACTCCCCAAATCAGATCGAGTTCTCGCACCATCCTGAATAGTGCCCGGTTTGATCTCAAAGGTATTAGCTGCTATCGCCGGTCTGACTATGCTCGATTGTAGTCCATTTATGTTTGGCATGGAATACTCCTTTAGAGCCCGATGCTTCTTCTCTTTGCTCAAGTCTCTGTTCTTCCGCCATTCTCGGATGTTGTCTTGTCGCCTAACTGCGTGCTTGCAAATTTCTTCGCACACACTAGCCTTCCACCCTCTTCCGTTTATGTTGTCCTGTGCTGGTGTTAGTTATGAGTTGGATGATCGCGTGTGCATAAAAATCTACAAGTACCTGAAACCAAAAACAAAACAAAAATAGAGATGAAAACGATCAGAATTGTCTAAGTCATACAATATAGCTTTAAACTAATGATAATTATTTAAATTCAACGCTTTTCCCAAAGAATCTACGCCAAAAACTTGTTGCCTCTTTTATAATCCTAATAAAAGAGCTCTAACTCATGCAAGCATACATGTGTCAACAAGTAATACAGAGTAAGTAGAGTATCGATCCCACAGAGAAAGTTGTTAAATTTAAACTATTATGCATCAATTAACTCACTGTATTTATATGCTTAGACTAATGACTAAAAGTGTTGAATTAGACTAATTGTGAATACAAACTAAAAATAAGAATACAAATGGAATAGATATAATCTGAAAGTAATGGGACCCTAACTTCATTTAATATTTCATCTAATCGCCACTATCATGCAAGAAGTGTTCACATATCACAGGAAAATAGCCAAGAGCACAAATAGAGTTATAACCATTTTTCAATGCACTATAACCTACTTACATAGCATCTATAGATGTTAGACTCCATAAAATCATCAATACAACCAAAATCACTATATGTCTATGTGAAATTGCAATTATATTGATTTTAAGCTCAAGCCCTTATTCTAGCTCATACGGTGAAACAGTATATGTCTATCTGGTTCACAAAATACGCAAGTCATATACAATAGCCCCATATTCGCATGCTATCATGACTACAATCCATACCTGTATGTTCATTGTCAATTCCATACAAATACTGAGATGAATGGTGATCAAGCATTCATGCATGTAAAACAATCATGACAGATATTCCATATGATATGCAAAACAACCCTAGCATTTAAATGTGCAACCAACTACATATTAAAATCCGTTAGAATCCCATAATGGAGTTTAGTTCATGACTGAACCAAAAGCCATTATGGGATCAACGCTAAACATGATCAATAAGCAACAATTGAAATAAGAAAGATAGAACGATCAAACCCAATCGCTGAATAAAAACCAATGATAAACGCTTAAATCCTCATAGAAATCCAGTAGCTAATAATGAAAATCCACAATGACAGAGAATCCCAAGAAGAATTGGAGAAGTAGACGTTTTGGCTTCGTTCTATGTTGGAATCTCTCCCAAGGTGTAAACCCTAGTTACTATGATGAAAATACGCTAAAAATTATCAAGTGTACGTCTGACACCAGTCAGAATCATTTTTAAAACCAATTACACATCATTTAATTAAAATTAAAATAAAACAAAATCACAACGCATCAGCATCGCGCGCGGCCGCACGCTTCTCTAGCATATGTCTCGCGCGGGCGCGAGACTTACAGAATGTCCTGCCTCGTCGGTAGATCTCACGCGCCAGCGTCTCTCAGACTTGTCCCGCTTTCATGGCACAACAACTTGCAAGAGAAGTCATCATGGTCTGGCAGGGTACTCGCGCGGGCGCACGTTTCCTAACTCATTATGTCGCGTGGCTCACAGTCTGTAATTTGTTTCGGTTCTCATCATCATGCTACTATTGCTACTACTACTTGTTCATCCATGCTTGATCTTCTTGCTCCATTGCACCTCTATGCCATGCATTCCCCCATTTATGCCTTGCCTTCATGCCTCCATTAGCCTTGTATCCTCTAATACCACCAAAATTAAGCCAATTCCTGCACTTATTCACCAAAAGGAGTTTTAAGTAAATGCAATGATAAATAACATGAAATGCAACTAAAACACAATAAAATGTACATGAGTTGTGCACAATTCTCATGAATTTGTATTCAATAAGTAGGTAAAAATACCACTTATCACTCTCGTCTCTCCGGAGATGGCAGAGGTACACTTTTCCGATGTCCCCGCTACCGATCTGGCAGATGGGGCTAAAGTCTCGGAATCCGAGGCGACTATCGATCTATTGTAAGAGAGCAAGAGAGAGAGAGAGAGAGAGATAAAGGAGGAGGAAGAGGAGGAGGTCGCTGGCGAGGGAGCGACGAAGGGATGAGGTTGCCGAAAAGAGGAGTGAGAGGAGGAAGGTTTGTCGTGAGAGGAAGAAACGAGAGAAAGTACTCCTTCCGCGTTTCATTTCAAATTTTGACTTCAGCATTTTTTTTTCTCCGTGTTTTTTACATACATAACTTTTTTTTTAAAAAAAATTATCTATTTAAAACCAAAAATTACTATTATAAATACATAACGCTTTTTTATATATCTACAACATTTTATTAAAAAACATTGTAAAAAAATACCATAACGTTTTTTTATAAAAACGTCATCTTTTAAGTGTTGCCTTTTTATGGTTTTGTACTAGTGTATATTAAATAACGGAGGTAGTATCAAATAGCTTTGTCCCAAAATGAATGTCTCACTTCTTAAATCTTCCAGCACATGCAAGCTTTTAAAAAAACATTCAAACATATGTCCCATTTGGTCAAAGGCAATAAGCCTTTCATTTAATACTTCCATGCGTATATATATATATATATATATATATATATATATATATATATTGTAATTTCTTTTTTGCCCTTCTTTGGAAATAATTTAAAATAATTTTTGCAATTTTTACATAATAAAATTCTTTTGAGAATACATAGGAAATCAGTTTTTAGTCTAAGTTTTATTTCTTTAGCCCATAAGAAAATTTTACTTCTAAATTTTATATTTTTAGCACATGGGTCAAACTAGCAATTAATGGGCAGAAGCTTCTTTCTCAGCATATAATGTACTACCTTTGTTCTTAAAAGATTGTCGTTTAGGGTTTTGGCACATGGATTAAGAAAGTATCATTTACCAAATAAAATTTGTTTGAAATTTCATCACTACCCCTTTATGGGAAGTTGAAAACTATTAATACAAGGGAGAGAATTTCTTGGGACAATGAGAGAAGGTAGGGGTAATATAGAAAAGTAAATATTTTATTCTCCTAGAAAGTTGTAAACGACAAACATTTTGAAACAAATTTTTTCCTCTAAAACGACAATCTTTTAGGAACGGAGGGAGTACAAGCTTTTGTCCCATAAAGATTGTCTAAAGTTCAAGTTTTCAGCTTTAGCAAAATTTCGGTCAACAGGAGCATTTATTACTACCTCCATTCCATAATAACTGTCTTTATAGAAGAAAAAATTTGTTCCAATTTATTTGTCATTTACAACTTTCTAGGAGAATAAATTATTTATTTTCCTATATCACCCCTAACTTCTCTCATTTTCACACGAAATTTTCTCCCTTGTATTAATAGTTTTCAACTTCACATAATGGGGTAGTGATGAAATTTCATATAAATTTTAATTCTTAAATGATAGTATTAAATGAGTTTCTTAATTCATGTGCATGAAGCTAAAAAGACTATTATTATGGAATGGAGGTAGTACTTATTAGCCAAAATATCATTTCATGCTCAGGAAATACACATCAACTTGTACCAAAAAGATTGACACATTTTGAACTTCGTATTTGGGAATAAATTCGATCAAAGATAATAAACCCTTCATTTAATGTTCTTCATGCACATATATAATTATATATATATATATATATATATATATATTCGGATATATATGCATGCAATTTTGTTTTATAAACTATTTTTATTTTTATCACCTAATATTAAATTATCAAAATCAAGAAACTCAATTCAATAAGATTGGAAAATATTTTTGTCAAAGTAAATAAGATAATTAAAATAATTTATAAAATAAATCCTATGGAGAGGATTCTACCCTTTTAATTAATTTATTTACTAATTATTTATATCATCAAAATAAACTAAAAGTTGGAGACCCAACAACTCCTCTTCCCTTTAGCCCCAAAAATTCTAGAACTTCAAAGAAGATGAACAAGAAAAGGAAATCTTGGAAACTTTTAGGAAAGTAAAGGTGAATATTCCCTTATTCATGCAATTAAACAGGTGGCAAGGTATGCAAAGTTTTTAAAAGAATTATGCACTAATAAAAAAAAATTAAAAAATGATAAAAAAAGTCACAGTTGGGGAAAATGTATTAGCAGTCCTCCAAAGAAAAATGCCTCCTAAATATAAAGACCCAGGCATGTTCACAATTCCATGTAAGATAGGAAACACAGGATTTCAAAAGGCTATGCTAGATTTAGGTGTTTCGATTAATGTGATGCCATTATCTGTTTTTGCTTCTTTAAATCTAGGTCCTTTGAAAAATACTGGTGTGATTATCCAATTGGCAAATCATACTAACACCTACCCCCAAGGGGTAATTAAAGGTGTCTTGGTACAGGTGAATGAAATAATCTTTCTTGCAGAAATTTACATTGTGGACATGGAAGATGACCAAACCCCTCCCATATTTTTTAGGAAGGTCATTCCTAAAAACAGCGAGAACCATGATCGATGTGCACAATGGGACCTTAACAATGGAATTTAATGGAGAAAAGATTCAGTTTAACATTTATGATGCCATGAGGTACCCTAGTGATATTAGTTAGGTTTTTGCTATTGATATAAGTGACTCATTAGTGAAGGAAGCTTTTGAACAACATCAAAAAGATAACTTGGAGGTCACCATTACCAGCAGTTTGGAGATGGACTTGGAAGATGAGATTGAACAGAATCAAGAATTGAAGGAAATTGTTGCTGCACTACACTCTTTGCGATAATTCTTAGATAAGTATGTAGTTCATTCAATTCAATTACCTATTTCTCATATAAATTTATTGTCATTTGTTGTGCAACCTCCAACACTAGAATTAAAATAATTAACTACACACTTGAAATATGCATATTTCGGGACTAATGATACATTGCCTATGATTAATGCTAGTAATCTAACCAAGTGCAGGAAAATAAGTTGTTGAGAGTCCTAAGGGACCATGTCACAGTTTTTTGTTGGATAATAGAGGACATAAAATGTATTAGTCCTGCAATGTGCATGCATCAAAATTTATTGGATAACAGATCTAAGCCCACAAGGGATGCACAAAGAAGATTAAACCCACCGATGATGGAGTTGAGGTAGTGAAGAAAGAGGTTATAAAATTGCTTGATGCCGGTATAGTCCACCCCATCTCCAAAAGTCAATAGGTGAGTCTAGTACAGGTAGTTCCAAAGAAATCCGGAATCACAGTTATCAAGAATGAAAATAATGAGTTCGTGCCCACACGGATGCAAACAGGATGGAGAGTATTTATTAACTATAGAAAATTAAATGTTGTAACTAGAAAAGATCACTTTCCTCTTCCTTTTATTGATCAAATGTTAGAGAGATTAGTTGGGCATACTTATTTTTGCTTTCTAGATGGTTTTTCAAGTTATAACTAGATTGTGATTGCACCCGAGGACCAAGAAAAGACCACATTCCCGTGTCCCTTTGGCACATTTGCGTATCGTCGAATGTTATTTAGACTTTGTAATGCCCCAAGTACTTTTCAAAGATGCATGGTTAGCATTGTTTTCTGATCTTCCTGAAAATTTTACTGAGGTCTTTATGGATGATTTCACAATTTATGGTGATTCTTTGGATGCATGCCTAGATAATTTGACTCGTGTTTTAGATAGATGCTCAAAAACTTATCTTGTTCTAAATTGGAAAAAATGCCATTTTATGATAGAACAAGGAATAGTACGTGGTCATGTTGTGTCATCTAAATGTCTTAAAGTTGATAAAGCTAAAATAGATGTTATATTTGCATTGCCTTACCCTACAGCGTGTGGGAGATTCTATCTTTTCTTGGACATGCAGGGTTCTATCTTAGATTTATCAAGGACTTCTCAAAGATAACATTGCCTTTGTGTACGTTGCTACAAAAGGATGTGGAATTTCAGTTTGATGATGAGTGCAAGGAGGCCTTGTTGACCTCAGCCCCTGTGATTCAATGACCAAATTAGAAGTTTCTATTTGAGATCATGTGTGATGCAAGTAACTATGTCGTAGGAGCTATTTTGGGCCAAAGAATTAACAAAGTTGTTCATGCCATTTAGTATGCTTCTAGAACCTTGAATGTGGCTTAGATAAACTATTTAACAGCTGAAAAAGAACTCTTATCTATTATAATTGCTTTAAATAAGTTTAGATCATATTTTATTAGCACTAAAGTTGTAGTTTATTCTGACCATGCTGCTTTCAGGTATTTGCTTACCAAGAAGGAATCCAAACCTAGGATCATCAGATGGATCCTGCTTCTGCAAGAATTTGACTTGGAGATCAAAGATAAAAAGGGAACAGATAACTTGGTGGCAGATCACTTGAGTAGAATAATCAAGGAGAAAGAAGCAATACTATAACAAGATATTTTTTCGGATGAGCAAATCATTTCCATTGACAATATAACTCTCTAGTATGCAGATATTGTGACGCCCCCAAAATAGGTCCAATCCATCCAACCTATTCTGAGTCGCAAATACATGGTACAGAAAATAACTATAGCTTTATTACTACAATTGTCGTGCAAAATACAACAACACATATGTTGTGAGTTTAAATGCCTACTGTGACTCTGGACACCAACTTGTGTCAGCATCTCACCTTGATACATTACATAAAGGTACAGTCAATAATTGTTTTAGAAATTAAAATCTTTGGGAAGTTCTCAAGGAAACCTTCGTACATGGGAGGCCATGTGTGACGCCCCCGAAAAAGGTATACATCACCCATTCTGAGTCGCCAGATACATGGTACAGAAACTCAACTACAAATTTAATCATACAACTGTCGTGCAAAATACGACAAAACATAGCTGAGAGTTTAAACACAAATATTGCCTTTTAGACAATATCCACACTCAATGGAGTCCTCATTACAATTATTATCACACTATTTTATAGAATAGTGAGGACTACTAAAGCCACTTATACTGGATCATCACTCCATTCCCTGACTCGTCCCAACTATATTCTCATTTCCTGAAGAGAACAATGAAAGAAAGGGTGAGCTCAACTAGCCCAGTAAGAAATATTATGACTAAGATAATACAGAATAAATTATCCTTAGCCTTCAACAGTATAACAACTGATAGAATATAATAGACAACAAGTTTTAGATTAACAACTGCAGCGGAATAAGCAATCCATTAGAAGAGTCAAGTATAACATAAAATCTACTATTTTCTATGATTTAAAAAGTTTTTCATCAACTTTATCACTCAGACTCAGCTTAATAAATAAAATCGAATCATCCTTACACCACGGCCAAGGATATTCATGTAATCATCAATGGTCATGATTATACTGAATAATCTCTGGTCATAATCATACTAACAACTGTCCATCAATGTACTATAGGCTAATGAGGACTTTTACCACATCATTCGTCACATTACGGTCATGATTATACCGAATAATCTCTGGTCATAATCATACCAAGTCCATCTATGCACATAAGCCAAAGATGACTTTCATCACAATATAAGCATGAGGATGATGACAATGACATAATAATTCAATAAAACAAGTTTAAGGATAAATTTTAAAGATTTATAATTTAATTTATCCAGGAATCAATAACGTCCAAATTGTCAACATGATACTGCTTTGTAGAGTAAAATTCATGTACCAAAAATAATTTGGATAGAAAAGAATAAATTTTTCATCGTGAATAGTACCCTGTGAATAGTACTTCAGGAATAGTACCTCGTGAATAGTACCCCGACATAAAAAGTACTCAAAATACCCGAGTGAATAGTAGTCAAGTGAATAGTAACCCATGAATAGTAACTCGTGAATAGTACTCCAGCACGAAAAGTGCCCCGAATACCCGAGTGAATAATACTAGAGTGAATAGTAATCGGGTGAATAGTAACCCGTGAATAGTAACTCGTAAAAGAAAAATACCAAAAAAAATGATATTCCATGACGAGTACAAAAGAAATGATATCTCATACGAGTATAATAGAATATATGAAACTGCAAATGGATTTTCACCCGCCATGCGGTAATCCACGTAGATAGATCATTTCCACAATTTAATAAAAAATGAATACGAAGGATCATTCACCATGCATGCGGTAGTCCACACAGACAGGTTATTCCAACAGAATAATAAAGAATGGAATAACAAAAGAATTCACCGTATACGCGATAGATCGCACAAACAAAGTTATTCCAATGTAATAATAAAGAATGGAACCAGTCAAAGCGTAATCCGCATGCATGGATATTCGAATAGAATAATAAGGAATGGAACCAGTCATCGTAATCCACACGCATGTGATATTCCAACAGAATAATAAAGAACGGAACCAAATCCATGCGTAATCCGTGCAGCATGGATATTCCAACGAGAATAATAAAGAATGGAATAACCACGAAATTCACTAGGCATGCGATAGATCATTGCAGACATGAGTTATTCCAACGAATAATAAAGATTGGAATAACGAGAAGAATTCACCGAGCATGCGATAGATCAAGATGCATGAAGTTATTCCAATGAGAATAATAAAGAATGGAATAACGAAAGAATTTTACCATGTATGTGGTACTTCGCATAGACAGGTTATTCCAACATAATAATAAAGAATGGAATAACAACCCTTATGAGTATTGAAAGAAAATAACCCTCTTTATGAATACGAAAGAATAATACTCCCTACCTTAGAAGAAAACTAGAATAGTGAGGTAGCAGACTTCTCTTCTCCTTTCTCTCTATAATTTCTCTCTATAATAATTACTCTATAGCTTTAGTGAATTGGTGAGAAATGAAGGAAGAATGAGCTTCTATTTATAGGAAAATATAGTTTCGATAATTGCACGCGTTTGGGGCTCAAATATTACAAAGATAATACCTTCCTCTTTTCCTTCATTTTTAATTTAGTCCTGCAAGTATTATCAAACTTGCACCACCTCCCCTAATAGTAAATCATGTGAATCAATAGTAAATCATGTGACTCAATAGTTCTAAACATGTGAAAAAATTAATTATAGTATAGTACCTTCATCTATACCTCTATTTTTAACTTAGTCATGCAAGTATTATCAATCTTACACCAACTCCCCTAATAGTAAATCATGTGAATCAATAGTACACACATGTGAAAACATAGTTATAAGCATGTGAATTAATAGAAATTAATTGCTCAATTATCCGGTGAATTACCCGATTGATCAATATAACTTCCAGACATCAATTATCATCGAAATAAATGTCGATTTCCACTAACACTAATAATTCCCACACAATAGAACTATCAATTTCATCTTTAATCAACACAAACTTATTCATCATTAATATTATAATTCACAATATTTAACAACCATGTCGTTCCCAGGAAAAAGGGGGCTTTCCGATAAGGATTTCTCCTTATTGGTAGCGCCGCATTAGGTGACCAAACCTCTCCTTGTGTAACTTCTAGACATTGTCCATATTGCAAATAATAATATAAATAACTTTGTCGTCTCAATTATTGATTTAATAATATAAAATATTATGCAAATGATACTGTGACAATAATTGAATCAATAATATGAGAGATATGATGCAGCAATTATTATAGCAATAATTGAGTATAAGTGAGTGACTTCTTACGTAAGCATCAATAATCAATACCGTGTGCTACTATGCAACCACGCGTATTACTATATTTTTACTACCGAGTAGTTCAACAGTTTAACGGTAAAACTTTCGCCGTTATTTTTATAAAAAGATAATTCTGTCATTTTTTAAATACGACAATACTTCCGTTGTGGGGTCCACCAATGATCGTGCCATCGTACGAATATTCCCTGTTAAAATGAATATTCCCCGATATAACGAATATTTTATAACAACTTCCTTACTTTGCAAAATTTTCAAATATCACCCTTAACTTTAAACTTTTATCAATTTAACTATTTACCAAAATAGAAAATTAAATACTTTTATTTCATAAAATTCGGGATCTCACACCATACGTCTAGGTTATGATAGATATCATATGTCCACAAAATTATCCTTGGTTGACCCAATAGACTCCAAAGAAAAATGTGAAGATTGTTATCATGTTCTTTCCAATGGTGAGTCTTCTCTTGACATATATTTATCTCCATTGTCTCCAATTGAGAATTATATCTCAACCAAACTCCAAGATTATATAGGTAGTGCTCGTAGATATAATCAGCAAGTGGATGTGCATAACCATGTCTTATGATAACTCGTAGGCCATTAGACATCTTTTATGATAGTGGCAAAACACCCTTCCAAAGTTGGGTTCACCTCACCCTATTCGGTTCACCAAAATTAAATATCAAATGACGTATACAATACGACACACTTATCTAAAGTTCTAAATAAAATTATTTCTATACTATTTAGGGAGAACCTCAACAGCTATAGACCACCGTTCTATTCCCCTGTTACCCCCGCTCTACCCAGCTACACTCTTGTTATCTGAAAGGAATTGTGAAGCAAAAGGGTGAGCACAACTAGCCAGTAAAGAATATCATGACTAAGATAAATAATTTATCAATAGCCTTCATCAGTAATAAATCAGAGATTTAGAACATATGGTAGATGATAAAACTTTTCAACCATAGTTGCAGCGGAACGAGCAATCCATTAGAAGAGTTAAATAGACCATAAAGTCTATTATCTTCTCCATGTTAAAAGTCCACCAACAATGTTTTATTCTGTAACATCAATCAACAGTTCCTGTCAACAATCATGTGAATACCTCATAATCATATTTGTAGTTCTAAATTCCCTTTTTCATCCAGGACGAAGATAATTTTCATCACATGTCTTTACCTGAAACATCAAAGATCATGGTTATACCAAATCACAGTTCCTGTTCATAATCATACTAATAAATTCATCTTTGCACTACGGCCAAAGATATTCATTAATAGTTCATCTTTTGCACTACTGAGCCAAAGATATTCAACAACAGACATCTTTGCACTACGGGCCAAAGATATTCAACAACAGTCATCTTTACTACTACTACCAAAGATATTCATCAACAATTCATCTTTGCACTACAAGCCAAAGATATTCAACAACATGTCATCTTTGCATTACAGGCCAAAGATATTAATATCTCAAAGAAATATATAATCATTTCAGAATTTATATAAACAATAATTATAACCATGTTGATCAATTCACCTTTGCACTTAAGCTAAAGATATTCAATTATAAATTCAATGGTCATGATCATACCAGTCAACAATGCATCTTTGCACTACTAGCCAAAGAGAACCCATAGTCACGATCATACCAATAATCTACCCATATTTACACTCAAGTCAAAGAGAAATATCACCATTAGGGTTATAAAAATGTTATATATGATAATAAAAACAATATGATCAACAACTGCATTTAATTTCAAGATTAAGATTCATAAATCAACGATAATTTGGTCAGAAAAAGAAACCAATTTTTGTGTGAATAGTACCCATGAATAGTAACTCGTGAATAGTAACTCATCAATAGTAACTCGTATTCGTACATAGTACCGTATACATAATTAATGTCATATACGTAAATAGTGCCATACATATGAATATAGTGCCATATACGTGAATAGTGTTGTATACGTGAATAGTAACCCCGACATGAAAAAGGTAGAAATTCCACAGTAAAACTCATATCATTAATTCGGCATAATGATATTGAAGAAAATAATATCATTTAAGAAAAAAATAACATCCCTTACACTCACTTACCTCAAAAGAGCAGTACATCTGACTGGAATATCAGATATGACGTTGAAAGAAACTTGCACTGATTAGCAACTCTCAAAGTATCAAAATGCTAACAAAAATACGCTCGATAATATAGGGAGAGAAAACTTATGTTTCTGGTGTGATTTTCAATTCTAACTCAGCATCCTATTTATAGGAAAATGCTAGAACGCCAAAGCAGACTTGACCTGCAACCTGATGGCTTTACCAGCTACTATTTCCATCCACCACTTTTGAAATAAAACTTTTGCACATTTTTCACCAACCAAAGGTGGGCCCACTTATTCTAGAATTTTCCGCCAAAAATCATTTATAAACATAAATTTCGAATCAGTCACCTCTTAAAATTCATAACAAATCATACGTTAATTTTTATCGGTTCAAAATTTGTAGAAATGTACTCAACTTATATATGTATAACATATCCAAAAATAACAACGATCCAAAGGTCGAATTAAAAATTATAACTCACGCAATATATCTGAAGAACATTGATTTTTTGAATTATGAGTCCTTCGGATCAGTTTCATTTAAACAGTCACCACAAAAAATCCATAATGAATTTTTGGGTGATTTTAATTTCTAAGGTTAGCTTACTTCTAGGGCTTTCTTTTGATATATGGCTCATCTCCTAACTCATTATACACAAAGAGTTATAGATTTTATAAAATCAAGTAATAAACTAATTTTCTGAAAATTTCCAAATTTCGTTCTTCATTTCGACAAAATACTAATAAAACATCTCAGCATTAATTCCTTCATTTATATCCATATAAAAATATATATTTCCTTATCATATAAATGAATAATTAATTATTCACAAATAATATTACAGAGTCACAATAATGACAACCAGGCCGTTCCCAAGAAAGAGGGGGCTTTCCAATAAGGATTTCTCTTTCTTCGTAGCCGATTAGGTGACCAAACCTCTCCTTGATGTAACTTTCTAGACATTGCCAATAATGCTATCTAATAATATTATTCAAATAATATGAATTATTGATCTGATAAATGGGAAATATTGTGCCGTGATAATTATTGAACAACAATAATATAAAATATCAACGCAGCAATTATTGAACCAATAAAATATTGAACAGTAATTACTGTAACAATTATTGAGTAGTGCCTTCATACGTAAGAATCATTAATTCCAAAAATATTGTGCAATACCGTATCTACTTTGTGCAACCACGCCAGACATCGTATTTTAACTACCAGGTATTCCAAAGTGTTAACGGTAACAATTACGCCGTTATTTATAAAAACTCAAACATGTCATTTTCTTTATCCGACTGTTATTCTGTTATGGGGCCCACAAATGGTTGTGCCGTCGTACGAATATTCCCCGACAACAAGAATATTCCACGACCAAATGAATATTCCCCAACAGAAATGAGTATTTTATAACCACTTGTGTATTTTGAAAATTTTATATATATCACCTTTAACTTTAACTTTTTATCAATTTAACCATTTACTAAATAGGAAAATTGAATACTTTTATTTCATAAAATTCGAGGTCTTACAATCTCCTCTCCTTATGAAATTTCGTCCCCAAAATTTACGTACCTGTTATTTTGAAGAGTTGAGAATACCTTGCTTTCATTTCAGATTCCATCTTCCCTATCATCATGATTTCTCCATTGCTCATCTCCTGTATTTCAGATATCATTCTAGAATACAGCTTCAAAACAAAAGTTAATTGATATATCACAATTTGTCAACTTAAGTAAGAAAATTTAGCTTAGTTAGGACACACACCAGCAAAGGATATTACTCGTCTCTCCCTTCCTAGTTCTAATCCCGGATCTCCGCCAGAGATCATATCCCTAAGCTCTGATACCAGCTGTGACTCATGTCCCAACCGTGGACAGCACCTCACAGTGGTACCTATTAGTTTTCCACCGTAGAACGGCGTCCCCTACGGAGAGTCTGGCTTCGGTGCATCCCACACAAGAAAGTCATCAGCGAGAGGCTCGGGGCTCTTTACTTATAGCTCTGATAGAAAATGTGACGTCTCCAAAATAGGTCCAATCCATCCAACCTATTTTAAGTCGCCAAATATATGGTACAGAAAACAACTACAAATTTATTACTACAATTGTCGTGCAAAATACAACAACACATATGTTGTGAGTTTAAATGCCAACTGTGACTCTAGACACCAACTTGTGTTAGCACCTCACCTTGATACATTACATAAAGGTACAGTTAATAACTATTTTAGAAATTAAAATCTTTGGGAAATGCTCAAGAAAACCTTCGTACATGGGAGGCCATGCGTCTAAGTTATGATATATATCATATGTCCACAGAATTATCCTTGGTTGACCCAATAGACCCCAAAAAAAATGAGAAGATTGATATTATGTTCTTTCTAATGGTGAGTCTTTTGTTGACATATATTTATCTCCATTGTCTCCAATTGAGAATTATATCTCAACAAAACTCCAAGATTATATAGGTAGTGCTCGTAGATATAATCAGCAAGTAGATGTGCACAACCATGTCTTATGATAACTCGTAGGCTATTCGACATCTTTTATGATAGTGGCAAAACACCCTTCCAAAGTTGGGTTCACCTCACCCTATTCAGTTCATCAAAATTAAATATCAAATGACGTATACAATACGACACACTTATCTAAAGTTCTAAATAAAATTATTTCTATACTATTTAGGGAGAACCTCAACAGCTATAGACCACCGTTCTATTCCCCTGTTACCCCCGCTCGACCCAGCTACACTCTTGTTACCTGAAAGGAATTGTGAAGCAAAAGGATGAGCATAACTAGCCAGTAAAGAATATCATGACTATGATAAATAATTTATCAATAGCCTTCATCAGTAATAAATTAGAGATTTAGAACATATGGTAGATGATAAAACTTTTCAACCATAGTTACAGAGGAACGAGCAATCCATTAGAAGAGTTAAATAGACCATAAAGTCTATTATCTTCTCCATATTAAAAGTCCACCAACAATGTTTTATTCTGTAACATCAATCAACAGTTCCTGTCCACAATCATGTGAATACCTCATAATCATATTTGTAGTTCTAAATTCCCCTTTTCATCCAGGACGAAGATAATTTTCATCACATGTCTTTACCTGAAACATCAAAGATCATGTTTATACCAAATCACAGTTCCTGTTCATAATCATACCAATAAATTCATCTTTGCACTATGGAACAAAGATATTCATTAACAGTTCATCTTTGCACTACATGCAAAAGATATTCAACAACAAGACATCTTTGCACTACGGGCCAAAGATATTCAACAACGGGTCATCTTTGCAATACGGGCCAAAGATATTCATCAACAATTCATCTTTGCACTACATGCCAAAGATATTCGACAACATGTCATCTTTGCACTACGGGCCAAAGATATTAATATCTCAAAGAAATATGTAATCATTTCAGAATTTATATAAACAATAATTATAACTATGTTGATCAATTCACCTTTGCACTTAAGCTAAAGATATTCAATTATAAATTCAATGGTCATGATCATACTAGTCAACAATTCATCTTTGCACTACTGGCCAAAGAGAACCCATAGTCACGATCATACCAATAATCTACCCATCTTTACACTCAAGTCAAAGAGAAATATCATCATTAGGGTTATAAAAATGTTATATATGATAATAAAAATAATATAATCAACAACTGCATTTAATTTCAAGAGTAAGATTCATAAATCAACGATAATTTGGTCAGAAAAAGAAACCAATTTTGTCGTGAATAGTACCCATAAATAGTAACTCGTGAATAGTATCTAATGAATAGTAACTCATAAATAGTAACTCGTATTCATACATAGTACCGTATACGTAAATAATGTCATATACATAAATAGTGCCATATACATGAATATAGTGTCGTATACGTGAATAGTGTCATATACGTGAATAGTAACCCTGACATGAAAAAGGTAGAAATTTCACAATAAAATTCATATCAATAATTCGGCATAATGATATTGAAGAAAATAATATGATTTAAGAAGAAAATAACATCCCTTACAATCTCTCACCTCAAAAGAGCAGTACTTCTGACTGGAAATCGAATATGAAGCTGAAGGAAACTTGCACTGAGTAGCAACTCTCAAAGTATCAAAATACTAACAAAAATACGCTCGATAATATAGGAAGAGAAAACTTATGTTTCTGGTGTGATTTTCAATTCTAACTCAGCATCCTATTTATAGGAAAATGCTAGAACGCCAAAGCAGACTTGACCTGCAACCTGATGGCTTTACCTGCTACTATTCCCACCCACCACTTTTGAAATAAAACTTTAGCACATTTTCACCAACCAAAGGTGGGGCCCACTTATTCTAGAATTTTCCACCAAAAATCATTTATAAACATAAATTTCGAATCAGTCACCTCTTAAAATTCATAACAAATCATACGTTAATTTTTATCGATTCAAAATTTGTTGAAATGTACTCAACTTATATATGTATAACATATCCAAAAATAAAAACGATCCAAAGGTCGGATTAAAAATTATAACTCACGCAATATATCTCAAGAACACTGATTTTTTGAATTATGAGTCCTTCGGATCAGTTTCATTCAAACAGTCACCACAAAAAATCCACAATGAATTTTTGGGTGATTCTAATTTCTAAGGTTAGCTTACTTCCAGGGCTTTCTTTTGATATATGGCTCATCTCCTAACTCATTATACACAAAGAGTTATAGATTTTACAAAATCAAGTAATAAACTAATTTTTTGAAAATTTCCAAATTTTGTTCTTCATTTCAACAAAATACTAATAAAATATCTCAGCATTAATTCCTTCATTTATATCCATATAAAAATATATATTTCCTTATCATATAAATGAATAATTAATTATTCATAAAAATATTACTGAGAATCACAATAATGACAAACCAGCCGCTCCCCCGAAAGAGGGCTTTCAATAAGGATTTCTCCTTATTGAAGCGCAATTAGGTGACCAAACCTCTCCTCGATGTAACTTTTCTGTACATTGCCAATAATGCTATCTAATAATATTATTCAAATAATATGAATTATTGATCTGATAATGGGAAATACTGTGCGGTGATATTTATTGAACAACAATAATATAAAATATCAACGCAGTAATTATTAAACCAATAAAATATTGAACAGTAATTACTGTAACAATTATTGAGTAGTGCCTTCATATGTAAGAATCATTAATTCCAAAAATACTGTGCAATACCGTGTGCTAATGTGCAACCACACGTATTACTGTATTTTAACCACTAGGTATTCCAACAATGTTAACGGTAAAAATTACAACGTTATTTATAAAAACTCAAACTTGTCATTTTCTTCATCCGACATTTATTCTGTTATGGGGCCCATAAATGGCTGCACCGTCGTATGACTATTCCCCGACAACAAGAAAATTCCACGACCAAACGAATATTCCCCAACAGAAATGAGTATTTTATAACCACTTGTGTATTTTGAAAATTTTATATATATCACCCTTAACTTTAACTTTTTATCAATTTAACCATTTACTAAATAGGAAAATTGAATACATTTATTTCATTAAATTCGGGGTCTTATAGATATTGTCAATTATTTAGCGAGTGCATATTTACCAAGTGAGTTTTCCAAATCCCAAAAAGAAAAGCTTAAAAGTGATGCAAAATATTATGTATGGGATGACCCATATTTGTGGAAATTTTGTGTTGATCAAATAGTTAGACGATGTGTGTCTGATAATAAATAAATGAATTTAATAATTTATTTAAATAAATAACATTTATTTTACAATAAGGATAAACCTCCTTAGCGATCAACGACTTTTCAGATAATATAGATTTCAACATTAATCATAAAAGAACCTTTTAGTAAATAGTTACCGTACAATTCAATCCTTCCACCATACAATATCCCAATTAAATATAAGATATGGAATTACTATCAAGTCTTATTTTATTTAATTATATGTATTTCGATTCCCAAATACACAACTCTGAATAAATGCAAATTAGAAACTACTTTCTAATTTTATTCCACCTTGGCCAAGGATTCCTGGGTTGTCATTTATCAAATCACATAGGACATTTCTCGTCTTTTACTAGAAGTGGTAGATTCTTTATTGATCATTCACTATCTCCATATATAACTTATTACACCCAAGCATACCATTTGATATACCCTAAGGGTCTTAAGGAATAAGTCAAAATATAATTCATTATACACAAGATACTATGATGATCTCAAGTCTAAGGATCATTTGTACTTCTATCACTACATGAATTCCTATTGACAGGTAAGTAAAACTCCATTAGGTATTCCTTAGCGAGTCACGTTCAGTGAACTTATTCTCCAATAAGCACCTACATACTTGCTTTAGTGTCTCCACACAAATGATCATGAGATCAATCATCCTCATCCAATGAGCAAGCAATGTATGTACCAATCTATTCGAATTCACTAATCCTCTTTTTAGTAATCCATTGATTGGGAATATTTTAGTTTTTAACGTATCTAAAAATTTAGATCTCATTAGCATGATCTCATCATGATTCTAAAAGCATTGCTTAAAACTATACGTTTATCACATTTTATTAAAACATCACCATGTAGATAAATTAAATTCATTTAGTAAATAAATACTTTTATTAATAAATAAATAAGATTTATTACAAAGTATATGTTTTATCATAATACATGATTGGCTTGTATGCAAACTACTTTCAACATCTCAGGTATATTGCTACGTCTAGTCTCAAGCTTCTCTTCAGGACTTGAGATCCTATTACTACCAGTAATAAATACTCCTTCAACGGGTGGAGAAACCTTTACAAAGTTTTGCAGACAAACTTTCAACTATTAACAACTACCTATCGTGGACAGCAAGCTCCCAGCTCCCTCCTCAAGCTTAGTTGTACTTCTTTTGAGTTCAGTTCTATTTTATGATCTGGACTTGAAACAACAGCCCCTTCCTTACCTCACAAGTTCACTAGAGACCCAAATCCCAGCTGACCTCTCTAAGACTCTAGTCTTGGTCGAAGAATTACTCGTCTTTTCTCACAGGTACATAAAATAAACTAACTCTATCCTTTTCTTTTCTTAAAAGATTTTACAACAATGTGCTTCTTAAATAAGCATATAAAATTTAGTATAGATTTATAAAAGTTTAAATAACTTTTATATTTAAGGCTTCTCAAATAAGAAAATATCAGTTAAAGATCAAATACTTTTATACTTGAGAAAATATTCTTCTTTGTAAGCAGATAGTAATTTATGCTTTGATCAAATAATGCTTCGTATGTAAGCACATATAAAATTATCCATTGTTATAAATGTTTAAATAACTTTTATATTTTGTGTGAAAATGCTTCTTGAATAAGCAAATAGATCAATTTTAACTTTAGCTCAAAAATGCTTCTTTATAAGCGGATATATAGTTTAATGCAAATTTATAAATAATTATTTATCTTTTATAATAAGGAATTTGTTTCTATGGGTTAAAGAAATATAATTTTAAGTTCGGATATAAAAGTTTAAATAACTTTTATATTTAGAGTGAAAATACTTACGAGTAAGTAGATAAGTTGGTTTAAGCTTTGAATCAAATATGCTCCTATTTAAACAGATATATTCACTTAAGTTTGTGAAATAAAAGTTTAAATAACTTTTATATTATGCAACAATTATTTTATGAATAAATGAATTTATGATCAAATACTTATGATGACAGATATCAAGTATAATAAATAAATCACTTAAGAAATACTTGACATAACAAATATATTTGTTTAACTCAGAGAATATATAATAATATTTTATCTATTATGTGACAAGTTATAAGTAAAGTCACTTAGTAATATAAGGAATCGTACGGTTCGATTCCTTCACTTAAGAGGAATATCTTCATAGGATTTCGGCACCTAAGTATTACAGAATTTATAGTTTCACAATTAATATTTATATAAATATTTTCGATAGATCACTTAGATTTTTAAATCCGGTTCGGATGATTCACTCTTTTTGGAGGAATATCTCAGTGTCGTTTTGAACTATCAAGTGTATATATATTTTACAATATTTATATAAATAATAGATTTAAATATTAATTATATATATATTTAGAAAAACATATATATTTAAAAAAATATTTATATAGTAAAATTTTACACAATTAAATATTAAAGGTTACTACCGTGTTCTAATTAATTAATAACACACACACACACACACACACATAGATATACATATACACACACACACACATACATAACTAATTATGAGAAAACTAACATGTGCCACTTGTAAACAATCATAATGACCTGCATAGTCAGAATCTTTTTCACGTGAGTTGATTTGCAATCCTAGGAAGAAGTTTAATTCTCTCATCATGCTCATTTCAAAATCCTTACTCATGCTTTCATAGAAATTATTTCATAAAGCAATATCAATAGATCCAACAATGATGTCGTCATTTATTTTACTAGAGTCAGCTCTAAGACATACCTACAACATTTATCAATTTCACGAACTGGTACCCTTTAATAAGAAGGTTCCTTTGGATGAGTTTCCCATTTTATATAAGGAATATTTGTGTTTTCCTTTACAAAAATGGGTACATGATAATCAATCTTAGTAGATATAAGCATTTTGTGAGTAACAGGTCTATAAGATGCATGATTTACTCTACTTTTATATCCTAAATTTTTTTGATGATAATTTCTATAGGATCTTTCATTATAGAGCTCTTTTCTTGTATTCTTTACAATAATTGGTGCAATGTAAGTTCCTTTTTGAACCCTAAACATTTTTCCTTTATAATTTCCTTTTTGAGTATTGCACGTATGAATGGAATGACCATTTCTGTTACAGTAAGAACATTTAGTAAAGGGAGATGTATGATTTTCTTTTTCTTTACTTTTAACATGATAGAGTCCTTTATTTTTTTTCTTTTACTAAATTCTCCAATATATCCTAATCCTTATTTGTTAAATTCATATCTTTGTTGATTAAGCATGACATCAAGATTTTCTTTTCCTTTTGTGAACTTAAGAACAATAGTATTTAAATCGTCATGTTCTTTAGTTTAAATATTAATTTGATCTATTAAAGAAGAATCTTCACTTTGTTTTTCTAATTCTATCTTTAGAGATGAATTTTCAAGCTTAAGATTTTCATATCTTAACCTAACACTTGATTTTGTATTTGAGTATTTTCATTAATTACAACAAGTGTTAAATTTTCAATAGAAATGATAAGTGTTGAATTTTCTATTTCAAGATCTTTATTTATTTTTCTATTTTTTCTAATTCTTTTTTAATAAATAATTTTCTAGTTTTTCTTCATTTAGACTTTCATTAGTTATAATTAAGTTTGCATTTTCTAGTTCAAGATTTTTTTTTTTTTAAAATTTTTCTAACTCTTCTTTTAATAAGAAATCATTTTCTAATTTTTCTTCATTTAAACTTTCATTAGCTATAATTAAATTTGAATTTTCTATTTCAAGATTTTTGTTGATTTTAATTAATTTTCTAATGAAATTTTTCGTTTAATAAAATCTTCTTTAATAATTTTATTATCTTCATATAAACAATTATACGCTTCTTGTAGTTTCTGGTGTTTTTTATTTATACTAGCTAAGGTATGTGTAATAAATGAAGTACTAGGTAATTGATGTATAGAATTTTCCTCAGATCTTGGTAATGAATCATTATATGCCATTAAACATAGATTTGTAATTTCCTTGGTTTGTTCGGCAGTTTCTTCATCATATCTTTCTTGATCTACAGGTAAAGCTTTGCAAGCAATTCCTTTCTTCTTGAGATTTGTATCTGATCCTGCTCTTTCGACTACCATGTCTACTTCGTGGGCACGAAGATTTCCAATAAGGCTATCAAAAGGATAAGTAGTTAGGGCTTGCCTTTCCTTAATAACAATAACCTTCATTTTCCATATGGATGGAAGGATTTTGAGAATTCTTCTATTTTTCTCAATAGTTGTATATCCCTTCCCTAGATGTTCCAGTTCATCAATGATTCTAGAAAAAGTGTTTCCATATCAACGATCTTTTCACCTTCTTCCAGCTTAAAATTTTCATACTCCTTGATTAGAACATCTTTTCTGGTTCCTTTAATATAATTGGTTCCTTCACAGGTTAGAATCAACTTTTCCCATATTTCTTTTGCATTCTTGCAATTCCTAACTATTTTGTATTCTTTTTCAATGAGAGCACTAGTTAACACTTGTTCAGTTATAGATGTTATGTTCATAGCCTTTTCATCATCAGTAGTGAACTCATAAATATCTTTCTCAATGATCTTTTCTCCTACAATTTTTGTAGGAACTTTTACACCTCGTTCTATTGCAAGTCAAACTTTAATTCCTTATGATTTGGCATATATTTTGAATCTGCTCTTCCAGGTGATAACATTTGTGCCATCAAATAGTGGAGGTCTGGTCATTGATAGTCCTTCTCCATAACCAGTAGCATTGTAGGCCATATGTGGATCTACTTTTAGATATGTTTGTAATCACTTAACAAACAAGTTAAAGAGCACCGCTTTGATACCAATTGAAAGTCCAATAATAATCTAGAAGGGGGGTTAAATAGATTACTGTAAATTAAAAAATTATCGTAGGTCTTTGTCGACGTCAGGATGTTTAGTGTCCCTTTTCATTACTTGTTCTTTGGTGTTCTCATGTTAACGTGAGATTTGTTTGAAAAAACAAGTGAAAAAGGTCCGACATGTATAATGTCGACGATTTGACTTTAAAGAGTCGCCAACAGGTGTATTTAATCGTTGCACTAACGCAACTCGAAAAAGGTTTGCACATTGACCCAGTGATGTGACACTGCTAAACGGGCCTGTGAAACCGAGATTCATTTGGGTCCGGGGGCTTGATTATGCGGAGGGAAGGTGTTAGGCACCCCGTGACATCCGTGTTGCCACGGTGACCGCCACTTTTCAAAGAAACTGTTATATGAATGTGTGTGTGTGTGGATCAATGTGCAATTATTTGGAAGTAGTGCTGTTCCTCGTTTGCACCTATATACATAGGGTTTGAATTTATGAAAAATTCAGTTTCAAACCCTGTGCTCAATAGTAATTGAGGCCTTTGATACTTTCATTTTATTATTAAATGTTCGGCTTGTTTGCTTTTATTTTCGAGATGCGAAGCATCTTGAGAAAATAATATCTGATAGTCTTAGAACTCCTCATGGGCATGATGACCATCCAAGGAAATTCGTAACAATCAGAATAATGTACAAGTCGCTTACAATTTGAAAAACGTCCATCACGAAACCGAATCTAGATTCAATGGTTTGAATCATGATCACGTGATTCCTAGGCTCACGTATGATCATCGCGGTTTGTATGGAAAGCGATAGCGATTATATATATAAAAGCTATATATATATATATACAGACTTGATCAACCACCACAAAGCAAATCCATGGGGGATCGGAAATGTAAATATATAAAAGCGGTAAATATATATATATATATATATGGACATGAACAACCACCACGAAGTAAACTCCAGGTGGGACGAAATGTAAATAAAACTATAAAAGCGATCAACTGCCACGAAGTAAACTCCAGGCAGGACGAAATGTAAATATATTTATGTACACACACACACACACACACACATATATATATATATATATATATATATATATATATATATATATAAGTAAGTAAAGGCTCTGGATATAAAATCCAGGCTCATCAGATATGTCTGACAACAGTTATATATATATATAAGAAAGTAAACGCTCCAGACATAAGTCTAGACTCAATCGAGGCATTAATCGATAATGTTAGTCCATATATAAAATATATACATATATATATATAAGTATATATATACAGATAGAAATGAAAACCACGGACCGAAGTCAAGTAAAATGCACACAACACGACTCTCAATGTATATAACAATGTGTGCTAATATGGAAAGAAAGCTTTATAGAATGTAAGAGGGCTTAAAGTGGGCTGCCAAAGTAGACTTCTATGACTCTATGTGGATAAACACTCAACTCCCGCCGGATAAAAGTATAGTTATATGTGAGCTAACAGATGTTTAAACTAAGGAAACACTCAATATGGGTGTATACGGAGTAAATTGGACAGGGCTTCCTCGCCTTTTCTCTCTCCTTCTTCTTCCAAATGGCTAACCCCGAGGTCTATATTTATAGACTGATGGCCGCAGGTACATCTGCGGCAGTCGCGATTATACATGCGGCTGGTCGAGGTGCATCCGGGCCTCGCGGGTCCCGTAATCTCGAAGTACGTGCACTTGTGCACTGTAATGTCCGCTCGATATTGCAGAACTTCAATCCGAGCATCCAAACGAGGTATATGTGACCTTCTTTGGAATGCTTGTTTTGAGAGTTACGCAATGACATGGATTAGAGATTGTACGAAGTCAGGAAGAGGGGTCCATGCCCATGGTCTTCAAACTTCAAATTATATCCAAGGTACTGCCACGCGTAATAGTCACTCGGGATTGTAACTTCTCGGTTCTTGTGGGACATTGTTGGATGTATGTCTGTATGAAGTGTTGAGACGACGCGTAGGTGTTGAAGGGGCAAGATGACGTTTGACTCTTCACCGGGGTTATCACCAGTTTGAGTTGAAAACAGACGTTACTCAGGGTTACATCTGAGATTGGACTGCTGCAAGTATTTGAATGTCGCAAGGTCATCTTGTGAGAGTGCCTGTCTGCCCGGTGTTAGCTCCGGGTCTGAGGTATGAGTGCCTCGGCTGGAGGTCTGAGCTTGAAGCTGATAGCATGCATTTGAAATAAGCATTTCGAGAGTTATCGCCGGAACTGCAACAGCACTCCTTGGGGTTATCGCCAAGGATGAAACTCGGGGTTATCTCCGAGGTTGGAAATGATCCTTTCGGTGTGTGTTCCGGGGTTGGAAATGATGTTCCCGGGGTGTGTTCTGGGGTTGGGATTGACTTCTAGTAGTATCCGAAATGGATGTAAGCTGTCCTCCAGGGTTATCTCCGAAACACGAATCTGCCCTCCTGCAATGTCAGTAACAGGCGTGCAGAAAATTTTGAGTGTCTTCAGATGCCCCTCTTTATCATATTCATGCATGCAAGGCACGGATAGGATAAAGAATCCTTGACACTTGAAATGAAAGTAGGGTAAACATGATGCTATATGCAGCAACATGATGCAAATGTATGATGCATGATTGTCAGGTAATCTTGTTGGGATGACAATCAGTGATGGCTTAGACATGCGATCCAAGTCTTCAAGGATATTAACGTTGGGGCAATCACCAAAGTCTTGAATCCCAGACACTAGCTTATATTCCATAGAGGTACCTCTTGTGTATAAGAGATCTGTGGGGATAAAGCTTTGTCTGTTTGAGGATGTGTATAACATATTCCCTCATTCTGTTAGAGTCACTGCCAACAGTCTGTCGCCGTCAGGGTTGCCTTACCTTCGTTAATATGTGTATCATCGGATAAATCCCTGTTGGGTGCATTGTCAAGGTTGCTTGACCTTCATTGATGTATGTGTCAATGGTCGCATTGCGTTGTAACCCCCGCCAGGGATACTTGTATAAGTTACTTTGATGGGTTTACTTGCCATCGGCTGACATGACATTAAGGTTGCTTGACCTTCATCGATGTGTGTATCAATGGTTGCATTGCGTTGTAACCCTCGCCGGGGATAATTGGATGTTTGAAAGATGTGCGTTGTGATCCCCGCTGGGGCTACGTGGATGATTGACATATGTGCATTGTGACCCATGCCAGGGATACGTGGATGATTGAAGGATGTGTGTTGTGACCCCCGTCGGGGATACGTGGATGATTGAAGGATGTGCGTTGTGACCCCCGCCGGGGAGGTTTAGAATTTCGTGGTTTTGAGTTGTAACCCCCACCGGGGAGGTTTAGGGTTGTGACCCTACAATGACGGCATCGGACCTTTGTGAGGTATTACCAAGAATGATATGTGAAAGCTGAGTTCATCGGTATAGTATACCCTGCATTCAGGCGAATACCAATGAGATGGCGGGAGTTTAATTCTAACTCGTACGAAACCAGGATTTCAGGCTATTCCGCTTAATCGCGTAGCATTTTTATTCCTGATTTGGCCTTTTCAGCTTGTGAGACCTCCTTTGCAACTCTAACTGGAGCGAGCCAGAGGTGTGGGACCCACGTAGGAGTGCCGCAGGTACACCTGTAGCAGCCACAGATGGACCTGAGGCCAACCATGGCTATGTAAAGCCCAAAGGTTGTTTTCATAAGTCATTTTCAAGCTGCACTGCGAAGGAAATCTGAGAGCTCTTCTTCAGATCTGCTGAGTTCGGGCAACTTTCTTCATATTCTGCCACCGTACAAGCGTTCTTCACTGTCCTGGTAACATATGCATGTATTTTTTCTAATTTCTATCCGTAGGAAAATGAGTTATCACATGAAATGTATTTAGACACATAGTAGTGAATATGCATGCTGATATGACTTGATAAAAAATATTCAACATAGGAAATGTTAGTATTAAACCATGTTGAACATAATGATGTGAAAAAAATTTGACTTTTGAAACAGTCAAATTGGCACCTTTTACTGTCATTTCTTGTCCTATCTGAGGACAAATGAGTAAAGGTAGAAAAGCAAAACAATCCTGGTAATTAGACTACACTTACAGATTTTTTACTGTGATGTGATAATGCATGTAAGATGTATATGACTGTGTATAGGTGTGCTACTGAATGGCCACCTAGTCATGCCTATGTGCATGTGGATAATCCCATTTACAAAGGGGGCTATGGCAAAATTTTTCCAAAATGTAGGCATTGAGTAGTCATGCATTTTTAACTCTACTGTAGATGTATGTTAAAACAATGCATGCATGCATGTAATCATAACATGTATTTTGAAAAGCTCCAGGTAAGAATTTACCACACCCTTTCTGAGGTGATTTGGAGACTTGTTGTCCAGATATTATGAATCTGGATCAGCCGAGTATTTCCCGTAGGACTACTTCTGGTGTACGGAGAAGGGCTTCTGAAGAGCCTCAACGCCGGTCTATCAGACAGCCTCGTCATTTGGTGGAGGCGGTGATACGTCCCATTTGGGTTGAAGTGTCGAATGTCGAGGATGAGGAGGAGGATGTACCGATCGAGGTTCCTGCTCCTGCTGTACATGTTCCCCGCAGGGATTTACTAGGTGTTCAAGTGGCGAACCTAGATCTTCTGGGTGACTTGAGTAGGCATCCTTCAGTATACCTGTATGCAAACGAGGTATGAAGTTAGATCTTTAATCTTCCTTATTTCCTATTGGTGAGGAGTCAAGGATGTTGGAAGGATGCATTCTATGATTTGATGTTTAATGTAAATGCTCATGATTATGTGTAAAGTCATTCGAGGAATATATATACAAGGACTTAGTGATAGATCAAAAATGTTAGGTTGATCTTAGCCTTTAATGTTCACTTGTATAGATAAAGAGATCAAATATGTTAGGTTGATCTATGGCTAGAAAGAAATAGATAGGCCTTGAAGAGAATCGTAGTCTATTCGGTTGATCAACAGAATACAGAAGCTAAGGCAGGATTGTAGTGCTGAGATGACTGTAGTATATTTGCCTTAAAAAGCCTCTCCAGTAATCGTAGAATGGTCCAGACATTTGCCAAAGCTAACTCTGAGATCGTAGTGTGCTTTCAGAAACGTAGAGTCTGCAAGACGAGCAAGTAGAGATCGTAGTGTGCTCTCGGAAGCATAGATTCTGCAAAACGAGCAAGTAAAAATCGTAGTATGAAAAACTATTGAAAGAAATCATAGTGTTCTATTCAGACCAAGCACAAATATGACAAGACACCACGATATGCATCGTAGAGTATCATCTGTTTTGTGTCAGAAGCATCGAGCCCTATCTTTTGTTTCGAAACAAATTCCAACAAGTATGGAATGGGTTGTGAACGTTGAAGCCCTCACCAGTCCCAACGGTATAAAAGATATCCTTAGTATTGATCAAAAGAAACGTGTTCAAGAAGATAAGAAAAGGACTATTGGGCAAAGGAAAACACCTTTTCAGGGGTTAGGTGAGAAAGCAGTCTGCTGTGTCAGTGGGCCAGATTGCAATTCAGAAGATGTGCAGAAAAGTCTCCATCAAAGCTCAGAAATATCAAATGCATTTAATGGCTCATCAGATGACTTCAACGGATAGATTTAAAGAGATCACATATATACAGAACATAGACAGATGAGATAGAGAAGCAAGCATTTGAACAAAAACGTACAAGAACATTCAACACTCAACTCTACGATCTGAGAAAAAGAGAAAGCTTGCTCAGCTACTCAGTTTTTTCAAACAAGTGCTTAATAGCAACTGAGTAGCACCAATCACGATCTCAACAACAACCAATCAACTAAAGTGAGAGTTCCAAGTCTGAAGGACTTGAAGAGTTCTAAGTGAACTGTGAAGAACCAAGTCTGCTGGACTTGAAGAGTTCAAGAGTGAACTAAAAAGTTCCTAGACTGTTGGTCTAGAAGGAATCTGTGAGATTCAAGAAGTGTAACAGACATCCTTAGTGGATTTCCTACTCAAGGAGTAGAAGAGTGGATTAGGAGCTTTAAGTGCTTTGAACCACTTAAAACTACTGTGTCCATTATAACTGTTATAACTACTATAACTATCATTACTGCCTCACTCTCATTAATTCAAGATATCTAAAAGAAGGTTTATCATATACTCATTCCGCTGTGCATTAATCACAATCATACTAACTAGTTTAAAAGAAAAGTTTTTAATTATCTATTCAACCCCCCCTTCAGATATCTATCAGCCTCCGTGAACTAACAATTGGTATCGAGGCGGGTTCTATAATACAACCCTACAAAGCTTGAGTAGATCCAATGGCACACTTACCAAGTGAATCGAAGACTGGAGGAGGCAGCAAGCCACCTATGTGCAACAAAGATAAATTTGCTAACTGGAAGGTTAGGATGAAAGCTTACATGGATTCAATAGATGAAGATCTATTTGAAACTTTTCAAAATGGGCCCTATGTTCCTACAAAGCTTGCACCAATTACAGATGACCCAGAAAGAGTACAGATCAAGGTCAAAGGAGAATGGACAGAGAACGAGAAGAGAGCTGTCCAGCTCGATAAAAAGGCCAAAAACATCTTGTTCCAATCCTTAGAAGATGATCTATTTGAAAACGTGGTCAACAGCAAAACAACAAAGGAGGTTTGGGAAGCACTACTCATTATGCATGAAGGAACAGAAGAAGTCAGAGAAAACAAACAATCTCTCTTGACTCAGCAATACGAGATGTTTGCTCACGTTCAAGGAGAGAACGTTACTGCCACCTACGAAAGATTTAATGTTCTACTCAACTCTCTACGAGCCTACGAAAAGATCTATCCAAACAAAGATCTAATCATAAAGTTCATGAGAGCCTTGCCAAGCAAGTGGGATGCCAAAACCACTGCAATTAGAGAATCAAAGAATTTACATGAAATGACTGTGCAACAGTTGTATGGCAACCTTCTCACATACGAACTGGAGCTGACTCAACGAGCAGAAACCCTGTCTGAAGGAAGAAAGAAGGATAAAGGTGTTGCTCTCAAAGCAACTGATAACACCAATAAAGTTAGCACTGAAGTTGATTCTGACTACGATGAAGATGATGATGAGGACCTTGCAATGCTGGTGAAAAGACTAAGAAGGTTCATGCGACAAAGCAAAACCAGCAAGCCGAAGAAAGTCAGCAACTACAACAGCCAGAAGCAAATGAATGACTTATGCTACAATTGCAAGAAACCGGGCCACTTCATTTCCAACTGCAACAAACCTCTCAGAGAAGAACTCAAAAAGAAATCACATTCTAAGAAGGAATACAAAGGCAACAAAAGGCCACAGAAGAAAGACAAAGGCCTTGTATCTGGAGGATCATGGAGTGACTCAGACAATGACTCAACTCCAGAATCTGGAGATGATGAAGATCCTCAAGTGGCAAATCTCTGCCTTATGGACAAAAATGCAAGGGACAAACAGAACTCCAACATACATGAAGTAAGTATCGATGAGGTATTTGACTTCAACTCTCCCGATGTAGATATTGATAACCTAAGAACTGCACTGCATGGTATAACATCTGATTTGCATCAATACATGAAGTGGTTTAGAGTTCTGTCTAAGGATTATTCACTTCTTCAAAAGGAGAAAGAAAAGGTTCAAGAAGAACTGGAAACAGCCCTTCTCAATACTAATTCTCTCTCCAAGTTTGAAGCTGAGAATAAGCTCTTGAGACAAACAAATGAGCTCAGTGCAAAGAGAGAGTCAAGTCTAACCTCTAAGATTGAGGATCTAGAAAAGACAATCTCTACATGGAATAAATCCTCTTCATCCATGGACTCCTTAATCTCTAACCAGAGAAGTGTCTCTGATAGAACAGGGCTAGGCTTTGGGGAATCTACCTCATAGTCATGTGTGGAAAAAGCAAAGGATATTAACATTAATAATGCCTCAGGTTTTAGTAGAGGCATTATATTTGTGAAATCCTCACAGAAGGTTGAACCTGTCAGACCCTGCTCAGCTGATTCAATTCATATTCCCAGGAGCAAGGGATCTCATGCCGGTCTAGGTTTCAGAAAAGAAAAGAGTAACCTAGCTGCTACTCACCAACCTCGAAGGGTCGTAGAGTCCAGTAAGATCAACTCTACGAACTAACTGGGAAGGTACGGTAAAGGCAAGGTATACTCCTCACAAATCATAAAACCCAAAAACACATGGAAGAAAGAATATCAGCTTAATAGGAGGATGACCAACAACCCACAAAAGTCCAAGAGGAGGAAGAACTTTCACACACACACAAACATGCATCATATCAAATGTGTTGTGTGCTATAGAACTGGCCACAAGGCTGCAAAATGTTATTACAATTCCATGCATGTGAGACCCAAAATCAAGCAAATTTGGGTGCCCAAGGGCACTAACAATGTAGGACCCATGCAAGTATGGGTACAAAAATGAAGGTTTAATGTTATTATAGGAAAAGAGCTCCACGATCACAACCTGGTATCTGGACAGTGGATGCTCAAGGCACATGACAGGGAACAAAGCCCTTCTGTCTGACTACATAGAAAAGGAGGGTCCCTCCGTCATCTTTGGAGACAACGTCTCTAGCAAGACAAGAGGCTATGGCTCAGCTGGAAATGGTGCAGTATCATTTAGCAAAGTGGCCTATGTGGAAGGACTACAACATAACCTTCTAAGCATTAGACAACTCTGCGACAAGGGTCATCAAGTAACATTTCTCAACAATCAATGTCAAGTCCGAGACCTGAAGACATATGCTGTAAAGTTAACCAGAACAAGAGAAGGAAATGTCTACACAGTTAACCTTGGAAAACTAAGCTCAGACGAGACAATATGCTTTTTGGCTAAAACATCTGAAGAAATGAGCTGGCTATGGCATAGAAGATTATCTCATCTCAACTTCAAATGCATGTCCAAATTAGCTTCAAAAGATCTAGTTTCAAGCTTACCAAAGTTTAACTTCGTCAAAGAAAGGTCGTGCAATGCCTGTTAACTTAGAAAGTAAACCAGAAGCTCATTCAAGAGCAAAACCATCAACTCAATTGACAAGCCTCTACAATTGTTACATATGGATCTTTTTGGACGAATTCCAACGACGAGCCTTGGGGGAAAGAAATACTCTCTGGTTGTAGTCGACGACTACACCAGATTTACATGGGTGTTCTTTCTAACCTCAAAAGATGAAACAAGGTCCCAACTGATCAAGATGTTCAAGCTGGTGATGAACGAGAAAGGAGAGAAAATCAAGGCCATAAGAAGTGATCATGGTAGAGAATTCGATTTCTCAGAAATGGATCAGTTCTGCACAGACAATGGGATTAGTCACAATTTCTCAGCTCCATGAACTCCCCCAACAAACTAGATTTTCCGAGAGAAAGAACAGGACATTGATAGAAGTTGAAGAACTCGCCAAAGCAATGCATTTCATCTCGCTCTGAATGCTTCAAGGCGCGTAAGCCATCAACACTGCATACTACCCTCAGAACAGATCACTCATACACTCTACGATTAAAAAGACTCCTTATAAACTATGGAAAGGAAGAATGTCAAGTGTTAGCTACTTTCATGTGTTAGGCTGTGCATGCTACATACTCAACTATGGAAAGCAGTACTTGACAAAGTTTCAACCAAAATCAGATGAAGGAATCTTTCTTGGATATGCCACAAACAGTAAGGCCTACAGAGTATTCAATAAGAAGACACTAAGTGTTGAAATCTTGATTCACATCATCTTTGATGAAATAGACTTAGACAAAACAGTGCTCCAAGACACTACGACCAACAATGCAGACACTATAAACGAGGATGTCGAGCTCAACACTACGATCATAGAACTAGATAGTGAAATCGTTGAGCAAGGAAATGAGATCGTAGAGAGACCTATGCCAGACAACGAACCTCCACACCAAGAAGAAGAAATATATCTTAAAGATCTAATACAAGAAGGCACAAGAACAGATGTCCCAACAGGAAGCAGATGGGAAAGAGATCACACTCGAGATCTAATCATTGGAGATCCGAGTGCAAGAGTCAAAACATGAGCTGCCACCCAAAATGAATGCTTTTATCTAAGCTTCCTATCACAAATGGAACCAAAGAAAATTGAGGATGCTATGGAAGACTCCAGCTGGATAGAGGCCATGCAGGAAGAATTAATCAGTTCGAAAGAAGCAAAGTTTGGAGATTGGTTCCAAGACCAAAAAACCATCTTGTCATTGGAACCAAGTGGGTCTTCAGAAACAAGATGGATGAAGATGGAGTGATAACCAGGAATAAAGCCAGACTAGTGGCCAAAGGTTACTCTTAGGAAGAAGGCATTGACTACGATGAGACATTTGCACCTGTTTCCAGATTGGAGGCCATCAGAATATTTCTTGCCTTTGCTGCACACATGAAATTCAAGGTCTTTCAAATGGATGTCAAAAGTGTATTCTTGAATGGTGAACTTCAAGAAGAAGTCTATGTAGAGCAGCCTCCAGGTTTCATCAATCCATCTCTTTTTAATTATGTCTTTAGATTAGACAAAGCCTTATATGGTCTTAAACAAGCACCTAGAGCATGGTATGAAGCACTAACTAACTTCGTTATTGAAAATGGATTCACTAGAGGTAGAGTAGATACCACACTATTTCTTAGAAAGCACAAAGACAAAGTCCTATTAGTTCAAATATATGTTGATGATATTATCTTTGGATCTACTGATGAAAAGCTATGCAAGAGATTCTCCAAGCTTATGCAGAGCAAGTTTGAAATGAGCATGATGGGTGAGCTGAACTTCTTCCTTGATCAAAAGTAAAGCGGTCGATGAAAGAATCTTCATCAACCAAGCCAAGTACATTAAAAACTTACTTAAGAAGTATGGCATGGAGTCAGCCTCTCCCATGAAAACCCCAATTGCTCCTGCAACCAAGCTTGACAAAGATGAAAAAGGTAAAAGTATTAATATAACTCAATACAGAGGTATGATTGGCTCTCTTTTATATCTAACTTCCAGTAGACCAGATATAATGTTTGCAATATGCATTTGTGCTAGATTTCAGGCTAGTCCTAAAGAATCTCATTTATCTGCTGTAAAAAGGATTTTTCAGATATCTCAAAGGTACACCCCGCTTGGGGCTTTAGTATCCCAAGGAGTCCTCATTTGAGCTAACAGGATACATAGATGTTGATTTTGCAGTCTGCAAAATTGATAGAAAGAATACCAGTGGCACCTGTCAATTGCTAGGAAACAGACTTGTGTTCTGGTTTAGCAACAAGCAAAATTCAAGATTCTACTTCAATCACAGGTTTTTGAACACATTATCGCAGCAGTCGATTCTTTGTCGATCTTATGGATGAAAAATTAACTAGCAGATTATGGGTTTGAATTTAAATCCATTCCTAGTCACTATGATAACACAAGTGCAATTGCTATAACTCCTAATCCTGTCATGCATTCTAGGACTAAGCATATAGAAATAAGGTATCACTTCATTAGGGATCATGTGCAAAATGGAACTATATCTTTACAATAGATCCCTACTAAAAATCAACTTGCTGATGTTTTTATAAAGCCTCTAGATGAATCCAGATTTAACAAGTTAATAAGTGAGCTAGGCATGCTTAACTTACAACCATGAAAAATATGCTCTAGTATGTGCTAACCATATAGGTTTAAAGGCTATGTTCGAAATCATAGACATGATCAAAGGAAGTCCACAATCGTAGAACCAAAGTGTCATATAATGACAACGATCGCAGTGAAGACTCAACGATCGAGGTGCAGACTCAACGACAGCAGAGCTACATCAAAACCAAAAGAGCACCCTATGATGATCAAGTATCAAACAAAGCAATCTTTCTGATAAGTGCCTCAGGGACAAACCTAACCCTTGATTCATTCAATGAGGTTGGCCCTTCCTGAGCTACCTTAAACCAAGAAGAATGCTAAGTCAAAAGTTCATCATGAGGACTTGGTTAGACTCTACGATTGCTAGTCAGACTAGACGATCATAGTTCAGACTCTACTATTGCTAGTCAGACTCGACGATCACAGTTCAGACTCTACGATTGCAGCTCAGACACAACGACTGCTGAACAAACTCAATGATGGTAGAACAGACTCGACGATTCCAAGGACCATTTCAACAATCGTAGTCCTCCCGAAGAACATATTAGCCCAGAAAAAGTCAAGGGTAATTCAGTACAATCCTCTCTATCAAATTCGTAGAGCCAAGCAGAATTCGACACCTGTCCCACTAAGAAAAATGGAGAGAGGGAAGTTACATGTACCATTTGAAGGCGCCCTTTTGAAATCAGAAGTTCAAAAGCTTATCCCTCTCCTTATCTCTGCAAGAAGAAACCCTAGGCTGTCTAGAAAGCTCAGTAAATCACACTTCCTGCAAGAAAATCAATGGCGGCTTCCAGTATTATCTCCGGCTACAAACTCTGCTTTGACGAGTTCAAAATAGCTGAGCCCCAATTTCACAAGACTTTGTCGCTACTGAAGAAGGCAGGTCTCGAAGAAGCCTTGGGTACAGACACATTGATCTACCCGAAGCTGGTAAAAGAATTCTACAATAACGGGATATTTGAAAACAATATCATCACTGCGAAAGTCAGGAACGTTGAAATCAGACTAAGGGCTGAGGACATCAATCTAGCCCTAGGTCTCAAATTTGAAGGGTATCCATCCATAGATGGCATAGACTTCCATAAGGGACTCAAAAAGATGCATCACAAGAAATCACCTTCTGTCAAAGGATACAAGAAGAAGGACTTTCCACAAAGGTATAAATTTCTAGCTGATATTGTTGCAAGAGCTCAGGTCATGACTCTGTGAATGAGGTGCAACTCAAGCTCATGACTGCCATATGTTATGGAATACAACTTAACTATGGGGCTCTATTACTTGAATGTATTGGGAAGTGGTTAATCAGCTCAAAAAAGATGAAGAGCTCTCAGAAGATGCTCTATGGGCGATTTATAAGCATTATCCTACAGGCTGCTCTTGGTGACTTAATTGAGGACAATGAAGGTGAAGCCATCAATCCAAATCGTTGAATGACCCAACAACTATTTGAGAACTAGAAAAGGAATCCAGCTGAAAATGTGCGGATGATGTCTGAATCCAGTGGAAGAACTGGTGAAATAAAGGAATCAGGAGTGCCAGGAAACATGTCAGTTGTCAAAGAAACTAAAGAAGAAGAAGAAGAAGCTAACCAGGAAGAACCCATTGCTTTAATGAGAAAAAGCAAGGGGAAAAGGAAGCTGAAAGCCAGAACTATAGAAAAACCTCAAGGATCCACTACCGATAAGCTCGTAGAGTCCTCAGGCATTGAGACTCTAAGGATCCTAAGAAGGAAGCAACAGCAGGTTGAGGTAGAAGGAGATAGAGCTACCATATCTCAGCTGCTGAAGCAGAATAAAATCAGCCACAAGTCCAAAAAGGCATCAATCTCTTCAATTGTAGAGTCCAGACCAAACACATCAAGAAAAGATGTAGCTGAATCAAACACTCTGGCTGATCAGCAGGACAAAACTAAAGTTCAAGAAAGTCCTGAGGCTGTGGCTCAGCCTAGAAAAACAAGAAGAAAACTGATTAAGAAGTATATCCTTGTTAATGAAGGAGTACTCAAAAAGGAAGACAAAGAGCTGGCTGCTGAATAAGAACTGTCCAAAGAAAGTCAAATGGACAGAACTCAAGCTGAGGGGGAGACACCTAAAATTATAATCACAGAGAACATGCCAGCTGAGGGGGAGATGCCTGAAGAAAATGCTCCAGCTGAGGGGGAGCTGCTAATCGTCCAAGAGGATGATCATACTGAGGGGGAGGCTCATAATATTCCAATGACAGAAGAAGAGGTTCCTACAGGAGAACCAGTACAAGAACATCATGAGGCCATTGATATAATGGAATCCTCAAATGAAAACAGAGAAGCGGATGAAGACGACGAGGTCGAGATCATAGCAGTAGGCATAGATGGGTACAAAAAAGCTAACTATGAGCAACTGTTCTCCTATCTACCCATGATGCCTTTCCACCAAGCTCAAATTCTGAACTCTTGGAATCACATGTTCTGGAGCTTCAAAGAATATCCAGCCATCTCAGTACTTGCTAATGGATTCCCAGGAAGATTAAACTTTGCCAAGAAGTTACTCACCAACAACTCTTCCTCAAAGAACAAACCTGAGGTACTATTTATCCCAACCCTTTTTAGAGTTAATCACTTGCCATCATCCTCATTTAATCAATTCTATGAATTCCCACGGTGGTTGGAAGTAATCCTACATCCACTAAATCAATTTCCAGTTGCAGAATCCCAAAATTCTGTAACTAATGAATCAAATACAACAAACTTTACACTACTCCCACCTCCCAGAAACTCTACGATTATAGACTCTAACCCCAGTAAAGAGTCCCAAGTCCAAATCGTAGAGCCACCTACTACATACACCCAAACACAGGCCCTCCGTCTGATATTCCCTCCTCATCCAGCAACGAATACTTCAATCTTGATCTTTCCCTCGACTCATTGCAAGAACAATTCAAAAGCACATCACCTCCCTCCTCAAAATTTCCCCAACTGGATGAAATTCTTTCAGAGTTGTCCACAAAGGCTGATCTGTCAGCAATGTCTGCGAAAGTGGTCAAGGAACTCGATGAGAGCCTTGAGGATCACACTGCACTTATTCAGCTGAGATTAACATCAATGATCAATGCTGCAAATAATCTTCCAAACTCCCTCAGCAATGAGCTCTCTAAAACGCTTAAAGAGATTATCAAAGAAATGCTTCAAAGCATAAAGGACAGGGACGACATTCACTTCTTCGCAGCTAAAAAGCATCGAGATGCTGTCTTAATGTTACAGAAGACTCAAGAATCTCAGAATGATCTAATGATACAGAGCATCAAAAGTCTTCAAACTGCAGTCAAAGAATTTCAAGACTTCTCCATGGGTCAAATGCAACAGACTGAAACTATCCTAAACATTTTTCAAAGACGTGAAACTCGTTCTGATGCTTTGATCCAAGAGAATCGCGAGGACATTGCTCAAACTTAGAGTCAACTCAACGAGCTTGTCCAAGGAGTCACTCGCCTCTCCGAAGACATTCGAACCCTTGATGCTGACATAAAGGGGGAGAATAAAGGGAAAGGAGATCAGGGAGGAAAGGGCAGAGGTAGAGGTCAATTCCAAACTCAAGCCTCGAGGATCCCTCCTGCACGGAAAATCACCCAGCAGACTCCACGATCCAGCCATCAGGCCCAACAAGCTAATCAACATGAAGCTTTAATGGCTCAACCATTAAGGAGTGTAGGGCCAACTACCAGCTCTCACGAGGTGACAACTACAGGCCTAAGAATTCCAATTGGAGATCCTGCATGAATAGGCATGATCACAATCCTAGACTAAGCCCAAGTGAGTTGGAAGATTTGGCCAGAAGAGATGAAGCAAGCAGAAAAAAGAGAGCTGAGGAATATACAAATCCTCCAAGAAGCAAAAGGCCGAAGAAATAGTGATAAGTTAAATTTTTAGTTGTATTCATGTAGTCAAACTTAAATGTAATATCTGTCTTCATACATCAATAAATTCATGCTTATTCTCTAGAAATTTTAGCTACTCACTGAAATACAAAGTCATGTTTACTTTGCGACAACTACATATAAAATTTAATAATCATGACAACAAATCTCCTTGGTTATGTCAACATCAAATAGGGGGAGATTATTGGAAGAATGCATTCTATGATTTGATGTTTAATGTAAATGCTCATGATTATGTGTAAAGTCCTTCGAGGAATATATGTACAAGGACTTAGTGCTAGATCAAAAATGTTAGGTTGATCTTAGCCTTTAATGTTCACTTGTATAGATAAAGAGATCAAATATGTTAGGTTGATCTATGGTTAGAAAGAAATAGATAGGCCTTGAAGAGAATCGTAGTCTATTAGGTTGATCAACAGAATGTAGAAGCTAAGGCAGGATTGTAGTGCTGAGATGACTGTAGTATATTTTCCTTAAAATGCCTCTACAATAATCGTAGAATGGTCCAGACGTTTGCCAAAGCTAACTCTGAGATCGTAGTGTGCTTTCGGAAATGTAGAGTCTGCAAGACGAGCAAGTAGAGATCTTAGTTTTCTCTCGAAAGCATAGATTCTGCAAAACGAGCAAGTGAAGATTGTAGTATGCAAAACTATTGAAAGAAATCGTAGTGTTCTATTCAGACCAAGCACAAATATGACAAGACACCACGATATGCATCATAGAGTATCATCTGTCTTGTGGCAGAAGCATCGAGCCCTATCTTTTGTTTGTAAACAAATTCTAACACGTATGGAATGGGTTGTGAACGTTGAAGCCCTCACCAGTCCCAACGGTACAAAAGATATCCTTAATATTGATCAAAAGAATCGTATTCAAGAAGCTAAGAAAAGGACCATTGGGTAGAGGAAAACACCTTTTCAGGTGTTAGGTGAGAAAGTAGTCTGCTGTGTCAGTGGGCCAGATTGCAATTCAGAAGATGTGCAGAAAAGTCTCCATCAAAGCTCAGAAATGTCAAATGCATTTAATGGCTCATCAGATGACTTCAACGGATAGATTTAAAGAGATCACATATATACAGAATATAGACAGATGAAATAGAGAAGCAAGCATTTGAACAAAAACTTAACTGTCTGAGCGGTGGTTTTACCAGACTCAGTCACTCCATTTGCTGAACTGTGAGGTGATGATGACGCTGATGGATTGGCGGTTTATCACAGGTATGGGGTTTGAAGGGGATCCAGTGCCTTCTACAATGGATATTACCCCTACTGTCGTCAGATCCTTGTTGGGAGTTCCAGCAGAGGCGCTCAAGGGCATGACTGTTCGTACGGGTCCTTTGAGCGTAGATGCTATGAGCGGGCTGTTGAGTGAGCCCATATCCAATGATGTGAGAGTCAGGGATCACATTCTTCGGTGATTGTTCCTGATGATTATTAGGGACTGCTTCATAGCAGATAATTTGTCTATGGTGTCCTTCGCTTTGATCAGCACCAATCGACGCGTGGACCATATAGGAGAGTATGATTGGGGTTCTTATACCTTTGCCTACTTCCTCAGTGGAATGCGCATGTGATCGCAGGGCTTGACCGAGGCGTGGTTAGGATTCTACCCATTTCTGCTGGTGAGTATTTTTCTTGTCTTTTCCCATGTATAGGTTAAGAGTGTTGACTGATAGCAGATGTTGCCTATGTGTTAGCAGTTTTGGGCCTATGAGAGGCTTCCATGTTTGCGTCCTGTGAGCGTGTTAGGTTTAGACACCTATCCACGAGGACGGAGATGGCATCATTCCATACTGGCGGAGGTCCCTGTTGTTGAGGGTCTTCTTAACAAGTAGGGGTCCGCTCATGTGAGGGCCACGTACTCCACCATGGATATCATCCATGAGTCTCTGAGCTTGGTCTTTATCCAGACATCTAAGGAAACCTAATCCTGCATCTCTTTTGTAGAGTGCATCTCCGCTCAAGCAGAAGTTTATAGCATGTCGATGAATCCGCCTCTTTTCAGTTAGGCTCGCCTCAGCGGGTGTAGATCCATCTCGCAGATACTTCTTAATGTGCTGATACCAAGGGTTGTGGATGGGAGGTAGTTCATCCGATACTTCTTTAACATAGTTCCCATTGACTGGGGCTTTTTGCAGAGTAAACGTGACGCTTGGCATGTTTTCCTTGTCAGGTATGTGAACCAAGGAGGCCAACATTGCTAATGCATCTGCAAAATCATTCCTATTACGAGGAATGTGTAGAAAAGAGATTTCTTCGAACTCCAAAGCCATTTGTAGAACTTGCCGATGGTATGGTAGAAAATATAATTCTTTGGTTTGATAGATTCCTGTGGATTGTCTGATTACCAATTTAGAATCCCCAAAGATAGTTAACCGCCTGACGCCCATTGAACGGGCAAGTTTTAGCCCAATGATACAGCCTTCATACTCAGTTGTGTTGTTGGTGCTGACAAACTGCAATTTAACGGTGACGGGATACTGCTCCCCTATACCGTATACTAGAACTGCTCCATCTCCAGAACCTTCTGCGTTAACAGCTCCATCAAAATACATTTTCCACGTACGGCATGTATCGTCTCGATGTTATTCTTTGAATCGTCATCACCCTTCATCGGGGAAGTATCTTTCCAAGGGTTTGTAGTCCCCTACAGGTGCAGCGGCCAGTTAATCCGCAATTCCTTGACCTTTGACAGACTTCTTCATCACGTAGACGATGTCAAATTGTTGTAGGATCAACTGCCATCTGGACAGTCGATAATTCAGTATGGGCTTACTGAACACATACTTGAGAGGATCCACGCGGGATATGAGATGGGTTGTGTGACCATGGAGGTAATGTTGTAACCTCATGGAAGCCCATGCTAAAGCACAACAAGTCTTCTCAATCAAAGTGTACTTGTGTTCACTGATGCTGAATCTTTTGCTGAGGTAATAGATAGCTCGTTCTTGGCCTCTATCATCTTTTTGCCCCAGCATACAGCCCATGGCATTGTCATTTATGGACAGGTACATGAATAGGGGAACATCATCCCTGGGAGGTACTAAAACAGGAGTGTTAATCAGTTGCTTTTTGATTAGGAGGAAGGCTTTCTGACACTCATCGTTCCATTTCATCGAGGAGTTCTTCCTTAACAGCTTGAAGATTGGCTCACAGGTTGCTATGAGTTGAGAAATGAATCTGCTAATGAAATTGATTCTTCCCAAAAATCCCCGTATTTCTTTCTCTGTCTAAGGAATGGGCATTTCCTTGATAGCCTAGATTTTTGTAGGATCCAGTTCAATCCCTTTGTGGACGACTAGGAAGCCTAGCAACTTGCCTGACTTAACACCAAAGGCGTACTTGGCGGGATTCAACTTCAAGTTGTACTTACGCAACCTGTTGAAAAGCTTTTTGAGATGGTCTAAATGGTCATCCTCCTTCCGAGATTTGACAATGATGTCATCCACATAGATCTCTATCTCTTTGTGCATTAAATCGTGGAAAAGAGCCATCATAGCTCGCTGATAGGTTGCCCCGGCATTGATGAGACCGAATGACAACCGTCTGTAGCAAAATGTTCCCCAAGGCGTGATGAAAGCAGTTTTCTCATGATCTTCCTCAGCGACCATAATTTGATGGTACCCCGCAAAGCAATTAGCAAAGGAGTACTTGCCGTATTGAGCAGTATTATTAATAAGAATGTGGATAAATGGCACGTGAAAGCTATCTTTAAGGCAAGCTTTGTTCAAATCCCGGTAATCCACGCAGACTCGCACCTTTCCTCCTGGTTTAGGCACGGGAACAATGTTGGATATCCACTCCAAATATGTAGACACCATGATGATGCCAGCTTTAAATTGTTACACAATTTCTTCTTTAACCTTTAAACTCCACTCAGGTTTCAATCGCTTGAGTTTTTGCCTAACTGGCTTGAATCCTTCTTTAATGGGAAGGCAATGAAGAACTATGTCAGTGGATAAACCCACCATGTCTTCATGAGACCATGCAAACACATCTTGGAATTGGGTTAATAGTGCAACCATGTCATTCCGTTGATTTGTGGTAAGGTCTGAACAAATTTGGATAAGCTTAGGATTGTCTAAGGTTCCAAGATTGAAAGAAGTGGTTTGGTTAAGATTGGGTTTGGGTTTGTCTGTGACCCATTCCTTAATCTCTTGAGGTGTCTCAATGTCCTCTTGGATGTCCATCAACTCTGAGTCCAACTTTGCATCAAAGTTACAGCCCTTGTGGAGAGAAGTCACCTCATCAGCAAGTACATGCACATCTAAATTCAGAGTCCTGAAATAAAATATGCTTTCACTTAATATATGCAACTGTTCGATCATACAAAAGTGTTAACATATACTTGATAAAATAACTGCTAGTACTGTAAAGAAAAGTAACCAATTAAAGTTATCTACAAGGCAGAGGGATTTTTCTGCCCATTTTACCCTCGTCGACCAATGCATAGAGTGCTGCTCCAATTGTCGAGGGTAAAGTCCTGATGGACTGCAGTGCTGGAAGGATCGTCATTGTCCTTCTTCTCCCGAATAATAACAATGACATCTGGGCAATCATCGTCTGGGGTGTATCTGTTTGTATGTTCATCATAAACAATGACGCGTATGCCTGCCATCATCAAGGCAATGTCATGTTTACGTTTTTGTTCCTTTTCTTCCACTTCGGGATCAGGAATCAGCACCTCTTTAGCTTTGATTGGCACTGATTTAGGAAACAAAATGGCCATAACATGGGCTGGCACCTTTACTAGAGACTGTATTATCTCATGGGGTAAAGGTATAGAAAATCGCCATGCGACGGAAGCTTGAGGAACCAACTTGTGCTTATGAGGATTCCTGTAACTGGAACTGATAGAATAGCCTAGTCCAGCTATTCCAATTTGGCTGGACACTTGGATAGGGTGCTTAATACCTTGCTTATGTTTACCAAGCCCTTGTCCAGGTTGATAACCCAAGACATCATTTCTTGAGTGGCTGACATAACCTCGGCAAAAATCTTGGGTTTGGGAAGTGGCGCTCCAATAAAATGGTATTGTGTGGTACTCACTTCCAGAGTATGAAAACTGGCTGGTTCAACTTCTGAATTGAAGCTGATGATTGGTAGAGTTTCTTCTTTAGGACATTCCAACTCAGCGTTGATAGTGACTAGACTGTTATTGACAATGTATTTGAGTTATTGATGTAGCGTGGAGGGAACGGCTCCAGCCATGTGTATCCATGGTCTCCCTAATAGCAGGTTGTATCCTAAATCTATCTTGAGGACATGGAAGGATACATTGAATATATTTGGACCAATCTCAATTGGCAACTCAATCTTTCCAACGGAATTTTATCGGGATCCATCAAAAGCTCTGATAACCGTATGGCTACTTTGGATCCGCTTGAGATTGACATTCATCTTCACCAAGGTGGCATAAGGACAGATATTTAGAGATGAGCCTCCATCTATCAAAACTCCAGCTAGCATATACCCGGAAGACAAACTGCAATGTGTAATGGTTTGCAATGACCGGTCCCTTCGGGCGGTATATCATCATCAGTGAAGGATATTATATTGTTGTTGAAAATGTGATCAACCAAATGTTGAAATTTTTCCACATCCATTGATTTTGGTAAATAGGCTTCTTCCAAAACCTTTAGTAAAATCTTTCGATGATCCTCAGAAGAGAAAACCAAGTCCAATATAGATATCTGGTGTGGAGCTTCTCGCAAGCTTAAAACCACCTTAGCTTCATTGTGGCCCATAGTGTGGAGGAATTTTTAAATCTTCTCCATGGGAACCTTACGCTTTGCTTTGCAAGTAGGTTTCATAACCCGTTGAGGAAGATACAGTGGATTTTCCCTCGACACTGTAGCAGAGATATGAGACGTGGATCCTTCATCTTCTCCATAATTCCATGGAACTTTGTGTAAGCTGACAACAGGATGTTGTGGTCTGAAAGGTAAAGAAATTGGCTCTGTTGTGGCCACTTTCAAAGGATTGTCAGCTCCTTTGAGTTAAATTGGTTGTTTGGGGAATACTTTGACAGTCTCATCATCCACTTTGGATATAACTGCTACTGATCCCTTCCATTTGGTACGACATGCATTCCCACCCTTGAGTTGCACAATGTAATCATCTGCTATTTGCAGGACACCACTATCAATAAGATTCTGAATGAGAAGGCGGAGTGCCCAGCATTCTTCTGTGTTGTGACCGCGAGAATGTGAATGATATTGACACACTTCATCAGAATTGAACCGTCCTGAGCGGGGATTGATTGGATGCAGAAGGAAGGTAATTCTTCCTTCATTGATCAACATTTGCAATATCTCCTCCATAGATTGGCCAAGATAGGTAAATTCCCTTTGATTGGAAAAATCCCGACGGGCTTTAGCATTGACTCTCTTTGCAACCTTATCCTCCATAACTTCGCTTTTTGAAGGTGGTGATGGAGCATTCATAACAAAAGGAAGGAGATAGGTATGCTCCTGCCTAATTAATTGGCATGTGACTTGATGCTGGTGGGTCACCAGTTCTGCCAATTGCTCAACTTGTTTGCAAAGAGCTTTCATCTTTCGTTCCATAGTGAACTAGAACTTTGCATAATCCCATTTGTCAACACTGTCTTTGAGGATTTGGGATAATTCACCATTAGAATTGGAACTCTGTCCAGTGCTCCAACTGATCATGTTGACCTCTTCTTCTTTGTGTTGAGGAAGAAGGTTGTCTTGCACGTGAGGTTGACTTGGTTTGGTGACCACGATCTCACCGTTGTCTATTAAATCTTGGATCATGTGTTTCAAGGCCCAACAATCTTGAGTATCATGTCGAGGTGCTCCGGCATGATAAGCACATTTCTGAGTAGCATTAAAACCCCTCCCATTAGGGGTGGCTGGCGGAAGAAGATGTGTAATTTTCTTCTAAGTAGTTAGAAGAGCAAGAATATTCTCGAGCGAGTCCCCTAAGGGTGTGAACGTTCGAGCGAGTCCCCTTGAAGGTTGTGCTTGAAGAGGGGAATAGTTTCTCCTCTACATAGGCACGCTTTGATTGCCTTTTTGACCTTGTAGTATCAAGGAAACATCCTCCTCTTTCTTTTTATGGACCCTCCGGGGGTTATTTCCATAAGATCTGGACTGGATGTGCTCAGCAACAGCTTTAAGAGCGGTTAGGTCTTGAATTTTACCAGACTTCAATCCCATTTCAGCCATCTCTCCGTGTTTGATCATTTTAGAGAATGGTTTGCCAATACCAGCTAAGACTCTCTCATAGAAAGGAGCTTCCTATACATCTATGAACGTCATGACCATTTTTTATTCCGTCATGGAAGGAATAACTTGAGTAGCAAGGAGCCTCCACCTTTGAGCATACTCTCTAAAAGACTCATTAGATTGTTTCTTGACCTTGGTAATTTGGTATCGGTCAGGGGCCATTTGAGATTGAAAACTGTATTGAGTGAGGAAGGTGTGAGCCAGCTCTTCCCAGCTATGAATCTTTGAGTTGTCTAATCTGGTATACCACGAACGGGCTTCTCCAGTCAAACTTTTCTGAAACAGCTGCATTCTGAGCTTTTCATTTTTTGCGTAAGACCCAAGTTCTCCAATGAACACTTTCAAATGTGTATAAGGATCCCCTAATCTGACATACTTTTCAAAATCAAGGGTTTTGAATTTCTCTGGATAATGAACACCAGGGAAGATGCAAAGGTCAGCATATGAAACACTTCCATGTGTTCCAATCCCTTTGAGAACACGGATAGTTTCCTCCATTTGGAGTACTTTCGTCCTGATATCACCGGTGTCTGGATCTCCTCTGAGATGGGTGTTTTCAAGGTCTTTGTTGGTCGTATCTAACGGAGGTTCTAGATTTGTTTTATCTAGACCTTATGTTCCTCCTTGTGTAGAGGATTCTGTATGTGGAGGCATCTTTGTACCCTGAGTGGACTGATTCAATTCTTTAAGCAAGACAACCAAATTTATGATTTGCAAACTTAATCTGCTAAATTCTTCTCGAGAAACAGGATTAGACTGGTCAGACGAAGACATGATTGGCTGTAGGCTCGTGGCCTTTTTGGATTTTGAGCCGGTAACATGCCCAATGATTTCCCTACAAAAGACTTATGTAGTTTAGTCTTAGGATAATGTAAATGTTATCATAATATGTTTGTTTTAGGAATATTGTCCTGCAAAACCGGGTGTTAATTGATAACATGCACAGATAATCTTCATATTTTCCATTACATAAAGATGAACATGGAATAAAATTACAAGTAAATGTTTTTACAAGTAATTAAAAATGGAAAGCATGAAGAGACTTTCCTCCGCGTTTAGTTTATCAGAGGTTGACCTATCTTAGGGTTTTTCTCGTGGATTTTTGGCATGAAGGTTCCAGATCATCGCAATCTACTTGACGGGAGGTTAATCCGGTCTTTCAACTGGAGCGAATCTGGGTGGTGCCTTTCCTGAGCCCCATTGGAATTATTCTTCCTACGAGTCCAGTTATCAAACACCGACAAGATAGCCTCCTGATGGGGGAACCACACAACATACATTCACATACAACGTGTCTCACCGTTTATGCAAAATGATGACATGTGCGAAGAACTAATATCGCAGATAGATATAGTATAGTGCAGTAATTAAAAATGCATTCGTACACATTCATCATAAATGTAAATGCAACATTCACACACAAGCATATAATAGTTTTGAAAAGCTTGTAATAGCGGCTTAAGCCCTCTTCTTTGAGTCCCAAAGAGAGTCGCCACCGTCGACGTCGGGATTTTTAGTGTCCCTTTTCATTACTTGTTCTTTGGTGTTCTTATGTTAATGTGAGATTTGTTTGAAAAAACAAGTGAAAAAGGTCTGACATGTATAATGTCGACGATTTGACTTTAAGAGTCGCCAGTTGGTATATTTAACTGGTTGCACCAACGCAACCGAAAAGGTTTGCACATTGACCCAGTGATGTGACATTGCTAAACGAGTCTGTGAAACTGAGATTCATTTGGGTTCGGGGGATTGATTATGCGGTGGGAAGGTGTTAGGCAACCCCCGACATCCGTGTTGCCTCGGAGACTGCCACTTTTCAAAGAAACTGTTATATGAATGTGTGTGTGTGTATGTGTGTGGATCAATTTGCAATTATTTGGAAGAAGTGTTGTACCTCGTTCTCACCTATATACAAAGGGTTTGAATTTATGAAAAAATCAGTTTTAAATAGGATATAGCAATGAAATTTTGTAAAAAGAGATTTTTCAAACCCTGTGCTCAATAGTAATTGAGGCCTTTGATACTTCCATTTTATTATTAAATGTTCGGCTTGTTTGCTTTTATTTTCGAAATGCGAAGCATCTTCGAGAAAATAATATACAGTAGTGCCGAACTCCTCATGGGCATGACAACCATCCAAGGAAATTCGATTAATCAGAAATAATGTACAAGTCGCTATACCGAAAAGCGTCCATCACGGAATCTAGATCTAGATTCAATGGGTGAATCAGTGATCACGTGATTCCTAGGCTCACGATATCTTGCGGTTTGTATGGAAAGCGAAAGCAAGTAGATTTATATATATAAAAGCTATATATATATATATATATACATACTTGATCAACCACCACGAAGCAACTCCATGGGGGATCAGAAATGTAAATATATAAAAGCGGTATATATATATATATATATATATATATATGGACATGATCAACCACCACGAAGTAAATTCCAGGTGGGATGAAATGTAAATAAAGCTGTTAAAGCGATCAACTCACCTACGTAAGTAAACTCCAAGGCGAGATGAAATGTAAAATATATATATATATATATATAAAAAGCGATGAACGCACTTTATGTAAACCAGTGCTCATCGGATATGTCCAATAATAATTATATATAAGTATATATATATATATATATATATATATAAGTTAGGTAAATGTCTCGGATATAAAATCCGGGCTCATCGATATATATACGATAATAGTTATATATATATATATATAAAAAAGCAAGTAAACGCTCCAGACATAAGTCTAGGCTCAATCGAGGCATAACTCGATAATGTTAGTCCATATATAAAATATATACATATATATATAAGTATATTATACAGACAGAAATGAAAACCACGAACCGAAGTCCGGACAAACGAACACAACATGACTCTCAATGTGTATAATAGTGTGTGCTAATATGGAAAGAAAGCTTTATAGAATGTAAGAAGGCTTATAGTGGGCTGCCAAAGTAGACTTCTATGACTCTATGTGGATAAACACTCAGCTCCCGACGGATAAAAGTATAGCTATATGTGAGCTAACATGTGTTTAAACTGAGGAAACACTCAATACAGGTGTATACGGAGTAAATTGGATAGGGCTTCCTCGCCTTTTCTGTCTCCTTCTTCTTCCAAATGGCTGACCCCAAGGTCTATATTTATAGACTGATGGCCGCAGGTATACTTGCAGCAGCCACAATTATACCTTTGGCTGGTCGTGGTGCATTCGGGCCTCGCGGGTCCCGTCGTCTCGAAGTACGTGCACTCGTGCACTATAATGTCTGCTTGAACTTGTAGAACTTCAATTCGAGCATCCAAACGAGGTATATGTGACCTTCTTCAGTCCGCTTGTGTCGAGAGTTACGCAATGACATGGATTAGAGTTTGTACGAAGTCAGGAAGAGGGGTCCATGCCCATGGTCTTCAAACTTCAAATTCTATCCAAGGTACTGCCACGTGTAATAGTCACTCGGGATTGTAACTCCTCGATTCTCTTGGGAAATCGTTGGATGTATGTATGTATGAAGTGTTGAGACGACGCGCAGGTTTTGAAGGGGCAAGATGATGTTTGACTCTTCGACGGGGTTATTGCCGGTTTGAGTTGAAAGTAGACGTTGCTCAGGGTTACATCTGAGATTGGACTGCTGCAAGTGTTTGAATGCCGCAAAGTCATCTTGTGAGAGTGCCTGTCTGCCTGGTGTTAGCTCCAGGTCTGAGGTATGAGTACCTCGGCAGGAGGTCTGAGCTTGAAGCTGATAGCATGCATTTGAAATAAGCATTTCTGGAGTTATCGCCGGAACTGCAATAGCACTCCTTGAGGTTATCGCCAAGGACAAAACTCAGGGTTATCTCCGAGGTTGGAAATGATCCTTCCGGTGTATGTTCCGGGGTTGGAAATGATGTTCCTGGGGCGTGTTCTGGGGTTGGGATTGACTTCCGGTAGTATCCGAAAATGATGTAAGTCGCCTTCAGGGTTATCCTCGAAAAGATTTAATCGCCTCCTATGATGTCGAATGTGCGTGCATAAAATTTCGAGTGTTTATAGTCTTTTTTAGTTTTTAGATAATTAATTTGCAGTGTTGGAAATTAATATGCAAGACAGTAAAAATTCAAACAGACAATGCACAGAGATTTGTCTGGTTCACAACATACATCCTAGGTATGTTGCTATGTCTAGTCTCAAGCTCCTCTCCAGGACTTGAGATCCTATTACTATCAGTAATAAATACTCGTTCAAAAGGTGAAGAAACCTTTACAAAGTTTTATAGACAAACTTTCAACTATTAACAGCTACCTATCTTGAGAATGTCATCAAGCCAAACAAAAAAGATTGGCGTCTACGTTTAGAAGTTGCACTTTGGGCATATAGGACGGCATAAAAAATTCATATTGGTATGTCGCCTTATAGGCTAGTGTTTGGGAAACAATGTCATTTACGTACAGAGATGGAACACAAAGCTTTTTGGGCAATCAAGTGGTGCAACATGAACTTGGATAAATTTAGAGTTCATTGGAAGTTAAAGTTTCAAGAAGTAGAGGAATTGCAGAATGAATCATACAAGAGTTCTAACTGTACAAGGCAAAGACAAAAGCTTTCCATGATAAGCAGATTTTGAGGAAAACTTTCACTATGGGACAAAGAGTTTTTCTTTATAATTCATAGCTAAAATTGTTCCCACGTAAGTTACGTTCTCGTTGGGAGGTCCCATTTATTGTTACTAATATGTTTCCTCATGGTGCTATAGATATACAAAATCCAAAAATAGGGAATGTATTCATTGTGAATGGACATATGTTAAAACTTTTCTTCGATAGCAGTCAGGTTGAGGAGGTTGAGATGTTGACACTCGTGGACCCGTTTGAGGTTTGACGGAGAGGATTGATATCGAGCTACCGACGTTAAACAAGGGCAGCTGCTTGGGAGGCAACCCAAGATCTCATATTTAATTTTTCTATCCCTTTACTTTTTAGTTATTTTTAGTTGCATGTAGTTCCTTTCTTCTTTGCATGATTTTCTTAAATTGGGGACAATGTAAGGTATTAGTGTGGGGGAATTAGGTTTTCTTATTATTATTATTATTAGGTTGTTTTAAGGATATTGATCCATTTTTGATGAGGAATTTGAAAAATTTTTGTTGGCTTCGAAATTTGGTTTTGGTTCCATGATTCAATTTGACAAAGTGTTTCAAAGGGTAAAGTTAAGGATTGAAAATTAATGCTAAATTTCAAAATCTTTTTAATGCTTGATTAATGAATGATGAAAACTAAGCCATGATCTATAGTAATTGATTTGAATTGAAATTGTTAGACATGAATACTTGAATATAAGAAACATGCTTATTTAGCTGAGTTATCTATGGAGTTGTCTATGTGCACTGATTTCATGATTTAGAAATGTTTAACTGCTTATATGTATTGCAGAACCTTGTAAAAAAAATGATGCAAAATGATGAATAAAAAAAATGAAAGAAAATTAAGAATCTACTTAAATGTCCATTGTACGAATTAACTGGGTATCCAAGCCTCAAGAAGTAGTTGACTTTTGTGGCCTTTGTTACTTGAATAAGTAAGCCCTATGGGTGTCTCTACACCCAGTGCCCTAAGATCGTATGGTTTGGGAGTCGTTGGTGGAAATTTTGCTACATGGGTAACTCTAAAAAGCCTAAGAGAAGAAGACATTGCACATGTCAAGAAAGGAGAAAAGTATGAGAAAAGTTCAAAAATACATTCATCTGTGTTAAAAAGGAGGTTCAATGGAAAGAAAATAAAAGGTAGGGGAAATTTATTCCAAGGTATGAGTTAGTGTGTATGGCTTTTGTTCCATGATAATTGAGTTAAGTAAGTATGAAGATTATGGGATAGCTACTTATATGGATGCAGTTCGATTTAATGAAATTTGTTGGTGAAATGGTAAGGTTATTAATTGTGAATTAATTGATGAGGTGTTAATTGGATTTCTGTTAATGAGCATTGGTATTCATAATTTGTAACTTGAACTTTTTGATACTATGGTTGAATGGAATTTTGTTGAATGATATCATAACCTTTGTTTTGGTTTACACTAGGACGTGTAAAAGGATAAGAGTGGGGAAATTTGATAAGTACACAAAATTCTTTGATTTTGATTCCTTTACGTTTAGTTTATTGTATGATTCGTTCTGTATATGAGCTTGATAAGGTTGTTTATTGATTTCAGGATTGAAGGGGAGCTTAAGCGTTGAAACAAGATGATTTGGAGCTGAGTAGATGGAAAGGAATAGAAATCAAGAAACTGGCCAATCCACCATGGCGAGCTAAAAGCCTTGCACAAATCCGCCCCGACGGATATGCCTTTGTATTCCAAAAAAAAAAAGATGAATTCGGCCCGACGTATTTGACTCTGCTCAAATCCGCCCCAGCGCGTACTAAATCTGTCCCAACCCATTCCTCTCTGTCCCAATTTGCCCCGACGAATCCAATAAGGGAAACAAATCAATTCTGGAGGATTGGTCGAGAAATTTCAAAATTTTTGGAAAGTAAGACAGATTTTGGCAGACTTCTAAATTGATTTGGATTGCGATTTCTTATTGATTTAGAAATATGTTTAGGCATTATTATAAATACATGTAAAACTCAGTATTATCGATTATATCTTCTACATTGGATTGCAAACCCTAGTTGGAGAATCAAAGGTATATTAGACTAATCAATTCAATTCAGTTTTGAAGGGATGTTGAATTTTATTTATAATTAACGGTTTGATCAAGTTTACTTTATTTATTCCTTCTTACATGAGATGTATTTTAATTATCTATGTAAAATTCTTGTATGTTATTCAATCTACTAATTTGATTTTTACTGGATTAAGTTAGTGAATTGATATCATCTGCTAGATTAAGATATTTATTAAACAAACGATATTATATCCGATCATAAGTAGAAATTAGATATACTTGATTGTGGACAAGCTATTAGTTATTATTAAGATATTTAGAAGAAAAGTTAAATAATTCATGATTGTGTAATTATTATTTGGAATAACTTTATTCTCATTATTCATGTTGCTATTGTATTAAATCTAGACTGATAGTTCTAGATTGTATGATAGTTAGGATCTATTGGAAGCGATCGCCACATTAGATTTACACTTAAGGAAAATTTTGAATTATTATCGGTCGCAATTATCTAAGGTTATTAATCTCATTAAAGGATAAATACTGTATAACTTAATTATTTCATAATTGTGAAAAGGTGATACTGAACTGAATAACTCAACCTTTAAAATCATTGTTATTTCTTATAAGTTTAATTTTGCTAATTTAGTTAAATGAAATTCAGATAAGGCACACTTAGAAGGGGGGGTTGAATAAGTGTGGAACAAACTATGACCAATTTTTAAACTTTAAACTAAACTACTAAATTCAGCCTACTATATGAATGAATGCAGCTTCCAAAATTAATATGGCATACTGGATTGAGTCTTTGATTGTATTATTTAATGAAAACAACTTGCCAAATTTATAGCCTTGTTGAAATACTTGGTGTTAATGAATTTTCTTATCAAAACAATTAACTAACTTTTGTGAGCGTATAAAGTAAAGCAATTAATAAAATGAACACCAAGATTTTTTATGTGGTTCAGCTATTACCCTCTACAATTATAGCCTAGTCCACGTTCAATACTAACTAGTATTGGAGACTCACTATATTTCTTTAAATTGACTCTTTTTACAAAACAGATTCTTTCAAATCTTGAATTACAATAATTCACTTGAGCACTTTTGCTCCTTGTGCACCAATGCACCTCTTAAGCATCTATGCTTCCTTGAACCTATTTATAAACAAACCTTAATCCTCCTGGATTAAATTCCTTTAGACAACACTTAGTCTAAATAAGAAAATTACAAATATAGAGGTCTAATGATCAAAGTAAATAAATAATTTAACAATGCAAGGCCCAACTAATATATGCAATGATCAAAGAGTACAAGAGATATCACCAATTTAGAGCTCATGAAAATTAGCTGAGAAATAATCTGAATATTAATTGCACAACAGCTTGTATAATTGCACCAAGAATAAAATGACTTTTTAAGTATTATAGTGCAAAAGTTAATTCGTGTGTCGTATCTTAAACTGATTTCTCAATTTATTTTTATAGCAAAAATAATATTACTGTTGCTTACCAAAACAAATCAGTTCCGTTACAATAATCAAACAATTGTTTCTGTTGCCAACAGATATCTTCCCAAGATAATCAAGTACAATTTTCGTTAGTGATATATCAAATAAAATTAGTACATAACAATCCAAGTATATCTCCACAAAATAGATATATTATTCATTTGACTTTTCAAAATCAAACCACTAAAGAGATTGTAACAATTCGGAATTTTAAATTTGTAATTTTAAATATTTATTGAATTATATAAATATTTAATTGAAATATTTAATTGATGTGTTTATTGTGGAATAAATATTTGTTTAATTTGATTTGATTTAATTATTTAATTATTAAATAAATAATTAATGAGTGAAGGAAATTAATTATTATGAGATTATATTCTAATTTAATTTAATAATTAAATTAGAGAATTGATAAAGGATTAAATGGATTATTATAATTTTAATTTAAATTTGGTAATAAAAGTGTGACAAATAACTATGCTATAATTGAGTTATTAGAATAAATTAAAGGAGTTTAATTTAGTTTTGCCAAACAAGGCTTAAAGATATTAAGTCTTTAATTTTTAAAGAGTTTTGCCAAACAAAGCCTTATGGCTTTTGAATTTTGAATTTTTAAATAATATAAATCAAATAAATCAAATAATAAATAAAATATATTTATAACCTATACGTTATATTTTTGTAACTGATATTATTTAGTATGCATATTATGGCCATATCAGTTTCTTTTATTTTACGCATACTTGGTTATCAGTTTGGTTTACACGTTTGAGTCATTTGTTAAACTGAGGACGAAAATACAGAGAAATTTAAGAGAGACTAGAGTGAGTTAAGAGGAGAAAAGGTATGTGAAGTTGCAAGTTTGTCTGTGATTGGCAAGGAACATTAAGCAATTAAAGGTATTTTTCTATAACCTTATGATATGTATATATATATATATATATATATATATATATATATATATGTTTTACGACATAATTCTTAAAGTCTATATGTTCTTGAGTTTCACTGTAGTATCTTTACAAAATTGTCTGTAATCCAAATTTCTTTATGATTGGTTAATAAATTATGTAAAAGTGTAATTGTGATATTATAACTAGCATATATAGTAGTTGATTTGTATTCTAAGTTACATTCAAAAAGAAAGAAAATGGTTTTATAGTGAACATATGTATGAACATGATTTGTAGGAGTACCAAAATTAATATTTGATTGTGAGCTAATTATGAAATTGAACCTTGAATATGTTAATTTGTTAAGAAATGAAGAGAACGTAGTTCGAATGAATCAATTTGTTGTATAATTGTGGTTACAGTGTTAATTTTGTCAAACAATGTCAAAAATGGAGTTTTGGTTTAAAACATGGCATTCAGGGATTTAATTTTCTGAGATTGTGGTTTAGTTGTTTTGAAATCAATATATATATATATATATATATATATATATATATATATATATGATGGGTAATGTTTATGAGTAATCTATGTATGTTATATGTGTTAAATTAAATTAAGTGCTAGTAGTGTTAAACAGTTAAAAATTAGCTTTGCTCTGTTTTTCGTGCTCGGTTCTGTAATTCGGCGCCTCAACGCCAAAATTAGAGCTGGCGAAGACTAATCTCACGTCAAAAGACCACCGCTTGCACAGCCTAGGCATCGTCTCATATGGCCATGATCCGCGCCAACCGAGAGTCCTCGCATGTGCTTCAAGGCAATGCGTGTAATCGTGATCATGACCTTGAGAACCAGCCATGAGCCAGCGAGCGTAATTGCGAAATGATTTTTCTTTTACACAGAGTCTGTAATTGTTGATATAATGCAATACTACGACTGTTAAAAAATATAATTTTTGTTATTGTGGTATTATAGTGCTAAGAATGAGCATATTATTAATACTTAACGAGTTTTATTATTATGTAACTTGATTATGTGATTAAAAATTAAGCCATAAATGAAATAGAAATTTATTTGTATACAGAGTATCAGTAGTGATTAATTGTGTCATAATGACATGTGCTTAGGGTATTGTGAATCAAACTGTTACGGTTTAGCTTACATGCAAGGCAAGTTTTCTAACCCTAAACTTTCGTTGAGCAAGTTTCTTAACTCTGATTATATTGTGCAAGTTCCTAAACTTTACCTTTTGATATTGAGCAAGATTTTCTAATCTTTAACTTGTTATTTAACATGCAAATTTCTAAATTCTGATACTCTAATGTTGAACAAGTTTTATCGTTCAATTTACTATTTGTATGCATGCACAAATACCCAATTCTAAATAAGATTTTAACCTTAGCTTAACATTGTTCAAGCAAGGTATGTTATATTATTCAATGTTTATGCTTTTAGTTCTTTCCTAAAGCATGACCTTACTCTGAAATGTTGATTCATTCATGATTTATTCCATAGCAGAATGTTATTACATTTTATTCAACTAATCCTTAGTTGATGTCCGTTAAACTCTAAATTACCTTGAAACTTATCCAAACCAAACTTACTTTGGTGCGGACTTGTATTCTAAATATTAAGATGAACAACCCTATTACATGGGATAAGTTACGCATAGCGTTGAAATGTTTGTGCACAATACATTGTACGAATGGCTGATCCCCCTAAGTACGAGGAGTCCCTATAGTCTTATGACTGTTAAAGTTTAGGTTGAAAGAATATTTAAACTATGGTCATAGTTCGTGGTCTTTTGACCCTCAGTTACATACTTTGAATTCTGTTTCTGATTGATATTAATGTAGTACCTTATTCATTACTATTGAGCCTATTCATTTGGCAGTTGATATGATGTTTATTCATGGTTATTTCAAGTGAGCATTGTTTGCTCACTCTTGCTTATATAAATATTACAACTAAAGTTGAGAATGTCGAAGGACCTACAACCAATAAAGGAAAAAGGAAGATAAACAAGTATTCAAGACTTGTAAACCCGTTAGCTTTAATATTGGTAGACTTTATTTTTAAATTTTGTGATGTAATTATTTAATTTTCTGCATATGACGTTTGTATTCAAGGTTAGATAACCTGGGAGATTTTTATTGGACTTTTTGATGTAATCCTTTAATGGGAAGGTTTATTATTAAATTTTATTATGATTGGGTAGCTAGACATGAATGTTTTTATCAAGTGAACACCAAATCTGGTGGAAATGAAGTACCCGAATTTGGGGGTTTCACAAGTTGGTATCCGTAATACTCGAGAATTTTCACGTATTATTAAATAAATATATTAATGGAAATAAATATTTATTTGAATATGAACGATTTCGTGTTATGAAATGAGATAACTCAATTATATTAAATAACTGAATAATTGAGGATATGTGGAGTTTTGTGATGAACTCATTGAAGCCTTGTGTGGCATGGTAATGGGAAATATTAACAGTAATATTAATTAACAAAGGAATTATAAAGTAAGTAATTAAGTAATATTAATTGTTAATTGTTGTTGTAGTATATTTATGGATTTTTAATTGATGTTAATGAGGTTAATTAATATGTGATTATTAATTGTTATTTAATTGATAATGGTTGTGGCGGAATATTGATTTCTTGGTAATTAATTAATAATAGGTGATTATTATTGTTTGAAATGAAACTATAAAAATATAATAAGAATTATATAGATAAATAATGATTATGAAAATCTATAAATATATTGATCAATGATGATTGGATTAATTAATATTGGTGTTAATTAATCAAGGAAGTGAATAAATTATTTAATTATTTATATGATAATAGTCTGTTAATGATTATATGCATAAGAGCAATAATACAACTATACTACATAGTGTATTATGGCATTTGTGTGACTATATATATTAAGTTGTATACAACTATATCAGTATGAGGTAATGTGAGTAAACATATTGGAACTATATGTTATAAATACATTATCTATGTGACAATACGTATATGGGTAGGTATTAAAATAATATACCATGAGCATATTGTAAACTCTCATTTTTAATATATCAGAGTGATAAAATGTACATGAATTATATATATGTTGCATAACATCTACTACCTTGAAATGTTAAAGCATATTGTGATATTTAGTTATAATATATGGTTGAGATGTGTATTAAAATATAACATAAGAGTGAGAATGTGTAGGAGTATACAAAAATTCTAAGTTATATTGGATTGTCCCAAAATGATTGTCCCATTTGCTCATTTCTCAGTCACGTGTAAAACAAAAGGCTATGGCCTATGTTCTTCCTTTTCTTCCAAAGCTTACTAGCTAATGATCATAGGGGGAGTGGCATTCATGATGCAAATCAACCACAAATTACCTACTCCTTGATAACCTTTATGCAATTCTTCCATCCTTTGGGTTGAGTTCTTGGATAATGGCTTGGCATGGTCAAGAAATTTTCTATAAATTGAACACTTCCCTTCATCCTTTGTGTTGCTTGAATTGTCTGTTAAGTGTGAATTAAGGGTGTGAGTTGTTGAGCCATGTAGAGGTATAATCAGAGTAGTGAGAGAGAGTTCAATTGAAGCACAGGAGGTATAATCCCTAATTTTGTTATTAGTTTGAGTTTTGTCTAAATTCTTGCAATTGTATGAAATCTCTGTTAATTGATGTAGAATAGCATGCCATTGTGTTATATGAGTTGGTACACATGTTTTGGAATATGGTTGCTGGTCTGGTTGCATGTTTTGCATATCATGTGTTAAGGCTCTGCAGAAGCAGAGCCATTTTTTTCAGTCTGCTCGAAGTGGCGCGACCGCGCCACTTCCATAGGCTTATACCGCACGGTCGCTCGTGGTGTTTTCCCAGATACTTCTTTAATGTTTCTGTATGGTTCTGAGCATGCTAGGATAGTAAGGATATGCATGTAAGAGACCCTGTCAGGTGATGAGATGTTGTTGTGGACATAGAAGGTTGTTTTAGCTTGATTTAAGTTAAGTTTGCAAGAAAACTTCAAGATTTTGAAAACTAGAAATCATGAACTTGAGGTAATGCACATTCTGATCTTGCAAGCATGTTAGTATGGTTTTGAAACACATGTCGGACATACTAACTTAAGTACATGGATTTCATATTGAAGCATGAGCATGCTAGACTTATTAGTAAGTTTTACTAAATGAAGATGCGAACTTTAAACGTGAATGTTAACGTGCTACTTGAAAGTTAGAATCTGATATTTGTGAACATGTTTGATGATATTCTTATACTCACTTAGGTATCATAAATGTATATATACCATGCTTAGGTATCATAACTCAAGAAATCATAAATGAAGCATATTTCGAAACAAAACGATGTTAATTACACGTATGTGATATGAATACTCACAAGCATGTCTAATATTAGTTATATGACTACTTTATATGTTTAAAAATCAAGCATGTAGACTTTGTGATTTCATAACCGTAAATGGCCTTAATTTGTTGAGATGCCCAACTTAGAACCGTATTATGCAAGACGGGACCTAGATTAAACTTGAAAAGTGCGAAAGGACCCTTAACATGTTAATATGTGTTATGTATGTAAGGATGTGCAAGCTAGGCCAAGAAAATAGTTGTTAAGTCCTGGTTTGAACTGGGAGCCGTGCGGCCGCGCGTCTCCTTAGTACAAATCAGGCACGGCCGCGCCATCCTGCAAACTTGGAAAGTAACTTTTGTGATTTCTGAAGTATGTAACGTGCTAGTATAACTTCATTATGATTATGTCTGTTCATGATACATTGAAAAAAGTATCTTTGCATGTTAACACCTACCTTAGCTTGAATTGACAAAGTGTTAAAATGATGAAGTCTAACGATAGATCCGAGCTACGTAATAAAATACGTATAAGGTTTCTTGATTGAGTTGTGTGCGTACACTTGGACTATATTTATCAAGATTGTTTATCGAATATATTTAACTAATGAATATCCTATATGCGTATCACATTATGATAGGATTCGAAAGTGTATTGATAAGCAATATTTGGTAAACTACGCTTAAGGCAAGTTCCCTAAACTTACTCTAATCATTATTGAGCAAGTATCTGAACCTTACTCTTATTGTGCAAGTATAATTGCATTCTTTATTCGATAAATACCGTAAGCTTGTCCCTTTGAATACAAGTTATATTATTTTCTCGTTCAAATGAGCTAATATGTTTAAACCCTTGTGAAAGTTATTATTCATGTTGAACTTAATATCGTTCTTGAATATTGTGAAAGAATCGATGTCATTTGATCCGGCTAGACTATATGCATGTTTCTAAAAGTTGTCCAAACCAATTAACTGGTACGAAAATCTTGAAAGTTGAGTTGGAAAACCCTTTCTGTAAGGGGAGTGTATGTTGTTGGAAACCCCAACACATGAATAAATATTATTCTGGTGTTATGCATAATGTAAAGTATTGTAGATTGATCATCTATAGTACTTGATATTTTTTGGGCTATCAGTTTAATATTGGTAACTCTAGTGGAAGTTCAATGGTCCTTGGTGACTACTCAGTATAAATTGTTTATTCAGTTGGATATATTGATAATCGTCGAATTCATATATCTCTATTGATTTATATTGAATTGTCGTTCTTATTCCAAGAATTGTTGATATTCATTATTCATGATATTAACCTGAAACTCTGAACTATCTTAGAGATGATACTTCAATATTTCAAACTTATGTTATGAGACTCTTTACCCTTGTTGTATATTACTTGTTGGACAATTTGTTCTCATCCTTGCTTATTTAAAACTTTTTAGTTAAGGAGGAACAGGGAAGTGTCTCTGGAACAGACAATGGCAAGGGCAAGGCTACCGACTAGCTTGTCCCTTTATGTTTAAAATCTATTATGTTGTACTAAGACTATGTTTAAGCTTAAGTAGGCTTATGTAATAAGTCTTTATTCGATTTCATTACGTAATCTATTAAGCACTGTAGGTTGCGAGACTTGGGAGAATAATTATAATAAATCATTGTATATTATTCTAAATTAGATTTTTTGTTTTGAATGTGTTATTTTAGATATTAGGGTTTTACCATGAGAACGTGATGAACCGAATTCGAGTGACCAAGTAGAGGTCCGAATTTGGAGGCGTCACAGGTTGGTATCAAAGCCATAGTTATAAACCTTACGAGCGAGTGTCCTTAGATTAAAACTTAAGAAAACTTAGAAGTTAGAAAGGGGATAAAACTCAAGTAGAGTTTTCCCTGAGAGACTTCATGTGTTATGAAATGTAACTTCATTTTATACAATGAACTTATATTTATTTAACATTCTGATGGAGTTGTTGTTTGTCTTATCTCATGTTGGTGATTGTAGGATGACTGACATGGGAGGACCTAGTCGAGTAGTTGAGGAGGAGCCGCGTGACATCCATGTGGTATTTGAGACACCCTTGATAGCAGAGCCTATTTCAGTAGTGGCCCCTATTGATGATGATGATGAGGAAGAGGTGGAGTCTAACCCGGAGGAGGAGCCCGAGCCTATGATGGACTATGACGAGGCTACTTTTGAGGATCAGATGTTAGGAGAGTATGAAGAACAGATTTTAGAGTTGGAATGTAGGGAGGAGCTAGAGGCTGAAGCTAGAGAGAGGGAGTTTGCGTTCCAGAAGTTGAGGGACAAGAACCATAAGAGGCAACTAGTGATGCAGGAGATGGAGGTGGAAATTGCTCTTCATAAGGAAGCAGGGATCTAGATGGGAGCTTTATTTCACCGAGTGGTGGCGAGGAATGTTGAGGTGGCAGGAAATCTGGAGGAAATAGAGCATAAGGTTTTGAGTGAGAAGGCGAAGAAGGAGGCTCTCCAAACTCAGTTAGAAATGGAGGTGATGGATAGGATTCACTTTGAGGAGAAGTGGGAGGAAGCCAATGATAGGGCAGATGATCTAGAGGATGAGGTGCGGTGCAAGAGGAGGAAGATGAACAAGATGGGCTATGCTCTACGCACGACCATGGAGAGATTGATAGATGGGGTACATTATTACCCAACTGAGCAAGGACAGACCCGGCATACCAGAAGTTGACACATGGTGGTGCACATCACACAGAAGGAATATCAGAGCGCAGTAGAGCGTGGAATGTTAGATTAAGTTTAGAGAGAAAAGATCAATAGTGTAGTAGTTTATTTATGTGTTGTAATATGTTGTTGTAATCTCAATCTCAAGAAATTTTCTATAAATTGAACACTTCCCTTCATCCTTTGTGTTGCTTGAATTGTCTGTTAAGTGTGAATTAAGGGTGTGAGTTGTTGAGCCATGTAGAGGTATAATCAGAGTAGTGAGAGAGTTCAATTGAAGCAACAAGGAGGTATAATCCCTAATTTTGTTATTAGTTTGAGTTTTGTCTAAATTCTTGCAATTGTATGAAATCTCTGTTAATTGATGTAGAATAGCATGCCATTGTGTTATATGAGTTGGTACACATGTTTTGGAACATGGTTGCTGGTCTGGTTGCATGTTTTGCATATAGTGTGTTAAGGCTCTGCAGAAGCATAGCCATTTTTTCATCTGCTTTTCGAAGTGGCGGCGACGCGCCACTTCCACTAACATCTATACCGCATTAAGCCGTGGTGTTTTCCCAGATACTTCTTTAATGTTTCTGTATGGTTCTGAGCATGCTAGGATAGTAAGGATATGCATGTAAGAGACCCTGTCAGGTGATGAGATGTTGTTGTGGACATAGAAGGTTGTTTTAGCTTGATTTAAGTTAAGTTTGCAAGAAAACTTCAAGATTTGGAAAACTAGAAATCATGAACTTGGGGTAATGCACATTCTGATCTTGCAAGCATGTTAGTATGGTTTTGAAACACGTGTCGGACATACTAACTTAAGTACATGGATTTCATATTGAAGCATGAGCATGCTAGACTTATTAGTAAGTTTTACTAAATGAAGATGCGAACTTTAAACGTGAATGTTAACGTGCTACTTGAAAGTTAGAATCTGATATTTGTGAACATGTTTGATGATATTCTTATACTCACTTAGGTATCATAAATGTATATATACCATGCTTAGGTATCATAACTCAAGAAATCATAAATGAAGCATATTTCGAAACAAAACGATGTTAATTACACGTATGTGATATGAATACTCACAAGCATGTCTAATATTAGTTATATGACTACTTTATATGTTTAAAAAATCAAGCATGTAGACTTTGTGATTTCATAACCAGTAAATGGCCTTAATTTGTTGAGATGCCCAACTTAGAACAGTATTATGCAAGACGGGACCTAGATTAAGCTTGAAAAGTCTTGAAAGGACCCTTAACATGTTAATATGTGTTATGTATGTAAGGATGTGCAAGCTAGGCCAAGAAAATAGTTGTTAAGTCCTGGTTTGAACTGGAGTAAAAGTGTGCTGCGTCTCCTTAGTACAAATCGTGCACTACCGCTACCATCCTCGAAAACTTGGAAAGTAACTTTGTGATTTACAAGTATGTAACGTGCTAAGTATAACTTCATTATGATTATGTCTCTTTCATGATACATTGAAAAAAGTATCTTTGCATGTTAACACCTACCTTAGCTTGAATTGACAAAGTGTTAAAATGATGAAGTCTAACGATAGATCCGAGCTACGTAATAAAATACGTATAAGGTTTCTTGATTGAGTTGTATGCGTACACTTGGACTATATTTATCAAAATTGTTTATCAAATATATTTAAATAATGAATATCCTATATGCATATCACATTATGATAGGATTCAAAAGTGTATTCATAAGCGATATTTGGTAAACTACGCTTAACGCAAGTTCCCTAAACTTACTCTAATCATTATTGAGTAAGTTTCCTTGAACTTCACTCTTGATTGAGCAAGTATCCGAACCTTACTCTTATTGTGCAAGTATAATTGCCTTCTTTATTCGACAAATACCGTAAGCTTATCCCTTTGAATACAAGTTATATTATTTTCTCGTTCAAATGAGCTAATATGCTTAAACCCTTGTGAAAGTTATTATTCATGTTGAACTTAATATCGTTCTTGAATATTGTGAAAGAATCGATGTCATTTGATCTGGCTAGACTATATGCATGGTTCTAAAAGCTGTCCAAACCAATTTATTGGTGCAAAAATCTTGAAAGCTGAGTTGGACAACCCTTTTGGTAAGGGGAGTGTATGTTGTTGGAAACCCCAACACATGAATAAATATTATTGTGGTGTTATGCATAACGTAAAGTATTGTAGACTGATCATCTATAGTACTTGATATTTTTTGGGATATCAGTTTAATATTGGTAACTCTAGTTGAAGTTCAATGGTCCTTTGTGACTACTCAGTATAAACTGTTTATTCAGTTGGATACATTGATAATCGTCGAATTCATATATCTTTATTGATTTATATGGAATTGTCGTTCTTATTCCAAGAATTATTGATATTCATTATTCATGATATTATCCTGAAACTCTGAACTGTCTTCGAAATGATACTTCGATATTTTAAACTTATGTTATGAGACTCTTTACCCTTGTTGTATATTACTTGTTGGGCAATTTGTGCTCATCCTTGCTTATTTAAAACCTTTCAGTTAAGGAGGAACAGGGAGGTGTCTCTAGAACAGACAAGGGCAAGGGCAAGGCTACCGACTAGCTTGTCCCTTTATGTTTAAAATCTATTATGTTGTACTAAGACTATGTTTAAGCTTAAGTAGGGTTATGTAATAAGTCTTTATTCGATTTCATTACGTAATCTATTAAGCACTGTAAGTTGCGAGACTTGGGGGAATAATTATAATAAATCATTGTATATTATTCTAAATTAGATTTTCCGTTGTGAATGTGTTATTTTAGCTATTATGGTTTTACCATGAGAACGTGATGAACCGAATTCGAGTGACCAAGTGGAGGTCCGAATTTGGGGGTGTCACAGTATCAAAGCCTTAGGTTATGAACCTTAGGTGCGGAAAAAGCCTTAGGAAGTAACCTTTGAAAAGATAGTGGTGATAAACTCTTATCGAGTTTTAAGGAAAAAGTATAAAACACTTATGTGCTTATGTGATAACAACTTATGTGATCATGAGTGTCGAGTAATAATGATTAGTTAGTAAAACTTAAAAATTTTGTTTTCAGAATGGCTAATGTAGGAGAATCCAGTCAGACTAGAGAGGAAGAATCCTAGATACCTAGGGAAGAATAGCATCGAGATATTCAGGTGATTCGGGAACAACTACTGCCACGGGAATCATCTTTGTTGGTCATAGTGGTTGAGCAGGAGGGGTTACTTGATGAGGATGATGAGATAGAGACGGACGAGGAAGACCCTGTTGAGCTGCCACAGTCGAATGAGGATGAGGAGGACGAGGAGGAAGAGATTCCACTTAACTCGATCGCTGTCCGTATGTACGACAAAGTATTCGATCTCAATGTGGAACTTCAGGATAGAGTCGAGGAGTTGAGAGAGATAGTAGTTGAACAACAGACCTCAATGGCGGAGAAGGACAACGAGATCTAGGATCTAGAGGAACGTCTGAATAATGTCGAAGGAAAGCTGGTCCACACTGAAGGAGGAAACGAGCAACTGACAGAGGAGATCACAAAGTTGAAGAACAAGTTAAAGGAATAATCTACTAAGAGGGCAAGAACCAAAGACGCGTACGAAGAAGCTACTAAACGAGCCAAGGTAGCAGAGAGAGAGAGGTAAAAGTGAAGAAGATCAAGATGGATAGTGTTTTCAACACTGTGATCAATCGAGCTCAAGATCGGGTCATGGGTTATCCGATTCAGTTCGAGACACTGCCATCGTACATATTTGATTGTTGAACAATGTTCCGTATTATGGAAGAAGAGCGTCATAAGGCTATGCAGTATTTTAGTAGGTCGTCATAAATGTACTTGATATACGATTAATAATATGATAAATAAAATGTAAATCCCAAGTGTTATGTAACCTATGGGATATGATGATGATTTTATCCTGGAACTTTACTAGTTCAGGAAAGTAATGTAAATAGCAGTTATGCTATTGTTCTTATGTTTTCTAAAAGATTATGAATGAATAAAAGTTATTATTTTATTCAAAGTATTATGTGTTATGTGATGAACTTTTATGGTGTGCAAGTTAAGTAGAAAACACTTAAAGGAATTGAGTAATAATCTAATGAGTGTATTTTAATACAAAATGCCTCCAAGAAGACGTCAGCCTCGACAAAGAACCCTTGAGGGATCTACCAATAATAACAACGCCGAAGCTAACCATGTTCTGTAGTTAGTGACGTTACTGTCGGGTGCGTTACAGAATCAACCGCAGAATCAAGCTTTGACAATTAAGGACTTCAAGACAGTTGGACCACTAGAATTTCATGGGTCCATGAATTCGGTTGAGGCACAGACTTGGATTATGAAGATAGAGAAAGTATTTGAGGTAGCTAGAGTAGGTGAGAATCAAAAGGCTACTTTTGCAACATTCATGTTGAAAGTAGAGGCTCGTTATTGGTGGCAAGCCAATAAAACTTGAGGAGGACAAGGGGTGATGACATGGGATACGTTTAAGGAGATATTCTTCGAGACCAATTTTCCAAAGATTTTGAAGAATCAGATGGAGGTACAGTTTCTGGAAGTGAAGCAGGGATCAATGACGGTATCGGAGTATGCCACAAGATTTAACAAATTGGCAAGGTTTGCGTTATATCAAGTCAACACGGATGAGCGCAAAGTGCGGAGATTTGATTAGGGACTAAAACCTTGGTTTTACAGTAGGGTCTCCCTGTTCCAGCTAAAGATATTCGTAGTGGTGCTTGGGAAGGAAATTCTCGCTGAGGGAGGAGGCGAGGCTGTGACAAAGTACAATCAAAAACAGAGAAAGAAGAAGAATGAGGATGAAGGTAAGAATGGTGGTGGGAGTAGTGGAAATGGTAACAATAACCTAAAGAGAAAACAGAATGGAAATATGGGTTCTGGAAACCAGCAGGGTAACCAGCAGAAGAAAAAGTTCGAAGCATGTGCTACATGCTGGAAGTTTCATGTGGGTGTGTTCTTAAGGGGGAAACGTGTATGCTTTAATTGTGGCTAGGAGGGTCACATTGCCCCAAATTGCAGCCAACTCAAGAAGAATGTTTGCTACACGTGCGGGTCAAAGGATCATTTTGCTCGTGAGTGCCCTAAGAAGAAAGCTGAAGAGACAACGGGGAACAAGGGAGGTAGCAGTGGAGGCACATTGACCATTGCGGGACCAACGTCATCAAACAGACCCACAACCAAAACCTTCAATATGATTGTGCAAGATGTAGTGCAATCAAAAGATGTTGTTTCAGGTATTATCCCAATCAATGATATTGATGCTTATATATTATTTGATTTGGGTGTTATTTGCTCATTTATATCTGATGAATTTGCTAAGAGGTTAGGATTGCCTAGTGAAGAATTGAATTTCCCTTTAAACATAGAAATTGCGAATAGGGAAATGATTCTTGTTAGGTTCGTATACAAGAATTATAGGGTGAACATTAAGGGAAATGTCATGATGGTAGATTTAATTCCAATAAAACTTGGAGAGTTTGATGTTATCTTGGGAATGGATTGGATGTTCAATTATGGAGTGATAATTGATTGCCAAAAGAAATATGTAAACCTTATGACTCCGTCAAAGGTAGTTTTCTATGGTATCGGATCGCTTAGAACATGCGAGATGTCGTGATTATCTGAGCCAAGAAGTTGTTGAGTCAAGGCTGTGTGGGTTATTTAGCTTACATAGTCGATACTCAGAGGAAGAGGGTGAAACTGGAAGATATACCAGTGGTTAGGGAATTTGTAGATGTGTTTCCGGAGGATTTGCCAGGACTTTCGCCTAACCGAAAGATTAAGTTCGTGATCGACTTAGCGCTAGGAACCGATCTGATATCGAAGGCCCCGTACATGATGGCTCCGGTAGAAATGAAGGAACTGACAGTGCAATTGCAAGAGCTATTAGACAAGAAGTACATTCAGCAGAGTGTGTCACCGTGGGGAGCACCGGTGTTATTTGTGAAGAAGAAGGACGGGTCAATGTGTCTTTGCATTGATTATAGGGAATTAAACAAAGTCACTATTAAGAACAAATATTCATTGCCAAGAATAGATGACTTATTTGATCAATTGAAGGGTGCTAGATATTTCTCAAAAATAGATTTGAGAAGTGGGTATCACCAATTGAAAGTAATAAAGGAGGATGTACCAAAGATGGCATTCAGAACTCGTTATGGACATTATGAGTTTCTGGTGATGTCTTTCGGATTGACCAATGCCCATGCTGCATTCATGGATTTGATGAATAGGGTATTTAAAAAAAATTAGACAAGTTTGTGGTGGTATTCATTGATGAGATTCTGGTGTACTCCAAATCTCAAGAAGAACATTTGGAACATTTACGTTTGACGCTGGAGACACTAAGAAAGGAAAAGTTGTACGTGAAATTCTTTAAGTGTGAATTTTGGCTAGAACGTGTACAATTTCTTGGGCATGTGATTGACAAAGATGGGATTTCAGTGGATCCATCAAAAGTTGAAGCCATAATCAATTAGGAACAACCAGGAACACCTTCGGAGGTGAGGAGTTTCTTAGGACTGGGCGGCTATTATAGACGGTTTATTCAGGATTTTTCCAAGATTGCCACTCTGTTAGCTAATTTGACAAGGAAAGTTGTTTAATTTATTTGGACGGAGAAGTGTGAAGAGATTTTTCAAGATTTGAAAAAGAAGTTAAGTGTGGCCCCTGTGTTGTCATTACCAAATAATACAGGAAACTTTGTGGTGTATAGCGATGCCTCACATAAAGGATTAGGTTGTGTGCTTATGCAGAACGACAAAGTTATGGCATATGCATCAAGACAACTGAAGGACTATGAGAAAGGATATCTGACTCATGATTTAGAGTTGGCTGTGGTGGTATTTGTTCTAAAGATATGGAGACACTATCTCTATGGAGAAAAATGTGAGATCTACATAAACCATAAGAGTCTGAAGTATATTTTCACTCAGAAGGACCTGAACATGCGTCAAAGGATATGGATAGAATTGATAAAAGATTACGATTGTGAGATCTTTTATCATCCAGGCAAAGCGAATGTGGTTGCAGATGCTTTAAGCAGAAAAGGTCGAGAAAAGTTGATGCTGATAACCACTCAAGAGGAGCTTATTTCAGCCTTGACAAAGCTAGAGTTGGAAATAAAATTTCCCAAAGAATTTGATGAGCGACTATTCCAAATAGAAGCTTGTCCAAATTTGGTGGACAAGGTAAAGAATGCTCAACTACAAGATGAAGAATATAGAAAAATCATAGAGAAACTGGTTGAGGGTAGTGAAGTGAAATACAAGATCGATACCGAAGGGTTACTAAGATTCGAGGGAAGAATATGGGTTCCAGCAGTACCATATATTAAAGATTAAATCTTGACCGAAGCTCATAACTCAAGATATTCGATTCACCTAGGAAGTACGAAGATGTATCAAGATTTACGACAACACTTTTGGTGGCTAAACATGAAAAGAGATATCGCAGAATGTGTTGCGAGATGCTTAACATGTCAAAGAGTCAAGGCCGAGCATCAAAGACCAAGTGGATTACTTCAACCGATGGAAATTCCGGAATGGAAGTGGGAACATATCACAATAGATTTTGTGGTAGGTCTTCCAACTACTCATAGAGGATACGATGCAATTTGGGTGATAGTGGACAGATTGACAAAATTAGCACACTTTCTGCCAATAAAGATTAGATTCAATCTTGATCAATTGGCAAAGTTGTTTGTTAAAGAGATCGTTTCGAGACATGGAGTTCCAGCATCAATTGTGTCAGATAGAGATCCGCGATTCACGTCAAACTTCTGGAAGAGACTACAAGAATGCATGGGAACACAGTTTAGAATGTGTACGGCATACCATCCGCAAACAGATGGCCAAAGTGAACGAATAATCTAGACGTTGGAAGATATGCTTAGAGCATGTATTATGGATTTCAAAGGGAGCTGGGATGAATATTTACCACTAGTAGAATTTGCCTACAACAACAGTTACCATGCAAGCATCGACATGCCGCCTTACGCCAACTGTTAAGATCGAAATTGGTACAGCAAACTGCTGAGGTTGTTAAACTCATCCGAACAAGATTGGTAGCTACTCAAGACAGACAAAAGAAGTATGTTGATTAACATAAACAAGATCGTGAATTCGACGTAGGAAATTTCATGTTCTTAAAAGTTTCTCCTTGGAAGGGGAAATCCGTTTTGGTAAAAAGCGAAAGCTAAGCCCGAGGTTTATTGGACCTTTCGAGGTGCTGCGAAGAGTAGGAGAAGTGGCTTATGAGGTAGCTCTACCTCCAGAGTTGGAACACATTCATATTTTTCATGTTTCGGTGTTACGATCGTATAAATCAGATTACAAGCACGTGATCGAATACGAACCATTACAGTTCGATAAAGACTTGTCTTATGAAGAGGTTCCTATCCAGATAGTCGACATGAAAGAACAAGGTCTCAGGAATAAGGTGATACCTTATGTGAAGGAAATATGGAGGAACCACAATGTCGAAGAGGCTACGTGGGAACTCGAAGCTGAAATAATGAAGAATTACCTTGAGTTATTTGTTTAATCTTTGTCTTCAATTCTGGGGACAGAATCTTTGTAAGGAGGGAAGAATGTGACGAATAATTTGTTTGAGTTGTGATTCTAGGGATAAAATCCTTCTAAGGAGGGAATGATGTAACAATCCAGAATTTTAAATATTTATTGAATTATTTAAATATTTAATTGAAATATTTAATTGATGTCTTTATTGTGGAATAAATATTTGTTTAATTTGATTTGATTTAATTATTTATTTATTAAATAAATAATTAATGAGTGAAGAAAATTAATTATTATGAGATTATATTCTAATTTAATTTAATAATTAAATTAGAGAATTGATAGAGATTAAATGGATTATTATAATGTTTTAATTTAAATTTGGTAATAAAAATGTGACAAATAACTATGCTATAAATGAGTTATTAGAATAAATTAAGGAGTTTAATTTAGTTTTGCCAAACAAAGCCTTATGGCTTTTGAATTTTGAATTTTTAAATAATATAAATAAAATATATTTATAACCTATACGTTATATTTTTGTAACTGATATTATTTAGTATGTGTATTATTGCCATATCAGTTTATTTTATTTTACGCATATTTGGTTATCAGTTTGGTTTACACGTTTGAGTCATTTGTTAAACTGAGGAAGAAAATACAGAGAAATTTGAGAGAGACTAGAGTGAGTTGAGAGGAGAAAAGTGATAAGTAGGTTTTATACCTACTTATCCGGTATCTGTTACTTGAATTAGTTGCTTCTATTCTTGCTTCTTAGTTATAATTCATACATTTTATTTTTTTTTGTAGGCTATGACACAACATGGGCATGAAGAAGCAAGGGAAAGCAATTTGGACATCTTTTGGACTAAAATACGCAAGCAAATGCAAGAAGGGAATATTAATGGACTTTGAACACCAAGTTGGATGCATGTTCTTGGCTTGGAACTTGGATTTTATGGTAGCTCTACTTCTTAGCTTTCCGGAACATCTTGAATCATCCCAATCGGAGTTCAGATGTGAGAGTTATGGTCTTTTTATCAACGAAGATCAAAGCAAAGAGTTGTCATACTTGCCAATTACATAACATCTACTTCAAGCCAGATTTCCGCATTGATCAAATTCGAATTTGTCAACAATCAAAGAATGAAAGTTATAGATCTCGTCGATATCTTCGATTTGATAGGTGGCAGGCCCCGTAACTCCAAGCATATCAAAAGTTATGCCTGTTTTACCAAAGGACATTGCAGTAGAAAATAGCGTAGCGCGGACCGCGCTAGGGACGCGCTAGGCCACCAGATTCTCTGCTAGTGTAGCGCGGAGCGCGCCCAGAAAGGCTTAGCAGCAGCGTAGAGCGCGCTAGGCGGCGGGATGAGAGTTAAATTGGGTTATTTGATGTCCAATTTGAGCTAGAATAGGATTCTTAGTGGCCTAACTTGCTAGGGTGTCCATTAGAACTCAAAATACTTGAGTTTAACATGGATTGGTAGGCTAGTTCTAAGACTCCATAAAATCCCTCTTGGGATAGATTTCTACTAAGCTTATTCTTTACTTTCTTTCTTAGATTAGGAACCCTAGATTAGATTAGAATGGGAGATTGAAGCAACTTGGAGACTATTGAAGATCAAGAGCAGGAGCTTGAGGAAGATGGAGATTTGCTGACAACAGATTCAATTCTTTTCTCTAATCTTATTCTTATCTTTTAATGTGTATTCAATTGTGGATTCTTAATTTTAATTCAATGAACTAATTCTTTGTTTGAGATTACAATGGATCTTATTGTGTAGTTTATTTTAATACGTTTCGCTATCAATTATTATGTTCTATCATGAGAATTGTCTATTGTGCTTTGGACTTAATTGTTTAATTGATTGGCCATTAATTACCGTGATAATCTATATGAACTCGAGAGATGAAGTTTAGATTTAGATCTGATCATGATAACATGTGTTTGTGATTTCTGCATAGATGGAATTCATAATTCGTGTTTAGGATAGAGATATGCCTTTATGCCATATGTAATCTTATAGAGAACTTGCGGTTTAAATCCTTTTTAATTGTAATTCACATAGAGATATAGTGGATTAGTTAATTAGGGTGTCTTGCTTAATTCTATCATCTGTGGATTTAAGTGAGTATGGGTATTATGCATCGAGAGGTGGTATTATCTGCTTTAGTGTTCTTGATTAACAATTCAGGATAAAGAATAATTGATGAGAAGTGTGTTAGCTTAAATGAAGCTATAAGTGAAGTTGTGATCTTAAATCTCCTTAATCTTAATTTAACTAGTGGTAATTAGAATTAGTTTACTTATAAATTGAAATTCATTCGTTTAAATAAGATTGAGTTGATTACGAGTTAGTACTTGGTGATTTTTATTAAATAATTCTCTGTGGGAACGATACTCAACTTATCACTTTATTACTTGTTGACCACGTATACTTGCGTGTTGTGCGTAATTAGATTTTACAAAGCAAGTTTTTTTGGCGCCGTTCTTTGAGGAATTAGTTTAATATTTTTTACCAATATTAATTTCAATCAAATTAGTCTTAATTTAAACATTTTTATTTTTAATTTTAATTCTCTTCCTATATTTCTCTCTTTTCAGGTACCATGGATGACTTTGCGTATCAATGGCCATACACGAACATGACTCAACCAAGGGAAATGGGGATTGATGGACTTAATGCATTTTCCGCAATATCAGCACAGATTGAAGAACTTTCGAGGAAGTTGGACGTTTTTGCAGCCCAAAGGAGTCGAAGGATGGCAGTTATGTGTGACTATTGTGCTGGCAATCACCCGAGTAATCAATGCACCATCAATCTTGGGTAGGTACAGTACGGTGGTGAATACCTCAACGATTATACATATGCTAATTATCATCAAGTTTGGGGGTATCACCTGGATTCGTCATGGAGCTATACTTATGAAGACCAATACTACGCTCCAAATCCAACATATCCATCAAATTTCTCAAATCCACCTCCAATGCAACAAGAAGACAATTCAGATTTTAAGGAATTCATGTTAAGGATTATAGCAGAAAAAGAAGAGATGAAAATGAGTCAGGAGTTATCAACCCAAAATTTTAATAATCGAATGGAACAACTCGTTACTACCTCAACCAATGGTCCTCAATACATGGCTTCCGAGACAGAAACAGAAAATTCAAGGCTGGGGGAATTATTGTCCAAGTTCATAGTAGCTGAGGAGAAGATGAGTAATCAAGCGAGGTCAAGTCAAAATCTTGTGGATTAGATAGAGCAAATGACCAACGCCGTAAACAACCTTCCTCCAAACACTTGGCTTTATGACATGGATTCTGAAATTGATGGAGAACCCGAACCAAATCTACGACTAGATGAGCCACAAGATATCAAAAGTGTAGTGACAATTGGGGATAATGAAATAGAGGTCGACGAAGATCTAAATGGGTCTCCACTAAAGATCAACGAGTTAGTCAGATTTGCAAAATCATGCCCACTTGGTAGTCATGTTGTCGGCGAAGCTCTTGATGACATAAGAGCGAGTATAATTTGGAATCGATGGTGGGACGAGAAAGAGAAGATAGACGGAGAGCCCATTGTGTGTGACAAGCTTCCATGCCCTAAAGTGATCACATACACAATGGAGAAAACACCTAGCTGGGGGACATTCTTGATTGAGATCATACAAAATTAGAGCATGCTAGGTGACTTTAAAGCAATGGCTATCACAGTTGGGAATCTACCAAAAGCTACATTATTTCTGATGGATGGAGGGTTCCTCAATTATCGAAGATGAATTGGATAGCATTGACCAGACAAAGTCAGGCTGAAAGACTATAATAAAGAATGGAATAACAACAGAAATCACCAAGTATAGGGTGAACCAGGCACATCTGAGTTATTCCAATGAATAATAAAGAATGGAATAACAGAAGTTCTCTTCATGAATATAAAAAAAATAATACCCCTTACCTTATAAAGAAGAGTACTCCGATGGTAGGGCGGGGATATATTTGAAGAAACTTGCACTACGCTCAAAGTTTTCTTAAACGCTAAAGAAATACGCTCAAGATTGAAGAAAAATTCTCTCTACAGTTTCTCTCTCTAGAGTTTCAGTGAATTCGTAAGAAATAATGAAGGAATGAGCTTCTATTTATAGAAGAATGGACTGAATAGTAACCAATCCATGAACGGTACAGATTGATTTACTTTTAATCGGACGGTCTAGATTTATAGCAAAATCTTTTAAATAAAATATAATATATTCTATTTATAATCTAATAAAACGAATAACTTTATAAAAGTATTTTGTTTTATATAAAAAGATTTTACTATGCAAAACACTATCTTGAGCACTATGCAATACTATGCATAATAAAATATAATATATTCTATTTATAGAATAACTTTATAAAAAGTATTCATTTTATATAAAAAGATTTTACTATACAAAATACTATGCAGCACTATTATACGAACACTATGCATAATAAAATATAATATATTCTATTTATAGAATAACTTTATAAAAGTATTCTATTTTATATAACAAGATTTTCTGCTTTTATTACATTAATAATACTAATAAAACAATACTTATATATATATATATATATATATATATATATATATAACAATCAACAATAATTGAATCAAATAACGTTGAGATACTATGTCGCAATAACTCATCGTAGCAATAATTGAACAAAACTGAGTGACATCTCACGTAAGCATCAATAATCAATACTGGTGTGCTACTATGCAACCACACGTATTCTTCAGCTTTTACTACTGAGTAGTTGAGCAAAGATTAACGGTTAAACTTCCGCCGTTATTCTCATAAAAATATTTTTGTCGTTTTCTCAATCAAATGATAATTTTAGATTAGGGGTCCACCAATGATTGTCTTGATCGTCGGATATTCCCGATAAAAAGAATATTCCCCAACCAATCGAATATTATATAACAACTTGCATACATTACAAAATTTATAAATACTACCCACAACTATAACATTATATCAAATCCACACCATAATATTCAAAAAAATTATTTAGAAAATTAAATATTTATTCATAAAATCTGGGGTCTCACAATCTCCCTCATGAAATTTAAGCCTCGAAATTTACGTGCGATACTGTATGCCGAACAGATGAGGACACTTCGTCCGATTCTAACTCTTGAGGTATAACCTTTAAGCGTAGAATATATTCCAGGATTTTAACAGGTACATCTTCATACGTTAAATTATCCGCTATCTAGTCCGGTTCTAAATCAATAATGTGGTTCGGGTCGTCCACATATTTACGTAACATCGATACGTGAATTTTTTTTTATGAACACGCGACATACTTGATTGAGGATTTCAAATGGGCCAATTAAGTCGAGGGTTGAGATTTCCTCTCTTCGTCGATTCTTGCTTCTAATTTCTCAGGAGTCAAATTTAAACGTTGAGTGCAAGCAAGAGAGATAAAAGAATGGGTAGAACCGGTATCTAATAAGGTATAGACTTCGCAAGAATTTATGATTAACTTACCCGTGATAATTTTATTCAGGTTCCTCGTCACAAAAAATGCCCTCTCTTAAACTACCGGCTTTGGCTTGTCTGGAACATCCTTTGGCATCACTATCCCAGCTGGACTTGACTTCACCATACGACAAAATCGAGCTAGGTGACCTTCTCTTCCCCAATTAAAACACGCTTTGGATTGCTGCGTACAGTTTGGACGGATGTGTCCCTCCTATCCGCATTTGAAACATACGACTGGTGGTCGTTCTTCTAACTTTGAAACAAAGTCTTTGGTCTGCTTTGTCTTTCCATCATTATTGAACCTTCTCTTCTTGAAATTTCCACTTCTATTATCTTGGCCATGATTACCATCAAGTGGTTACCATTCTTGGCATGATAATTTCCCCACGATGGTTATCATTGTTCGATGGCCGCTGCCAATAGAATGCAATTATTATCGTGTTGTTGGTTATTGCCTTTTGGTTGTCTTTGACTCATTATCGTACTCTAATAACTGAGCCCTATTCACAACATCTGAATATAAACAAAGTTTGTGAGAAATGAGGTATTGACGTATACTGGGTTTCAAACCTCTTAGAAACATTCACGTCATTCTCTCCTCATTATCAACTAAATGGGATGCAAATCGGGACAACTCGGCAAACTTGGCTTCGTACTGCGACACGGTCATGTTGTTTTGCTCCAACTTGATGAACTCTACCTCTTTCATGTGACGAATACTTTAGGGAAAGTACTTGTCGTTGAACAATTCTTGGAACTTCTCCCAAGTCATCTTCAGTGCGTCAGGCTGGGTACGTTTTATAGATTCCTACCAATGATCTGCTTCTTCACGCAACATAAAGGTGGCGAACAAAACTGTAGCAATAATTGAATCAAATAACGTGAGATACTATGCAGCAACTACTGTAGCAATAATTGAACAAAACTGAATGACTTCTCACGTAAGCATCAATAATCAATATCGTGTGCTATTATGCAACCACACGTATTACTGTACTTTTACTACCGAGTAGTTCAAAAGTATTAACGGTAAAACTTTCGTCGTTATTCTCATAAAAATATTTTTGTCGTTTTCTCAATCCGACAATAATTCCGTTGTGGGGTCCACCAATGATTGTACCATCGTACGGATATTCCCCGACAAACAAAATATTCCCCGACCAATCGAATATTATATAACAACTTGCATACATTACAAAATTTATAAATACTACCCACAACTATAACATTATATCAAATCCACACCATAATATTCAAAAAAATTATTTTGAGAAAATTAAATATTTATTCATAAAATTTGGGGTCTCACAAATGATACATCTCAACGGTTCATAATCCACAAGACTCTGTACCTCATCCTTTACGACTCGATCCACCAAATCAACCAGAAAACATTCTTCTTCATCTGTCGGGAACTTCATGGCTTTGAAGACATTGAAGGTGACCTCCTGATCATGAACACGCATTGTGAGTTCCCCTTTCTGCACATCTATCAAAGTTTTGCCTGTGGCTAAGAATGGTCTCCCCAGTATGATTGGTATGCTTTTGTCCTCCTCGTAGTCTAAGATGATGAAGTCAGCCGGAAAGATAAACTTTTCCACATTTACCAACACGTCTTCAACAATTCCTCGTGGATATGTGATGGATCTGTCAGCTAGCTGTAATGATATGTTTGTCAGCTTGGGAGCCGGCAATCCCAACTGATTGAATACTGACAAGGGCATCAAATTTATGCTTGCCCCAAGATCACATAAACACTTACTGAAGTTCACCTTCCCAATTGTGCACGAAATTATGAAGCTGCCCGGATCCTAACTTCATTTAATATTTCATCTAATTACCACTATCATGCAAGAATTGTTCACATATCATAGGAAAATACCCAAGAGCACTAATAGAGTCATAGCCATTTTTCAATGCACTATGACCTACTTACACAACATCCACAAATGATAGACTCAATGTAATCATCAATATATCCAAAATCACTATATGTCTATGTGAAATTGCAATCATACTGATTTTAAGCACAAGCCCTTATTTAAACTCATACGGTGAATAAGTATATGTCTATCTCATTCACGAAATACGCAATCCATATACAATAGCCCCATATACATATGCTACCATGACTACAATCCATACTCGCATGTTCATTGTCAATTCCATACAAGTACTGAAACGAATGGTGATTAAGCATTCATACATTCAAAACAATCATAATAGAATTCCCATATGATATGTAAAACGGCCCTAGCAATCAAGCATGCAACCAAACTACATATTAAAATCCGTTAGAATCCCATAATGGAGTTTAGTTCATAACTGAACCAAAAGCCATTATGGGATCAAAGCTAAACATGATTAACAAGTAAACAATTGAAAGATGAAAGATAGAACGATCAAACGCAATTATAGATTGTAAACCAATATCAACGTTCAACTCCTTATATAAATCCAGTAAAACAATAATACTAATCCACAATGACAGAAAATCCCAAGAAGAATTAGAAAAGATGGAGTTTATGCTTTGTTCTTCGTTGGAATCTCTCCCAATGTGTTAACCCAAGTTACTACTATGAAAAATACGTCAAAGTTATCCCCGTGTACATCTGACACCAGTCAGATATTGTTTAAAACAAATTACAACTTATTTAATTAAAAATCAAAATAAAACAAATCAATGACTCCATTTATCGCGATGACAAGCGCTCCCCGATATATTCCTCGTGGCATGAGACTTGTAGTAAGTCATGTTGTCTAGCCGAGCTCTTGCGCGGGCGCGCGTCCTCAGGCCTAATCTGCCGCGCGGCTTGCAGTCTGTGGATTCTGGTTCTGATTCTGCAGTGTTGCTGCTGCGACTTGTTCATTCTTTTCCTTGCTTGGTCTCCTTGCTCTATTATACCTTCATGTCATGCATCCGTCAACCTCATGCCATCTACATCAGCCAGCTTGTGCCTCACCTCATGCATCCATTAGCCTCGTGCCCTCTAATACCACCAAATTAGGCCATTTCCTGCACTTTTTCACCAAAAAGGAGTTCTCAGTACATGCAATGCAAAATAACATGAAATGTAACTAAAACATACTAAAATGGACTTGAGATGGGCATAAATCGCGTAAATTGATATCCAATAAGTAGGTGTAAAACCCACTTATCACATGCAAACACATTTAAACTTAGGGTTAATAGTGCAACCATGTCATTCCATTGATTTGAGGTAAGGTCTGAATCAATTTGGATAAGCTTAGGGTTGTCTAAGGTTCCAAGATTGAAAGAAGTGGTTTGATTAAGATTGGGTTTAGGTTTGTCTGCGACCCATTCCTTAATCTCCTGAGGTGTCTCAATGTCCTCTTAGATGTCCATCAAGTCTGAGTCCAACTTTGCATCAAAGTTACAGCCCTTTTGGAGAGAAGGCACCTCATCAGCAAGTACAAGCACATCTAAATTCAGAGTCCTGAAACAAAATATGCTTTCACTTAATATATGCAACTGTTCTATCATACAAAAGTGTTAGCATGTACTTGATAAAATAACTGCTAGCACTATAAAGGAAAGCAAGCAATTAAAGTTATCTACAGGGTAGAGGGATTTTTCTACCCATTTTACCCTCGTCAACCAATGCATGGAGTGCTGCTCCAATTGTCGAGGGCAAAGTCGTGATGGACTGCAGTGATGGAAGGATCGTCATTGTCCTCCTTCTCCTGATTGATAACCATAACATCTGGGCAATCATCGTCTGGGGTGTATCTGTTTGTATGTTCATCATGAACAATGATGCGTATACCTGCCATCATCAAGGCAATGTCATGTTTACGTTTTCGTTCCTTTTCTTCCACTTCGGGATCACGAATCAGCACCTCTTTAGCTTTGATTGGCACTAGTTTAGGAAACAACATGGCCACAACATGGGCTGGCACCTTTACTGGAGACTGCATTAGCTCATGGGGTAAAGGTATAGAAAATTGCCGTGCGGCGGAAGCTTGAGGAACCTGCTTGTGCTTATGAGGATTCTTGTGACTGGAAATGGCAGAATAGCCTAGTTCGGCTGTTCCAATTTGGTTGGACACTTGGATAGGGAGCTTAATACCCTGCTTATCTTTGCCAAGCCCTTGTCCAAGTTGATAACCCAATGACATCATTTCTTGAATGACCGACATAACCTCAGCAGAAATCCTGGGTATGGGAAGTGGCGATCCAATAGAATTGTATTGCGTGGTACTCACTTCAAGAGTATGAAAACTGGCCGGTTCAACTTCTGAATTGAAGCTGATGATTGGTAGAGTTCCTTGTTCAGGATATTTATTTCGGCATTGATGAAGGACTAGGCTTTGTTGATAATGTATTTGAGCTGTTGATGTAGTGTGGAGGGAACGACTACAGCCATGTGTATCCATGGTCTCCCCAATAGCAGGTTGTATCCTGAATCTATTTTGAGGACGTGGAAGGATACATTTAATGTTTTTGGACCAATCTCAATTGACAATTCAATCTTTCCAATGACATTTCGTTGGGGTCCATCAAAAGCTCTGATAACCGTATGGCTGCTTTGGATCCGCTTGAGATTGACATTCATCTTCACCAAAGTGGTATAAGGACAGATATTTAGAGATGAGCCTCCATCTATCAAAACTCCAGCTAGCATATACCTGGAAGACAAAACTGCAATGTGCAATGGCTTGCAATAACCGGTCCCTTCAGGCGGTATGTCGTCATCAGTGAAATATATCACATTGTTGTTGAAAATGTGATCAACCAAATGTTGAAATTTTTCCACATCCACTGATTTTGGTAAATAGGCATCTTCCAAAACCTTCAGTAAAATCTTCCGATGATCCTCGAAAGAGAAATCCAAATCCAGTATAGATATCTGGTGTGGAGCTTCTCGCAAGCTTAAAACCACTTTGGCTTCATTGTGCCCATAGTGCTGAGTAATTTTTTAATCTTCTCCATGGGAATCTTGCCCTTTGCTTCTCAAGTAGGTTTCATAACCCGTTGAGGAAGATACAGTGGATTTTCCCTCGACACTGTAGCAGTAGTATGAGATATGGATCCTTCAGATTTTTCATAATTCCATGGAACTTTGTGTAAGCTGACAACAAGATGTTGTGGTCTGAAAGGTAAAGAAATTGGCTCTAGTGCGGCCACTTTCAAAGGATTGTCAGCTCCTTTGAGTTGAATTGGTTGTATGGGAAATACTTTGTGATCTCATCATCCACTTTGGATATAAGCACTCTTGATCCCTTCCATTTGGTAGGACATGCATTCCCGCCCTTGAGTTGCATAGTGTAATCATCTGCTATTTGCAGGACACCGCTATCAATAAGATTCTGAATGAGATGGCGGAGTGCCTAACATTCTTATGTGCTGTGACCGCGAGAATGTGAATTATATTGACACACTTAATCAGAATTGAACCGTCTTAAGCGGGGATTGATTGGATGCAGAAGGAAGGTAATTCTTCCTTCATTGATCAACATTTGCAATATCTCCTCCATAGATTGGCTAAGATAAGTAAATTCCCTTTGATTTGCAAAATCCCGACGGGCTTTAGCATTGGCTCTCTTTGCAACCTTATCCTCAATAGCTTTGCTTTCTGAAGGTGGTGATGGAGCATTCATAACAAAAGGAAGGAGATAGGCATGCTCCTGCCTGATTAATTGGTGTGAGACTTGATGCTGGTGGGTCACCAGTTCTGCCAATTGCTCAATTTGTTTTCAAAGAGCTTTCATCTTTTGTTCCACAGTGAACCAGAACTTTGCATAAACCCATCTATCAACACCATCTTTGAGGGTTTGGGATGATTCACCACTAGAATTGGAACTCTGTCCAGTGCTCCAACTGATCATTTGACCTCTTCTTCTCTGTGTTGAGGAAGAGGATTGTCTTGCACATGAGGTTGATCTGGTTTGGTGACCATGATCTCACCGTTGTCTATTCAATCTTGGATCTTGTGTTTCAAGGCCCAACAATCTTTAGTATCATGTCCAGGTGCTCCGGCATAATAAGCACATTTTTGAGTAGCATTAAAACCCCTCCCATTAGGGTTGGCTGGCGGAAGAAGATGTGTAATTTTCTTCTGAGTAGTCAGAAGGGCAAGAATATTCTTGAGTGAGTCCCCTAAGGGTGTGAACGTTCGAGGACACTTTACTTCTCCACTTTTAGGCAATGGAGGGTTTGAAGGTTGTGCTTGAAAAGGGGAGTAGTTTCTCCTCTGTAGAGGCACGTTTTGATTGCCTTTTTGACCTTATAGTTTCAAGGAAACATCTTCCTCTTTCTTTTTATGGACCCTCTAGGGGTTGTTTCCATATGATCCGGACTGGATGTGCTCAGCAACAGCTTTAAGAGCAGCTAGGTCTTGAATTTTACCAGACTTCAATCTCATTTCAGCCATCTCTCCGTGTTTGATCATTTCAGAGAATGGTTTGCCAATACCAGCTAAGACTCTCTCATAGAAAAGAGTTGCCTGTACATCTATGAACGTCATGACCATTTCTGATTCCGTCATGGAAGGAATAACTTGAGCAGCAAGGCGCCTCCACCTTTGAGCATACTCTTTGAATAACTCATTAGACTGTTTCTTGACCTTGGTAATTTGGTACCGGTCATGAGCCATCTGAGATTGAAAGTTGTATTGAGTGAGGAAGGTGTGAGCCAGCTCTTCCCAGCTATAGATCTTTGAGTTGTCTAATCTGGTATACCATGAACGGGCTTCTCCAGTTAGACTTTTCTGAAACAGCTACATTCTGAGCTTTTCATTTTCCACGTAAGATCCAAGTTCTCCAATGAATACCTTTAAATGTGTATAAGGATCCCCTAATCCGTCATACTTTTCAAAATCAGGGGTTTTGAATTTCTCTAGATAATGAACACCAGGGAAGATGCAAAGGTCAGCATATGAAACACGTCCATATGTTCCAATCCCTTTGAGAACACGGATAGTTTCCTCCATTTGAAGTACTTTCTTCCTGATATCACTGGTGTCTGGATCTCATTTGAGATGGGTATTTTCTGGGTCTTTGTTGGTCGTATCCAACGGAGGATCTAGATTTGTTTTATCTAGACCTTGTGTTCCTCCTTGTGTAGAGGATTCTGTATGTGGAGGGATTTTTGTACCCTGATTGGACTGATGCAATTCTTTAAGCAGAACAGCCAAATTTATGATTTGTTGACTTAATCCGTCAAATTCATCTCGAGAAACAGGATTAGACTAGTTAGACGAAGACATGATTAGATGTAGGCTCGTGGCCTTTTTAGATTTTGAGCGGGTAACAGGCCCAATGGTTTCCCTACAAAATACTTATGTAGTTTGGTCATAAGGTAATGTAAATGTTATCATAATATATCTGTTTTAGGAATATGGTCTTGCAAAATCGGGTGTTAATTGATAACATGCATGCACAGATAATCTTCATATTTTCCATTACATAAAGACGAACATGGAATAAAATTATAAGTAAATGCTTTTACAAGTAATTGAAATTGGAAAGCATGAAGAGACTTTCCTCCGCGTTTGGTTTATCAGAGGTTGACCTATCTTAGGGTTTCTCTCGCGGCTTTTTGGCATGAAGGTTCCCAGATCATCGCAATCTACTTGACTGGAAGTTAATCCGGTCTTTCAACTGGAGCGAATCTGGGTGGTGCCTTTCCTGAGCCCCGTTGGAATTATTCTTCCTATGAGTCCAGTAATCAAACACTGACAGGATAGCCTCCTGATGGAGGAACCACACAACAAACATTCACATACAACGTGTCTCACCGTTTATGCAAAATGATGACATGTGCGAAGCACAAATATCGCAGATAGATATAGTATAGTGTAGTAAGTAAAAATGCATTCGTACACATTCATTTTTAATGTAAATGCAACATTCACACACAAGCATATAATAATTTTGAAAAGCTTGTAATATCGGCTTAATCCCTCTTACTGGAGTCCCCAGTAGAGTTGCCAACTGTCGACGTCGGGATTTTTTAGTGTCTCTTTTTGTTACTTGTTCTTTGGTGTTCTCATGTTAATGTGAGATTTGTTTGAAAAAACAAGTGAAAGAGGTCCGACATGTATAATGTCGACGATTTGACTTTAAGAGTCGCCAGTTGGTGTATTTAACTGGTTGCACCAACTCAACCGAAAAAGGTTTGCACATTGACCCAGTGATGTGACACTGCTAAACGAGTCTGTTAAACCGAGATTCATTTGGGTCCGGGGGCTTGATTATGCGAAGGGAAGGTGTTAGGCACCCCCCGACATCCGTGTTTCCACAGTGACCGCCACTTTTCAAAAAAATTGTTATATGAATGTGTGTGTGTGTGTGTGTATCAATGTGCAATTATTTGGAAGTAGTGTTGTACCTCGTTTGCACCTATATACATAGGGTTTGAATTTATGAAAAATTCAGTTTTAAACAGGATATAGCAATGAGATTTTGTAAAAAGAGGTTTTTCAAACCCTGTGCTCAATAGTAATTTAGACCTTTGATACTTCCATTTTATTATTAAATGTTCAGCTTGTTTGCTTTTATTTTAGAGATGTGAGGCATCTTCGAGAAAATAATATACAACAGTGCCGAACTCCTCATGGGCATGAAAGCCATCCAAGGAAATTCGAACAACGTGTAAATAATGTACAAGTTGCTCACAAATTTGAAAAAATCCATCACGGGGCACCGAATCTAGATTGATGGATCAATCTGTGATCACATGATTCCTAGGCTCACGTGATCTGCGGTTTGTATGGAAAGCGATGAAGTTATATATATAAAAGCTGATATATATATATATATATGTATATATATATAGACATGATCAACCACCACAAAGCAACTCCATGGGGGATCGGAAATGTAAATATATAAAAGCGGTAAATATATATATATATGGACATGATCCAAAGACTACAAGTAAACTCAGGTGGGACGAAATGTAAATAAAGTCATAAAAGCGATCAACCGCCACAAGTAAACTCAAGCGCATGGATTTAAATATAAATAAAGCTATAAAAGCGATCAACTGTCACGTAGAAAACTTCAGGCAGTACGGAATGTAAATATATATATATATATATATATAAACAAGTAAATGCACCGGATGTAAAATCCAGGCTCATCGGATATGTCCGACAACAATTATATATATATATATATATATATATAAAAAGTAAATAAACGCTCCAGACATAAGTCTGGGCTCAATCGAGGAATAACTCGATAATGTTAGTCCATATATAAAATATATACATATATATATATATAAGTATATATATACAGACAGAAATGAAAACCACAGACCAAAGTCTGGGCAAACGCACACTACACGACTCTCAATGTGTATAACAGTGTGCTAATATGGAAAGAAGGCTTTATAGAATGTAAGAAGGCTTACAGTGAGCTGCCAAAGTAGACTTATATGACTCTATGTGCATAAACACTCAGCTCCTGCAAGATTAAAGTGTAGCTATATGTGAGCTAACAAGTGTTTAAACTGAGGAAACACTCAATATGGGTGTATACAGAGTAAATTGGACAGAGCTTCCTCGCCTTTTCTCTCTCCTCCCTCTTCTCAAATGGCTGACCCTTAGGTCTATATTTATAGGCCCGATGGCATGCAGTACACTGGCGGCAGCCCATGATTATACTACTGCGCGGTGGTAAGTGGTGCATCCGACCTCATGGGTCCCATCGTCTCAAAGTACGTGCATTGTAATGTCCGCTCGAACTTACAGAACTTCAATCCGAACATCCGAACGAGGTATATGTGACCTTCTTTGGACCGCTTGTGTAGAGAGTTACACAATGACATGGAGTAGAGGTTGTACGAAGTCAGGAAGAGGGGTCTATGCCCATTGTCTTCAAGCTTCAAATTCTATCCAAGGTACTGCTATGCGTAATAGTCACTCAGGATTATAACTCCTCGGTTCTTGTGGGACATTCTTGGATGTATGTTTGTATGAAGTGTTGACATGACGCGCAGGTGTTGAAGGGGGCAAGACGACGTTTGACTCTTTGCCAGGGTTATCGCCGGTTTGAGTTGAAAGTAGACGTTGCTCAGGGTTACATCTGAGATTGGACTACTTGTTGGTATGCTACGATATCATCTTGTGAGAGAGAACGTTGAGGAAGTAATATGACGTTTGACTCCTCACCGAGGTTATCACCGGTTTGAGCTAAAAGTAGACGTTGCTTAGGGTTACATCTGTGATTGGACTACTTGTTTGTCTGCCGCAATGTCATCTGTGGGAGAACCTATCTTCCCGGTGTTAGCTCTGGGTCTGAGGTATGAGTACCTTGGCAGGATGTCTGAGCTTGAAGCTGATAGCATGCATTTGAAATAAGCATTTTCGGAGTTATCGCCGGAACTGCAACAACACTCCTTGGGGTTATCGCCAAGGACGAAACTCGGGGTTATCTCTGAGGTTGGAAATGATCTTTCTAGTGTGTGTTCCGGGGTTGGAAATGATGTTCCCAGTGTGTGTCCCGGGTTTCGAGCTTAAACTTTCGGTAGTATCTGGAATGGATGTAAGCTATCTTCCAAGGTTATCTCCGAAAGACTGATCTGCCCTCCTGCAATGTCAATAACAGGCGTGCAAAAAATTTTGAGTGTCTATAGTCTCAATATCATCTCATCTACAGAAAAGCGTGTCACCTCCTAGTCAAACTTGAGCATAAAGCATATTGGGCCATATAGAAGTTAAATTTTGATCTCACAGCTGTGGGGGAAAAAAGACTGTAACAACACAATGAGTTAAATGAATTCTGTCTACAAGCTTACGAGAACTCCTAGTTGTATAAAGAAAAGGTGAAGAAGTGACACAACCAAAAAATTGTGAACAGAAAGTTCAAACAGGGCTAAGCACTGTTAGGTTTGCTAGAAACGAAAGCATGCAATCAAATTGTTAGGTTTGTAATATTCATGAACACAGTCAAATTGCACAAATTAAGCGAAAGCATGGAAAATTAGAGTTTAAAATTTTACAAACCATATACCCAGATAATCCTTTATGCAGAATTATTAATTAAACAAAAATATGAAGAAGAAGAATTATACCCTTGAAGATTCGAGCTTCCTTAGGTATAAGTTCACCTCCAATCCTTTTCACGTTCAACTTAAAATCCACTAGGTTTGGTTCCTTCCTTTGATCAATGTTAGCCACCCAAGTATTTGGCCTCAAGAGGCGAGGAAGAAGAAAGATTCAAGAAGATGGGTATTTAGCAAAACCCTAGTTTTTTTCTATCTCTCATAGAAAAGGGTGTACTCTCCCAACTATTGGAATTACGTCTGTTTTGAAAAAGTCAACAACCACCACCCATAATAAGACTTCTCTTATTTATAGATGTAGGCAACCCTCCTTAAACAATTAAGGAATTAGGTTTTATTTTAATTAATTAAACTCTTTTAATTAATTAGCCTCCTAATCTTATTAGGATATATGAGAGTACTTTTAATAATTAATTCCCAAACTCCTTTAGAAATTAAATAATAATAGTAATAGTAATAATAATAATAATAATGACTCCTCTTATTAATTTATATTTAATATTTTCAAAATATTAAATAATAAATATTAAACTATTTAATTTATTCTATCACCATAGATTAAATTAAATATACTTAACATATTATTATGATTATACCATTTGCTTCTTGAATAATTATTCTCCTTTTATGGTGTGACCCTTTAGGTTCTCCATATTAAACCGGTTGTGAATAAATCAATTAGAACAATTCTAATCTTATTTAAAATAAATAAATTAAACCATTAATTTATTTAAATAAATAATATTTATTCTACAATAGGGATAAGCCTCCCTAGCGATTAATGACTTTTCAGATAATATAGATTTCAACATTAATCATACAAGAACCTTTGAGTAAATAGTTACCGTACAATTCAATCATTCCACCATACAATGTCCCAATTAAATATAAGACATGGAATTACTGTAAGTCTTAGTTTATTTAATTATAATTTTTTTCGATTCTTAAATGCACAACACCAAATAATGCAAATTAGAAACTCCTTTCTAATTTTATTTTGCCTTGCCCAAGGACTACTGAGTTGTCATTTATCGAATCACATAGGACATTTCACTTCTTTTACTAGAAGCGGTAGATTCTTTATTGATCATACATTATCTCCATGTACGACTTATTATACCCAAGCATACATTTTGATATACCTTAAGGGTCTTAAGGAAAAAGTCAAAGTATAATTCATCATACACGAGATACTATGATGATCTCAAGTCTAAGGTTCACTTGTACTACTATCACTACATGAATTCCTATTGACAGGCAAGTAAAACTCCATTAGGTATTCCTTAGCGAGCCACGTTCAGTGAACTTATTCTCTAATAAGTACCTACATACTTGCTTTAGTGTATCCACACAAATGATTATGAGATCAATCATCCTCATCCAATGAGTAAACAACGTGTGTACCAATCTATCCGAATGCACTAATCGTTAATTTAGTAATCCAACGATTGGGAACTATTTTAGTTTTAAGCTTTCTAAGAATTTAGATCTCATTAGAATGATCATCATCATTATTCTAAAAGCATTTCTTAAAACTATTGGTTTATCACATATTATAAAGAAACATCATGTAGATAATTAAAAGCATTTAATAAATTAATACTTTTTATTAATAAATGAATAATATTGTTACAAAGTATATGCTTTATCTTCAAATATTATTGGCTTATGTGCATACTACTTTCAATCTCCCACTTGCACTAAAGCCAATCGTCATTGTATCACATACCTTTCTTCTCTAAGTGACGATTATCCTGCTGTTGGATAAGCTTTAGTTTATGGATATGTAATGTTGTTCTTGAGAGTCCACTATCTCTATAGTGAATTCCCATCTTTCAATGATTCCTATAATCAAATGAAAGTGTCACAACACATGTTTAGATCCAGGATGAGAGTTAGAAACTATTCCTAGTTCTGTAATGAATTTTTCATCCAAACAATCAACTTGCAGCTTCATTTATAGCTATATACTTTGTCTTTATCACTAAACCAGTAACTCTTTGCTGTTTGAAACCTTTCTAATTCACTGCACCACCGTTCAAGGTAACGCTTCACCTTAAAGATGATTTTCTGTCGTCTTGGTTTGTCAAAATTTTTTTTTGAGTCCCTCTAGTTTTAATTCAGACCCACCATAAATATGATCACATCCTTAGTGTCAGTTAAGTACTTTAAGATACTTTTCACTGACTCAGTGTGAACTTCTCCAGAATATGACTGATCAACATCAGGCCTCGTACAATTCATTGCATACATGATAGTTACTCATGCGATCTCTCTTTTATGAGTCTATGGGGACTATTAAGAGAGATACACTCCAGGGCTCATCAACATGAGACATCCCATGGAGTTTGCCATACTAAACGACTTTAGCATCAAATGAATATACATTTCTTGGGTTAAGCCGAGCATCCTATTAAATCTATCTATATAGATTTTTATACCCAATTACGATACTTTTCCCAAATCATTCATGGAGGAATTTTTTTAGATAACTTTATCTTTATTGATTGTAGCATTAATATGTCATTCCTTATCCGTAATATATCAAGATATAATACTAGAAATGTCACGACGCTCCCACTGACCCTTTTGTACACACTAGGTTCATTCTTGTTTTTGATAAAATCAAACTCTTTGGATTATCTCACCAAAATGAATGTTCCATATTTGAGAAGCTTGCTTCAATCCATTTCTCTAAGTGTCTACAACTCTTACCTCATTGTATGTAACTGGATCATCATCTTCTATGATGTGTACCTCATCATCATCGTCTATGATGAATCCATAACTCCTAGGTATCTTCGGTATTATTCCAGATTTACGTGGTACAATAGGTCTATCTACAGGTTCATCTTATTTAACTTATAATGTTTTGTGGTTCTTGAACTCTTCAAGAAGTATTATCCTCCCACTAGTCCCTTCAATGATAAACATCTTTATCTTAGAAGGCAGCATGTTTCGCAACAAACACCTTTTCTAAGTAAGATTATAGAACATATACCCTAAACTTACTTTAGGATGTCCCACAAATCTGTACTTGTCAAATCTTGTCCCAAGCTTATCCTTTGAAACCTTTTCACATAAGCTGGACAACCCCTTATCTTAACTTACTTAAAATTAGGAATCCTTCATGTCCATAACTTTTATGGAGTCTTATGGCCAGATTTTGAGGTTACCATTTTCGTATATATGCAGCCATTTCTAGGACATTATCCTAGAAGGATACTGGAATGTCGGTAAAATCATTATGGACCGCACCATGTCAAACAAGGTATGATTTTTCCTTTCAGATAAATCAATCAATTATTGCGTATCAAGAGGTGTCCATTGTGAGAAAACCATTTGAGATGATCTAGAAATTCATTGCACAAGTATTCCTTCCTTGATCTGATCAAATAATACTAATACTTTGCAAATTTGTTTCACTTCTGAATTCTTTGAACCTTTCAAATAATTCACACTTGTATTTCAACAAATACACACATTCAACTCTTTGAATGACCATCTCCTTTTCTTATACTAATTTGTTCAATATGCAAAATTAGTTTCACGTAAGTCAAGTATACAAAATCTATTAAGTAATATTCCAGTTCTTTACAAAACATTATTATTATATATAGAACATCAATTGTTTTAAATATAATACCAAAAAATTCTATTGTCCAACAACAAAATTGAAATAATGTTTTAACGAGAACTGAAATAAAAGAACAACTTATTGACTTAATAGACTTGCCTGTAAGCAATGTTAAACTATAAGTTCCTATGGCTAATGCAGCTGTAAGAACCCAAATTTTTAGAAAATATTAAAATAAGAAATTAGTAGATAAAATTCTTAAAGCATGAGATGGGTTCGAACAAGAATATATATGAGATTATAGTAGGTGCTATATATTTTGAGTTTTGTGTTATTGGTGGTAAGAAACCGCAAAGGAGATTTTATAGTTGGTTAAACTATTAAGGGAAAGAGTTTGAACTTGAAGTTAATCTCTAACTCATTGAAGAAGGTTGTGGTAGATGCTAGTTAACTGGTATAGCAAGTTAGTAATTTAAAAGCATGAAGTATTCATGAATTGAAGCTAACTTGTCTACCTCTAAATTTGAGGTGGCGTAGCTGCGCCACTTCCAAGCCTATGACTAACGCAGCTGCGCCGGTCTGTAGAAAGTTCATGATGAGTTTGTGTAATCTAATGAGTTATGTAAACTGAACTATAAGAATTGTATATTAGTGGCTAATATGGTATCATATGGGTCATATTTGATATAGATAGTGCCCATGAAGGGATGGAGATAGTGACCATGAATTGAATGAGAGTTAGTTATGGAAATTAACTAAAGAATAATAAATATTAGTTAAATTAAATTTAGTGGAAAATTATCTTATGGAATAATATAATCTGAATATTAAAGCCTTGTGTGATAGTGGCGTGATAGTAAATTGAATGGATGGGGTAATTCACTCAAGTAAAATGGTGAATTAATATATGTGCTTTACATGAAGAATACGAAATGATTATGTTAATTAAGTTTAGTATTTTTATATATTACATAATATGGTAATATATGAAAATGTTTAATATTTGAAAGATGTTAATGGAAAATAAGTGATGGATAATAGAAGAAAACTAATATATCTATAAATAAATATTGGTTAGAGATTTATATAGTAGATTAATATTTAAGATATGGCTAAATGTAAAGATTGAGAAAGTTGTGTTAGGAGAATCGAATAATTATACTTATAAGCGTATAATTTAAATAATGGAGTAAAGGTTAATTATTCTAAGGGTAATGATTATTTTTATAGATGAAGGTATTATAAACGTTTATAAGTGTATAATTATTCAAGAGAAATTAAATAATTCAGTGGCACACAAACATATATTAAATTAATATTAAAATAAAGTGAGATTGGGGAAAAGCCAAATGTGGGCTAGACCCCTAATATTTTATTGTTGAGATTATGAGCTTGAGTTATATAACTCCAGTAAATGAGATAAATGAACCTTCTGTGGCCTGAGTATTAAAGTTAAATTAGGATAAAGGTTTAACTGAAATTATTAAAAGAGAATTAATGGAAAGATAATAGATGATTGATAATAATCATTATGATATTTATATGTGATATGAAGTAATGGGTTGAAAGTACTCGAATAAATTATATTTAGCCCAATTCAAATATTATGTGGACTAATGTACATGGATTATATGTTGTGAGTATATAAATAATCCCTAACTTTACATGGTGTAATAGCATTAACATCTTAAAATTACATTTTGGGAATTAAAGGAACCAAACTAAGCTTTAGTTGCTGAGAATTAACCATGTCCCAAAATCAGTGGCTAAACAAAACCTATAACTATATTATGTAACTTCCAAGCTGTGAACAGTAGCCTCAAAATAAGTGATCATTGCTATACCAATGGTTGATGGTGGGTGGTTGAGCAACCCACTGTTAACTAGTGTATTCTTCTTCTTCCTAGTAGATCAAAACATTGTGCAAATCTATGAACTGTGTAGAGAATTCTCTATAAATAGAGCTCCTCCTTTTCTTTTCCCGTTTATTGAAGTGTCTGAGTTTTACTATTGAAAGTTAGTAGAATTGTAGAATCAATAGAATTTGAGAATTGAGGAGCTATAGTTAATAATTGCAAGCATTCAAGAGGTAATAATGCTAACATATATGCTTTTGATTCCTAATTTTTACAATTCCTTAGAAATGACAAGAAATAATTGCTTTTAAGTCACAAAATCGATGGCTAAGGATTGTTATAATCCATGAATTGTTGTTAGATATTGATAATACAGTCAAATACGAAAACAACGGAAGTTAAACGGACCAATTTGGTTTAGAAACGAATTCGTAGTGAATGAATTCGCTAAATTTATCAAAATATGAAAAGTTAGCATGAACATGAATTTTGGATTAATATTTGGGTTAGTTAATGTTTTTGTTAATTGTTGATTATTTGGTATGTTGTAGTTTTATGAGTTAAAACCCCATAGAATTGAAAACGGACTAATTTGGATATGTATAACTCATGTTATGAAAATCAGAAGAAGTATGGGTCTGTAAAATCACGAAGAACAGAACCTGAGAAGCTGTTCTGCCTCACTATGGGCAGCTGCACTGCCCCCAAGGCCATTTGGGGCGCAGCTGCGCCAGACATCAGTGTCTGGTAGGAATGCTTTGACCTTCTGTACTAAATAAGGCATTACTTTTTCATACAAACTCCGATTGAGGTTATTCAGGATGATTTGGAAAGATAACGAGTAGACCTACAACTTTTGTACTTTATGTTTTTCGATTTGTAGTCGTTAAGAGGGTTAAAAAGTCCATCTTTGTGACTATTACGTATTCGAAGGCAATCGGAGGGAGTCGGACGAGCACATACGCAAGTATAGTGCTCCCGACGATAGAATATGTTATTCTAAGTGATAAAACATAAATATTTATGATAATATATGTGACATATAAGATTACCTTACTCATAATGGAATGCTTTAGCATGATTTAGTATGTGTTTTGAAAAGAAACATAGAGTTTTGAAAATGAATATTGACGAACCTTGAGTCTTTGAAGTTATAATGTTTTAACACATACATATTGTTGAGTTATGAGTATACCTAAGCATGAGAAGTGATTTAAAGTTGCTTTACTTATTATCAACTTACAGTATCTTAGTTGAAAATGATTTCTAAAGAAAATTTGAAACTTTGATAACGAACTTAAAGTACCTTGTGTACTTAAAGTTCTAAACGTGATAACTTACATACAGGGCTTAGTTAGCTATGACATGAGATTTAAAGTTGCACCTAGTTACTTTAACTTGGCCTAGAATGACTTTTAAAAGTGAACTTGAACGCCTTACGAAACTAAGTTTGTATAAACATGGCTTACATATGTGCTCATCTAGCTAGACACCATATAAGTCGTGTAAATATGATTTATAATGAGTTATCAAATGATGAACTACAATAATGAGTTGAATAAATGCGAGTATATGTGTTATAGGCGTTAAATACATGATGAAATTGTTAAGGTAGTTCATTCCTTGTACATGAACCTACTTAGCCTTATTGGAAAATTTCAAGTAAGTCTTTAAAGTGTGAAAACAACTTAAAGTAAACACAAGAGACACCCAACTTGGGCTAAGACCTCTTAACATGTGGATGAGTTATGTGTTAACAGTCATGAATGCTAAGAACCTAGATGAAACCTGCAAATAAATACTCAACTTTGGTATGGCCAGGGGACGTCACAGCTGCACCCATCCCAAGCCAAATTGTAGCGCAACTTCGCCACAGGACAATGATGTCTGATTATTTTAACTTTGATCTATACCTTAAAAGCATATAGGTATAAATTTCTAAAGTTATAATACTTAACATAAATGATGTTTTAAGCATATGAGCATGTAATGGTTATATAAAACACAGAGTTGTTAAATTTTATTAAGGTTTGCAAAATGCAAGAACTATGTGAATCATGCATCTATGAGTTTTAAATATGTAACGAACACATAGTGAGTCAAGTGTGTGATAAATATATATGAATGTTGATGTCAGGTACGAGTTGTTAAGGTATACCTATACATACCTAGTTATTCTAAGATTATGATGTGAAAGTGAAATGTACGTTTTACAAACCTAGTTAGGAAATAATGTAACATTATTATTATATTAAGAATGTATGAAATATATGACTAATGGATATGAATCCATGATTATCTAACTATGTAGGAATACACGAAGTGCAGATAACTATTAGCAGTTAAGTCGTAGTTGATAAACTACGAATCAGGCAAGTCTTTTAGTTCCTATTTGATATATGAATTCGATAACTGTTCGTTGAGCTATATTATGCTATTAGAATTTTGTTGTATATATATGAAATGCATATGAGATATGTATGAAATTTGAAAGTTGATCTTTGATGATATGATTGTGAAGTAAATCTATATGCCTATTATATGAGATGTAACATGCGTAGTAAATATTAATTGATTAGGAATGCATGAACTGAGTATGTTATTATATGCTATACGATGCATGAAAACTGTTAGAATTGCTGGGCTGTCGAGCTCACCCTTGCAAATAACCACTTTTGTAGGTTAAGGACTCACGGTAAAGATTACGTGCTACTTGATTGATAGAGTTCAATAGTATCGAAGAAGATTGATTTATTTATCTAAATATATGCTCTTGAACCATGTTTAGGTTCTAGGAGATGTACATGATAGTAGTTTACGATGTGTAATACATGTTGAGTTGTAAAGTTGTACTATGTGATACATAGAGGAATTCAAATCGATATGTAAAAATTTATACAGTAATTTGGATAGAATGAATCATGACATAATTTGATTCAAGGATATGTAATTGATTTAAGTTAAGCAATCAATAAAAGATTTTGTTCAGAGGATATTGAAAAAGTTTATTTTATTCCGCATATTTTTATAACATCGAATATGATGCAAGACATGAATGTAAATGACCAAGATTTAAAACTTATAAAAGTTTGGGGTCATTATACAGATCCTGAAAATGGAAAGAATTTATATTCTAAGTTGTAATAAGCAAAGTAATATTCATTAAGTTATGAATAAAAGATATAAATAGATTGACGATAGTAGTAGTATAAATGGCGGATAGGATCACGAGGTTCGAAGGACCCGGATTGGGGGCGTCACGAGTTAGTATCAAAGTCATGGGTTATAAACTTTAGGTAAGAGTACCTTAGGCTATAACCTGAGAGAGAGAAAGATAAAGATTAAAATATATATAAGCAAAGATTCAAAGAAGAATCTTGAAATATCTAGATAATGAGAATTCAGGAGTTTCCTAACTCCGATAATAAAAATGTTAAGATGATGTATATAAGATGAAGATGACAAAGATAATAAAAATGAACTCGAATGGAGTTTAGTTGATAATGGGAAAGAACCCTAAGGTAAACCGATGATCACGACGTGATCAGATTGAGCTATGAAATGATAAATAGTCTGTAATGACTTAGTGGCTATAGCTTGATGCTATAAGAGAAGGTACTATGAAATGGTACGAGATAAACTCATGAGGAGTTGTAAATGATGAGATATGAAAAATTTGTATCGAGCAAAGAGCAACTTAAGAGTGAGATAGAGTTAAGTGGGATTTCAATTGAGGACTCATGTGAGAGCTGACTTGTACAAACCTTTGTATGGGCGGAGGCTTTGTACTCACGCTCGGTTCCTCACAATGGTAATCAGTGGAATGTCAGTGTCGCGCTATCGATATGCTTATGGTGAGAAGGTGATTCTTTTCTCATATCATATTTGATAGATAGAGAATATTAAGATTAGGCGCGAGTTCTTAAAACTCATGCATATGGTAAGTTTGTGACTCATGATCAAATGGTATGTTTTTAACTCCTCAACGAATGGACGCCTATGGTCTGACTCGGATAAGTTCTTAAACTCATATTATTGTGGCAAGTTCCTGAACTTCCAAAGTGTGGTAAGTTTGATGAACTATATTGGGTATAGAAACTTCTGAGGTAAGAATTAAGAAATTTTGGTATAGTAAGCGTTGATGGTGTTAGAGATTGATAGAATGAAGCAATGGAGTAAAGATTGAAGTTGATGTAGAAGCATGGATTTTCTAAATCTTCTAGCTCTGCTAGATTTTCAAAATTTATTGACTTCGTGCTGATGTTTGCACTTCTGTTTTCTTGAATAACATTGAATCATGTGATTGAACCAATGATGTTTGAAAAAAATACCGTTATTCATATGTCTACGCTAATTATTTCGGCTAAGACAAAAATGATTTGAAAATTTTCAAAATGTATTTCTAACCATGTGCATCTTTTGATATGGTGTAAAAATGCTAAACAATGGAGTCATCAATGTAGTCGAACCTAGTGTTGGTTGTGATCGAAAAATCGTCAGCCCACTATGGTATGATGTAATATGACGAAATCATAAAATGGCGAAATCCTCAACGTACTATTAATTTGGTACGGTATCATGACGTCATAAAAGAATTTTTGGTTTTCTTTTAAATTATTAAGAAGGTCAATTAAGTTGTCTAAATTATTTTGATTGATGTCTAAGTTGTTGAAAGTCTAAGCTATTTGATTCGGCTAGACGGCTGTTGAAAAATATTTATGGAATTCAAGCATTCTTGAGTATTTATGCCAAACCATATCGCTCTGGTGTGGATTCAAATGTTGAAAAGCTGAGGTGGACAACCCTATAAGGGGACATGTTTTTGGAGATAATGGTTCCAAGCGTAAAGCATATAGTTGTTATAACACACTACGTTGCAGCCCAACATAGTGGTACAATAGGTCGTCCACCTAGTGAACGCGTGGAGGGTGTTTTCAGTCTTTGTGATTGATAAACACTCTGGTTTGCAGTGTGAAGGATAGTGTTGAAGCACTAATAAACCTAGAGAAGAGTTCACTGTCTTGTGACCCCTCGACAATATGGAATCTAAGATTATTCATACTACTTCTTGATTATTTTAAAAATTATGGAAGATTCTTATTCTTCTAAAGGATGAATATAGTAAGCAGAATGTTCCTTAAAAAGGAAAAAGTGGTAGAATGCATTTGAGAAAGTTATAATAATAAAAAACTTCTGAAAAGAGAATGGATAAAATTATTCAAAAGAATATGTAATATTCGGAATAGCACCAAGTAGATGAGGTTTCGGTAATTCCGAGGACGAAATCCTTATACGGGGGAGAGGATGTAAGAACCTGAATTTTTAGAAAATATTAAAATAAGAAATTAGTAGATAAAATTCTTAAAGCATGAGATGGGTTCGAACAAGAATATATATGAGATTATAGTACGTGCTATATATTTTGAGTTTTTTGTTATTGGTGGTAAGAAACCATAAAGGAGATTTTATAGTTGGTTAAACTATCAAGGGAAATAGAGTTTGAACATGAAGTTAATCTCTAAATCATTGAAGAAGGTTGTGGTAGATGCTAGTTAACTGGTATAGCAAGTTAGTAATTTAAAAGCATGAAGTATTCATGAATTGAAGCTAAGGTTCTGTTCAAGTAGAACTTAGCTGCCTATAAATTTGACGTAGTGTAGCTGCGCCACTTCCAAGCCTATTACCAGCGCAGCTGCGCCGGTTTGTAGTTAGTTCATGATGAGTTTGTGTAATCTGATGAGTTGTGTAATCTAAACTATAGGAATTATATATTAGTGGCTAATACGGTATCATATGGGTCATATTTGATATATAGATAGTGCCCATGAAGGGATTGAGACAGTGACCATGAATTGAATGAGAGTTAGTTATGGAAATTAACTAAAAAAGAATAAATATTAGTTAACTTAAATTAAGTGGAAAATTATATTATTGAATAATAAAATTTGAATATTAAAGCCTTGTGTGACAATGGCGTGATAGTAAATTGAATGGAAGGTGTAATTCACTCAAGTAAAATGGTGAATTAATATATGTGCTTTACATGAAGAAAACGAAATGATTATGTTAATTAAGTTTATTATTTTTATATAATACATAATATGGTAATATATGAAAGGGTTTAATATTTGAAAGATGTTAATGGAAAATAAGTGATGGATAATAGAAGAAAACCAATATATCTATAAATAAATATTAGTTATAGATTTATATAGTAGATTAATATTTAAGATGTGGCTAAATGTAAAGATTGAGAAAGTTGTCTTAGAGACAATCAAATAATTATACTTATAACTGTATAATTTAAATAATGGAGTAAAGGTTAATGATTCTAAGGGTAATGATTATTTTTGTAGATGAAGGTATTATAAGTATACGTTTATAAGTGTATAATTATTCAAGAGAAATTAAATAATTCAGTGTCACACAAACATATATTAAATGAATATTAAAATGAAGTGAGATTAGGAAAAAGCCAAATGTGACCTAGACCCCTATTATTTTATTGTTGAGATTATGAGGTTGAGTTATATAACTCCAGTAAATGAGATAAATGAGCCTTGTGTGGCCTGAGTATTAAAGTTAAATAAGGATAAAGGTTTAACTGAAATTACTAAAGGAGAATTAATGGAAATGTAATAAATGATTGATAATAATCATTATGATATTTATGTGTGATATGATGTGAGTACATAAATAATCTCTAACTTTACTTGGTGTAGTAGCATTAATGTGACAACCCAAGAATTTAGAAAAAATTTAAAATCATAATTGATTGATTTAAGGTTCAGTATTAGAACCTAGACAGAAAATAAGTGTATGCGTTTGATATTTTTGGGAATGAATTTTGAGGATTTCAAAATTCTATGAATGATTTAGGTGAATTATTCAGAATTAAGTGTATACGTGAATATGTTATGTGTATATGGACATTTATGTGTTCAGAATATGATTAAGGGTCAAGGATTGACCAGATAAATTTATCAGTGTCAAACCCTAATTTTATTGTCGAATATCGACGTTCAGTTAGAAAATCCTAATTGATTTAGAAAACCCTAATTTCTGGTTTAGAAAACATAATTTATAATTAGGGAAAACGTAATTGATAGTGTAATAATTTTAATGTTAATTAGGAAACATTAATCCTAATTTTTCAAGTTATAAGTAATTATAAAACTCTAATCTAATTAGGAAACCTAATTTCTAAATTAGAAAGATTATTATTTTTATTTAAAACCCTAATTCTTGGGTTATAAACCCCAATTCTTGCTAAATTAGCAATTTTAATTAGGAAATAATAATCCTAATTAGCAAGATTGAGCTTATGATTAGGAAATCTAAATCTAAATATAGAATCCTAATTATAATTTTGAAATATTAATTTTATATTTCGAAAATCCTAAACTGGAAATCCTAGAAAAGTTAATTATGGAAACCTTAGGTTTTAACCCTAAGGGTTAAACCCTAAGGGTTGAATCAAATGACAATTCTAGAATTAAAATTTTATGGAAATGACTAGAATGCCCTTATGTCACATTCTTTAATTGGTAGCTTGCAAATATTGCCATGATTTTAGGTTGGTGACTAACCCTAGCTCTAGCTCTAGATATGTGTCAAATATCAACCATCAATTGCCAACAAGATACATTGAATCAAATGGATCAAAGATATAAAGTAAAGAAAACTTACTTTACTCCTCATTATTGCCAAGACCCTTCTCTCTCTAAGATTTCGAGATTTAGAGTGAGAGAGTGAGAAAAGTTAAGCTAAGATCATACTTTAACTTGCATATAACAGATCATCAAAGTCAGATTCCAAGATCCAAGCTAGAAAGGTATAAACCTTAAAAATTCAAAATCCTTAGATTTTATGTTAGATGATATGTTTTGTTGCTTTAAATTATGTGTTAAGATGTCATTTAGTGATCTTGGTTGTTAGATCCCAGATCCATAACATCAAAGTACTCAAAATTTGAGTTTTTAGAAATAAGGAAAAAGTTAGAAAAATGGCCTGACAACCATATGTCAGAGGCCTTAGATCTGTGTCTATTAATTGTTTTTTGTGTTTTAAATGTATGAACGCGTAGTTTGTTATATGGTATTTGTTCTGCAACTTGAGTCAGGATTAGATTGTGTCTAGATTTCATGTTATGATCAGTCAAACAGCGTTGACCGATCACGAAAGTGAGAATCTGGGCAGCCCAGATTTGCCCAGATGGCTCCTGACAAGTTTTGCTAGCCTTTGATCTTGCAGTCATTTGTTACTTAAGCCAAGTTGTTGTTGTTATGTTATAGACTGACATGTAGACTACATGATCATGCCTCTATAACACTTATATCCTACCTGGAATCAAATCTATTGCTGGTCAAAGTAGGGTTGACCGTTCGTTTTCTTGCATTTCTGGAAAACCCAGATCTTCAACAGCCAAATTTTCTGACATGGTTTGATTTGCACCGATCTGTCACATGTGTTGTTGGTAGACTGATATAAGGTTGTATAATCGTACTCTGACATCAGGACTACATGTTGGAACCATTAGATCTCACAAACTAGACTTAGGATGCAAACGACAAGAATTCAAAGTACCCCTCTTGAATTGTACGTCATTTATGGAAAACCCAAAAATGAAGAACAACTTCTGACAAGGTTTTAATTAGGTAATATCTCAGTGATGTGTTGTTATTTAGACCTGAATTTTGTTTGTTAGTGTAGTATTACATTGATACTACATGTGTAACACATCAAACCGCCTAGAATCATAAAAAACAAAGTTTTAGACTTGGTCAAAGTAGGTACCCGGTAATCTGGCTATGAAGATCTGGGCAGGCTCAAGAATACCTATAGCGACGGTTCTGTCGCTATAGGGCCCTTCAGCGACAAATAATTTTTGAAAATTAATTATTTTAATAAATAATTAAAGAAAAATAATTTTAAATTATGAAAAATACAAAATAAATTCTTAAAAATTATTTTAAAGTCTGAAAATTAGTTTTTAATTATTTTGGATATATTTCATAAATATTTAATATTTTTGAAATATAAATGATATTTAATTTATTTAATTATAATATTAAATAAATTATTTAAAAATGATTTTAATGCTTGAAAAATCATGAAAATTTATATTATGGTGTTAGAAAATATTTTAAGTTATTTTTAATAACTTTTGATATTTTATGATGAATTTCATTAATAAATTAATATTAATGGTAATTAATTTATTTAATAAATATATTGAATAAATTATGGAAAATTAGAAATAATGTTATAAAAATCATATAAAAATGATTTATGGGTTATAAAAATATTTTAAGATATAAAATATAACTTTTGATATTTTGCCATGAAAATATTAATAGCAATTATCGATAATGAATTTAATTGTTTAAAAATCATATATATGATTTTAAGGTATTAAAAATAAATTGTGACATTATAAATATATTATAATATTATGTTATGATTTTCATTAATATTTAATATTAAATAAATATTAATGATTAAGGAATTATGTGGTACATATAAATACGATTTTAATGATTGAAAAATTATGATAAATGGTAATAATTACTTGAAAATTATTACTAGCTTATGAAAACTAATTTGACTAATAATAAATTATCTAAGATATCTGTGAACCAGTTTAGATCGAATCTTAGTGATTTTAGACTCGAGATTTGTCCAACTAGACCGTCGGGATGTTAGAATTTTGTCGGGTTCAAGTCAGACTGAAATAGTTTGACCAGATACTAAGTCTTATGTGTGTTGTAGACCGATAGGATTGTGTGATAATGTGTTTAGGTTATTTTAAATATTGTGATGATATTATGCTAATTTGTATATCGATATTATTTATATATTAGGTCTTCAGACAAAGCTTATTAAAATGTGTAACAATAATCAATAGTTCAAGCAAGTTTTTCTTAACTTTACTATGAGTTGTTTCATTCAGATATGCTTATGGTTAATCATTATTGATTGCCATTGTAGAATTGTACTTTGTACATATTGCATGTATAAGTCAGGTATGAAAGGCTGATCACCTTCATTACTGTTCGGTCCAGATATATTTGTTCATGTTTAATACTTGTTTAGTCAAAAATTTGTTCACGCTAATTCACAACAATATTGATGAATTATAGCCAGCTTATTATTCAAACTCTTTCAATCATGATATATTCTTAAATAAATTTAAAGTTGTTGGGCAACCTTCATGCTCACCCTTGCTATATCATGATAAATATTGCAGATTAAGGCGAATACGGCGGATACAAGGAAAGGTTAAAGACAATTAGATCGTTAGTTTTTGTGTGCAGCTAAATTTCTAACAGTAATGTATGATAATATCTTTTAATGTCAGATAGGAAAATGAATTGTGTATAAGTTAAGGTTACTCGACCTTGGGGAATAGTGTGTAAAGTTTAATGTATAAACAATTTACGTGTATATCTTCCGCAATTGTTATAGAATGATTGTACCAGATCCGTGGGGATTTGGGACCCGAATTTGGGGCTGTCACAATTAACATCTTGGAATTACATTTTGGGAATTAAAGTAACCAAACTAAGCTTTAGTTGCTGAGAATTAACCCTATCCCAAAATCAATGGCTAAACAGAACCTATAACTACATTACGTAACTTTCAAGCTGTGAACAGTAACCTCAAAATAGGTGATCATTTTGGCTGATGGCGGGTTGTTGAGCAACCCACTGTTAACTAGTGTATTCTTCTTCTTCCTGGTAGATCAAAACATTATGCAAAGTTATGGACTGTGTAGAGAATTCTCTATAAATAGAGCTCCTCCTTTTCTTTTCCCATTTGTTGAAGTGTTCGAGTTTTGCTATTGGAAGTTAGAAAAATTGAAGAATCAGTAGAATTTGAGAATGGAGGAGCTATAGTTAATAATTGCAAGCATTCAAGAGGTAATAATGCTAATCTATATGCTTTTGATTCCTAAGTTTTACAATTCCTTAGAAATGACAATAAATACTTGCTTTTGAGTCACAAAATTGATGGCTAAGGATTGTTATAATCTATGAATTGTTGTTAGATATTGATAATACAGTCAAATGCGAAAACAACATAAGTTAAACAGACCAATTTGGTTTTGAAACGAATTCATAGTGAATGAATTCGCTAAATTTGTCAAAACATGAAAATTTAGCATGAACATGAGTTTTGGATTAATATTTGGGTTAGTTAATATTTATGTTAATTGTTGATTATTTGGTATGTTGTAGTTTTATGAGTTACAAACCAATAGAATGGAAAATGGACTAATTTGGATATGTATAAGTCATGTTATAAAAATCGAAAGAAGTATGTGTCTGAAAAATTACGAAAAATAGAACCTGAGAAGTTGTTCTACCTCACTTTGGTGCAATCTACTTTTTGCCCCCAGTCCATTTGGGCCTTGTTGCTTGCCACTAGAACATTAGTGTTTGGTAGGACTACTTTGACCTGATGTAGTTAATTAGGTATAACCTTTTTATACGAACTCCAATTAAGGTGATTCATGATGATTCAGAAAGATAACGAATATACCTACAACTTTTGCTCTTTATGTTTTTCGATTTGAAGTCGTTAAGAGGGGTAAAAAGTCCATCTTTGTGACTATTACGTATTCGAAGGCAATCGGAGGGAGTCGGACGAGCACATACGCAAGTATAGTGCTCCCGACGATAGAATATGTTATTCTAAGTGATAAAACATAAATATTTATGATAATATATGTGACATATAAGATTACCTTACTCATAATGGAATGCTTTAGCATGATTTAGTATGTGTTTTGAAAAGAAACATAGAGTTTTGAAAATGAATATTGACGAACCTTGAGTCTTTGAAGTTATGATGTTTTAACACATACATATTGTTGAGTTATGAGTATACCTAAGCATGAGAAAATTTGCTTTACTTATTATCAACTTACATTAGGTTAGTTAAAAATGATTTCTAAAGAAAACTTGAAACTTTGAGAACGAACTTAAAGTAACTTGTGTACTTAAAGTTCTAAACGTGATAACATACATACATGGCTTAGTTAGCTATGAAATGAGATTTAAAGTTGCACCTAGTTTCTTCAACTTGGCCTAGAATGACTTTTAAAAGTGAAATTGAATGCCTTGCGAAACTAAGTTTGTATTAACATGGCTTACATGTGTGCTCATCTAGCTAGACACCATATAAGTCATGCGAGTATGAATTGTAATGCGTTCTAAAATGATAAACTATTCTAATGAGTTGAATAAATGCGAGCATACGCGTTATAGGCGTTTAACGTCCTTACGTGATGAAATAGTTAAGGTAGTTCATTCCTTGTACATGAACCTACTTAGCCTTATTGGAAAATTTCAAGTAAGTCTATAAAGTGTGAAAAAAACTTAAAGTAAGCACAAGAAACACCCAACTTGGGCTAAGACCACTTAACATGTGGATGAGTTATGTATTAACAGTCATGCATGTTAAGAACCTAGATGAAACTAGAAAATAAATACTAAACTTTGGTCTGGCCAAGGGACGGCGCAGCTGTGCCCATCCCAAGCCAAATTACAGCGTAGCTATGCCACGGGGCAGTAATGCCTGATTATTTTAACTTTGATCTAGACCTTAAAGCATATAGGTATAAATGTTTAAAGTTATAATACTTAACATAAATGATGTTTTAAGCATATGAGCATGTAATGGTTATATAAAACACAGAGTTGTTAAATTTTATTAAGGTTTGCAAAATGCAAGAACTATGTGAATCATGCATCTATGAGTTTTAAATATGTAACGAACACATAGCGAGTCAAGTGTGTGATAGATATATATATATATATGAATGTTGATGTCAGGTATTGTAATACCCAAGAATTTCCCCGTATTATTAAATGAATATATTAATGGAAATGATATTTCTGTGAATATAAGTGTTATTATTTTGTGAGTTGATTAAATCAATTGATTCGTATTTAATCGATGCGTATTAAGAAATTTGAAGTGACAATGAAAATTGTGAAATGCCTTGTGTGGCATATTGTGAAACGAGGAAATCCGTTAAGCAAATTAGAACAAGAATCTAGAAGATTAATTGTGTTGATCAGGTGATTTCATATAAGTAATCAATACACTCGTAGACTTGTAGTATTACTCTTGTGGACATTAATTCATGTCGTTTAAGACGAGTATGACAATAAGGGTTGACACTAGCTTAAGCTAAACTAGTCTTGCATTGTCGGGAGACGCAGTAAGCAATTTCTTACGTCTAACAATATAAATCAAGCGCAACAATTGCCAATGATGGTCGATTGAAAAAATTAATTTTTCTACTTTGAAATTTAAATGAAGCAATTATGTGACATTGATGAACCATGAAATAAAGTACGCAATTAAGTAATATTAATTGTTAATTGTTATATTAATTAATTGTTAACGGTTGTGGTAGAATATTGAATTCTTAGTAACTAACTAATAATGTGTGATTATTATTATTTGCAATATATTATAAAGATGAATAATGATTATGGAAATCCATAAATACATTAATCAATGGCTGAAGTAATTAATATTGGTGTTAATTAATTAAGGAAGTACATGATTTATTTATTTAACATAAATAAGTAAGTTAGTAATATAATAATATTATATTGACAGTTATGTGCATATGAGCAATAGTACAACTATACTATATAGTGTAGCGTGACATTGTGTGACTATATTAAGTCTTATAAAATTATATTAAGTCTTCAATGAGGGTTATTCATCTCAGTAGATTTATAAGAGTCCGCACCAAGACAATTGGTATGGATTGCTTTCTAACACATTGTATTAGTCCAATCGAGTCAAATGGCTTAGACAACTTTTATAATACATTTAGGAATGATAGTTCAATGCTTGCAATAATGTCAAGATATAAAATCAATTTCCGAATAGTAATATATATTTGCTCGATGTAAATATGGTTGATATAGCAACAATTCAAATTTACACAATATGTAAAGTGAAGAGAGTTAGGAAACTTGCCTTAAGCGTAGTTTATCAATCTATAGCTTATCAACACTTCGAAAATCCTATTTTAACATAGTTATATAACCAACGTATTTATTAGTTATTCAAATTTTCATAAACCAACAATCTCATGCATGTTCGGTCACATAAGTTACAGACATACATCTATTTCTACCTTACTAACACAAATGGAATGACACATTGGTATGGTATCACCTCGCGTAGTTACATAACCACCATTTACTTAGCTTGTGGAAATATTAAGACAATTTATAAAAATCTTTATATTCTTGGTTCCACATATCCATTATGTTTTTGAATACTTTAAACATTATGCATGTGACAACCCGAATTTTTGAAAATTATTAAAATAAAATTTAATAAATAAAATTCTTATTACGAGATGTTTTGAGTTTGTATATGTATATATGTGTTATATATTGTGAAATATATGAATTGGTGTGAATATAGAAGATATATATATATATATATATATATATATATATATATTGGAATAATAAAGTTTAGTTGTTAATTTAATTTAACTATTAAAGAAGGTAAATGAAATTGTACGAAAATGGAGTTAAGTTAATTTAATTAAGTTAAAATTATATTATGAAATAATATAATTTGATTATTATGCTTAATGGCAATGAATTTATTATGAATAAATCTCATAAATAATACTGAGTAATTCAATTAATTAAAATAGTGATTTAATGTAAAATAATTAAATTAAGAATTTAATGGATAAAATTCTTATTATGATGTGTTTTAATAGAATGAGAGAGTAATATATATTACATACAAATATAATATGTTAATATGTTATGTAAAGGAATATGGTGGAAAAATCCTTGATTGACAATTGAAATGTAATGAATTAAATTTCATAAATAAGGCAACTAATTCACTTAATTAAAATAGTGAGTTAATATAAATATATTTGTTTTAATAAGATGAGAAAGTAATATATATTACATAAAATGTAATATGTTAACTTAATACGATTATGAATCTAAGTAAATAGTTAAAATAGTTATCGAATAAAATAAATATTTTAGTTGGAATATTTATTAAATTTAAAATGAATATTTTAGTTGGAAATTATTATGGAATAGTTTGTTGATGATATCAAGGAATGAAAATAGTCTAATTTAATTAAGTAATTAAATTTGAGGATTAATGGTTGTTAAATAAAATTATAATTATATTGTCTAAATAGAAGCTATAATTTTATTAGTAATGTTTAATTGGATTTATTAATGAATTGAGATTAATTCAATTCAATTATTTAATGGGTGTGACAAGGGTACTATATGATATGGAAGAAATTAAAATAAATTAGAAGATGATAATTGGGTTCTAGCCAAACATGGCCTTGAGACCCTTGGGTTTTTGTAACTGATGAAGCCATATTGATGTACGTATTATGTTATATCAGTTATTTGGTTTTACGTTCTTTTCCTAAAGCTAAGAGTTAGAAAACATAGAAGAAGAGAAGATGAGAGAAAGAGAGAAATTGAGAGAGAAAGAGAAGAAATTCTCTGTAAATTGATAAGGTTTTGAGAATCAAAGAACGAAGAAGAAGATTCATATCATCAATTCTAGGTTTAAAGAAGAATCAAAGGTAATATTCTAGCTTTAAACTTTAGTTTGTTTTTTCAACGTTTTCTCTGTAATGAATTTTATGAAGGAATTGTTAAGAAAATGAGTTATATTTTTTTATTGATATACATATAATCTGTTATAGGTAATCTACAAGAAATTTTAGAATTGACAAATTTATTAAAATAATGTTAAGGATGAAGAGTATGAGTTTTGTTTAATATATGTATTTTAGGTCTGTTTTGAGACTAAAATTGATTAGGAGTTTATGTTATAATTATAAAATTGGTGATGGATTGTGTTAATACTATAAGAAATGAAAAGAACACATGTTGAATGAATCAATTTGGTTAAGAAATGAATTCGTTGTAAATGAATTCGCTAAACATGTTAAAACTTGAAAATAGAATATGAACATGAGTTTTTGGCCAAGATTTAGGTTGGTTAATATTTCTGTAAATTATTATAATAATAAATATGGTGTAGTTCTATGAATTACAAATCCAAAGAATCAAAAACGGACTAATTTGGATGTGTATAACTAAAGTTATGAAGATTAGAAGGAGAAAAAGGTCAAAAATCGCAAGAACAGTAAACTACAGAATCTGGCTTTGCTAACGGGTGCAGTTGCATTGTGCCCTAAGTTTTTTGGGGCACAACTGCCCTCTAGGGCACAGTTGCGCTATATCCAAGGCTTAAATGGGCACAGCTGCTCTCTAGGTGTGTCAGGTGTGACTATTTTGACCTCCTGTAATAAAATAGCCATAACATTTTCATACAAACTCCGATTGAGGCGGTTTAAGATTACTCGAAAAGATAATGAGTAGACCTATAACTTTGATTCTTTAATTTTTTCGATTTGAGGTCAGTAACAAGGGTCAAAATAGCCATGTTTGGGACTATTGTGTTTTCGGAGGCAATCGGAGGACGTCGGGCATGCACGTATACAAGTGTAGAGCTTCTGACGATAAAAGATGTTGTTATAAGTTATAAAACATGAATGTTAGTAAACATAATGATTCTTAACATTAATAAATTATGTATTAAATAAGTTGTATAAAAATACTAATCATACAAAAGAGATACAAATTGTTGACCTGTTAATATTCTAACCTTATTGTTTTGATGATGCCTTGACATTTTGTACTAATTTGTTTATTATGAAATTTCAGGAAGTTAATGAAAGAAGCATTGTTGAAAGACCTTGAATATTTGTGTCTTAAGAAAATTATGTAAGGTCATTGCAAATATTCGATTTTTCAATACAAGGCTCTAGGACATTTTATTTGCACATTAAAAGTTATTAGTATGTTTATGAATGCTTAGAGTTTTTATAATAAATTTCTAACTGATTTTATTGTCCAAATTTTAAGTGATTATATTTTGCCATGCATGCTAATCCTTGAAAATAGCTATCATAATTATTTTGATGCATTACGGAATTGATATATTTATTATTAAAAAAGGGCAGTGTGATATATGTGGTGGTAGAGTCATGATTTTTCTCTATATAGTGGATCATGATTAGAAGTCAAATAGGTGCAAGTATCTTGGAACTTAAAATCATGATTATCCTGGAAATATGGTTTGAGTTATTTACAGAAGTAACATCTATTAGTTTATCTCAATAGAAGTATTAACTTTCCTTTGCTTTTATTTCGGAATTGTTTTATATATTGAAAAAGCATTGTGATAAATGGTGGCAGACTTAACAAACTTGATCGATATAGGAGACTCAGTATTGAAGAAGTCTATGCAGATAGTATTGTTTGAGATATACTTTGAAATAGTCCAACGAGAATTTATATTTGTTTTAAACAAAAGATTTATTGGACTATACTGTTAGCAACGTTAATAACTTTACAACGGAACTGTATATGCAACGGTAATAATTTGGCTATAAAAAGAGAACTGAGATATCAGTGCAAAACATAACACACTGGAATTAATTTTTGCACTCATATACTTGAAAAGCTATTCTATTATTATTGGTGCAAATTCTCAACTGCTGTGCAATTAATATTCAGATTATCTCTCAGCTAATTTTTGTGAGCTTCATATTGGTGATATCTCTCTTACTATTTGATCATTGCATTAGTTGAGCCTTGCATTGTTAAATTGTTTATTTGCTTTGATCATTAGACCTCTATATTTGTAATTTTATATTTTAGAATAAGTGTTGTCTAAAGGAATTTAATCCAAGTGGATTAAGGTTTGTTTACAAACAGGTTCAAGGAAGCATAGGTGCTTAAGAGGTGCATTAGTGCACAAGGAGCAAGAATTCTCAAGTGAATTATTGTAATTCAAATTTGATAGAATCTGTATTGTAACAAGGGTCAATTTAAAGAAATAAAGTGATTCTCCAATACTAATTGGTATTAGACGTGGACTAGGCTATTATTATAGAGGGTAATAGCTGAACCACGTAAAAAATCTTGGTGTTGATTTTATTTGCTTTACTTTAATTACTCACAAAAGCTAGTTAATTATCTTAATAATTAAAATTTGAATATTTGCATTATCTTAAGATAATTCTTTAACACCAAGTATTTTCTATAAGTTATAAATTCAGCAGGATGTTTTCTTAAAAATAAACAGTTAATTAGATAGGCCACATTAATTCAGCAAGTTGCATTCATCAATATAGTAGGCTAAGTTTAGTAGTTTGGTTTAAAGTTTAAAAATTGGTCATAGATTGCTCCCACACTTATTTAACCCCCTTCTAAGTGTGCTTTATCTAAATTTCATTTGCTATCAGAGCTTGGCTCTACTTATCTTGGTCTTAAAGGTGACTTGTAGGGAAAGTTCTGACATGGCATAATTCGGGAACAATAATCAAGATGGTTAATCAACCAATAAACCTCCTCTGATGTATGGAATAGAAAAATACAACTTTTGGAAATTTCGAATGAGGATCTACCTTAAAAGAGATCCTTGGGAATGGTGGGTTGTGGAGAATGGACCAGTTATTCCAAGAAAACATGACGGTACTCCAAAGACCTTACTAGAGATGAATTCAACTGAGAATTTCATGGTTTCCTATGATTCAAGGGCTATGAACACATTACTTAGTGGCATGGTACAATTCGAGATCGATAAAGTTTCCTCATGCAACACAGGTAAGGAAATTTGGAACACTCTAGTGGTTAGTCATGAAAGAGCATCCAAGGTTCGAGAAGTCAAACTAACCATGCTCATGCACGATTATGAAATGTTCAAACTTGAGAAAGATGGAACTACAAAGATGGCTCAAGCAAGGTTCCTTGTTCTTCTGAACTCTATAAAGCTACTTTACAAATCCATTCCACAAAGTGAGATTAACCGTAAGTCACTTCAGGCTATGCCCAAGAGGTTTGCTTCTAAAATCACTACTCTTCAAGATTCCTCTACTATTTCTACTATGGATACACTAACTCTTTTTGGTGAACTTGAGGAATATGAACATCAGTTAAAGAGATGATGATGAGGAAGAAACTCCTCGAAGAAAAGTTTTAGCTCTTAATGCAGGAAATAAAGAAGAGCTTGATGATGATTCGGATGAAGAGATAGCCATGATGTCAAGGAGACTCAAAGGACTACTACAAAGGAAGAATAAACGGAAAAATACCTTCAACTCAAATAAAGACAAAGGAAAGAAAAACCGAGGAGACATGTTTTGAATGCGAATATCCAGGGCACTTCAAGAAGGACTGCTTTCAACTAAAGAACAAAGGAAAAACAAGCTTCAAGGATAATAAAAGAAACAAGGCACTTGTCACTTGGAGTGATGAAGAGGAGTCCGAAGTCAAGGTCAATGCCAAGGATGAAATAGCTCAAGTATGCTTCATGAGAATAGAAGGTGAATCAAATGTGTAGACACTCAAAATTTTCTGCACTCCTATTATTAACATTGCAGGAGGGTAGATTCGTCTTTTAGAGATAACCCTGAAAGACAGTTTACATCCATTATGGATACTACCGGAAGTGTAGTTCCAACCCAAAACACAAACCGGGAACATCATCTCAATCCCGGAACACACATCGGGAATGTCATTTCCGATCTCGGAGATAACCCCGAGATATGCAGATCAAAAGACCGGCAACAACACCAAAGAGGATAAATTTATCTCAGCGATAACACCGTGACGCTCAGTTCCAGTCTCAGAGATAACACTGGGAGTAGCAACCCCATCCTTGGTGATAGCCCCAAGGGATGCCATTGCAGTTCCGACGATAACCCCGAAAATGCTTGTTTCAAATATATGCAATAAGCTTCAACCTCAGACATCCTGTCGAGACACACACACCTCATACCCGGAGATAACAACGGGCAGACAGGAACATCCACAGATGACAGTGAGGCATACAATTAAGCAGCCCAATCTCAGATATAACCCTGAGCAACGTCTGCTTTCCGCTTAAACTGGAGATAACCCCGGTGAGGAGTCACAATGTCATCTTACCACGTTAATAAGATGATATCGCGGCATACCAACAAGTAGTCCAATCTCAAAGAACCCCGAGCAACGCCTACTTTCAACTCAAACCGCGATAACCCCCCACGAGGAGTCAAACGTCATCTTGTTCCTTCGACAAATGGCACGCCGTCTCAACACTTCATATATACATACATCCAACAATGTCCCACAAGAACCGAGGAGTGACAATCCCGAGTGACTATTACGTGTGGCAATTTTTTGATAGAATTTGAAGCTTGAAGACCATGGGCATGTAATTCTCTTCCCGACTTCAGACAACCTCTAATCCATGTCATTACAGAATCTCGACACCAAAGCGGGTCCAAAAAAGGTCGATATACCTCGCTCGGATGCTCGATTGAAGTTCTACAAGTTCGAGCGGACATTACAAAGGTATGAGTGCACGTATTACGAGATAACGGACCATGAGGCTCGGATCCACCACGACCACCACAGTATAAATCATGGCTTCCCAGCAGTGTACCGCGCACCATCCGTCTATATATACAAGGCTTGGGTCACCCATTTGAGAGAGAGGGAGAGAAGGAAAAGGCGAGGAAGCCCCATTCCATTTTACTCGCATACACATCTTTTGAGTGTTTCCTCTTCTTTAAACACTAGTTAGCTCACATATAGCTATATTTTTTATCCTATGGAGCCGAGTGTTTATCCATTTAAAGTCATAGAAGTCTACTTTGGCAGCCCCACCGTAAGCCTTCTTACATTTTATAAAGCCTTCTTCTCATATAGCAGCACACACTATTATACACACATCGAGAGTCGTGTTGTGTGTGCGCTTTCCTTTAACTTCTATCCGTGGTTTTCATTTTTGTCTATATATATATATATATATATATATATATATATATATAACATTATCGAAGTTATATCGATCGATATATTTCATTTATATCGAGCTAATTGCTTATCGATATATATATATATATATTATATATATATTTTGCATCCGAGCGCTTAAATTACTTATATATATATATATATATATATATATATATATATATATATATATATAATTGTTTATTTATATCGATGAGCCCGGATTTACATCCATATATCGCTTTTATATATATATATATATATATATATATATATATATATATTGTCTTTTACATATCCGATGAGCCTCGATTTACATCCATATATTTATCGCTTTTATATATATATTTATATATATATATATATTACATTTATATCCTATATATATGGAGTTTACTTGTGGCAGCTGAGTTTACTGCGGGTTTTACATATATTTTATTTACATTTTACATTTTATTTACTTGATCGTTTACTTTTTATTTACATTTCATTTGATCGCTTTTATATTTATTTACATTTCGCATATTATATAGTTTATATATATATATATATATATATATATATATATATATATATATTTACCGCTATATATTTACATTTCCGATCCCCCATGGAGTTGATTCGTGGTGGTTGATCATGTCTCAGATATATATATTTACAGCTTTTTATATATATAATCGCCATCGCTTTCCATACAAATTGCAAAGATTATGTGAGCCTAGGAATCATGTGATCACATGTTCAATTTTATCAATCTAGATTCTGGCTTCCCATGATGGACATTTTTCAAATTGTAGTTAATTTGTACATTATTTTACAAAGGTCTCAATTTCCTCGATGGTCATTATGCCCATGAGGAGTTCGAAGATCACAGATATTATTTTCTCGAGAATGCTTCAGATCTCAAAAATAAAAGCAAACAAGTTTAACATTTAATAATAAAATGGAAGTATGAAAAGGTCTCAATTCCTATTGAGCATGTGGTTTGAAAACCTCTTTTACAAAACGTCATTGCTATATCTTGTTTAAAACCGAATTTTTCTATAAAATTCAAACCTCAGTATATATAGGTGCTAACGAGGCCTCGCACTACTTTCAAATAATTGCACATCGATCCACACACACACACAAACACACACATTCATATAACAATTTCTTTGAAAAGTGGCGGCCACCGTGGTAACACTTGATGTCTGGGGGGGTGCCTAACACCTTCCCTCCGCATAATCAAGCCCCCAGACCCAAAATGAATCTCTGCTTTCACAACCCGCTTAGCAAAGTCAAATCACCGGGTCAATGTGCAAGCCTTTTTCGGTTAAGCATTGTGCAACCAAGCTAAATACACCAACCGGCGACTTTTAAAGTCCAATCGTCGACATTATACATGTCGAACCTTTTTCACTTGTTTTTTCAAACAAATCTCACATTAACATGAGAACACCAAAGAACAAGTAACGAAAAGGGACACTCAAAAATCCCGACGCCGATGTGGCGACTCACTTGGGGACTCCAAAGAAGAGGGCTTAAGCCGCTATTACAAGCTTTTCAAAATTGTTATATGCTTGTGTGTGAATGTTGCATTTACATTTCGATGAATGTGTACGAATGCATTTTAATTATCGCACCGCTAAATATCTATCTCATGATATTAGTGCTTTCACACATGTCATCATTTTGCATAAACGGTGAGACACGCCAGATGTGAATGTATGTTGTGTGGTCCCTCCACCAGAGGCTATCCTGCTTGTTTGATTATCGGACTCGTGGGAAGAATGATTCCCCGGCTCGTGAAAGGCACCACTCAGATTCGCTCCAAATTGAAATCGACCGGATTAACTTCCCATCAAGTAGATTATGATGATCCGGGAACCTTCATGCCGAAAAAGTCATGAGAGAAACCCTAGGATAGGTCAACCTCTCGATAAACCAAACGCGAGAGAAAGTTTCTTCATGCTTTCCATTTTCAATTACTTGTAAAAGCATTTACTTGTAATTTTATTCCATGTTCATCCATATGTAATGGAAAATATGAAGAATATCTGTGCATACATGACATGTTATCAATTAACAACCTGCTTTTGCAGACAAATTCCTAAAACGGACATGTTATGATAACATTTATATTACCCTAAGACTAAACTACGTAAGTCTTTTGTAGGGAAGCAATCGGGCCTCATACTCCGCCAAAATCCAAAAAGTCATGAGCCTACAACCAATCATGTCCTCTTCCTAAATAGCCTAATCTCGCTTCCCGAGAAAGAATTTGACGATTGAGTAAACAAATCACAAACTCGGCGTTTTCTACTAAAAAAGAATTACACCACCTACTCAGTGGTACGAAGATACCTACACATACGTAATCCTCTACACAAGGGGGAGTTCAAGGTCCGGAAAAAACATTCCGTAACATCACTTGATACAACCAACAAAGACCCCAAGGCACCCATCTCAAAGGAGATCCGCATACCGGTGATATCGTGAAGAAGGTCCTTCAAATGGAGGAAACCATTCGCGCTCTCAAAGGGATTGGAACACACGGCAAAGTTTTTATATGCACACTTTTGCATATTTCCCGTGTGTTCATTATCCAGAAATTTAAGACCCCGATTTTGAAAAGTATGATGGATTAGGGGATCCTTACACACATTTAAAGGTGTTCATTGAGAACTCTGATCTTATGCGAGAATGAAAAGCTCTGTAATGCAAATTGTTTTCAAAAAGTCCGACCGAGAAGCCCTGCTCACGGTATACCGATTAGACAACTCTAAGATCCATAGTCGGAAGAGCTGGCTCACGCCTTCCTCACTCAATACAGCTTTTCAATCTCGATGGCTCCCGACCAAGCACTAAATCACCAAGGTCAAGAAACAAATTAACGAGTCATTTAGAGAGTATACTCAAAGGTGGAGGCGCCTTTGTCGCCAAGTTATTCCTTCCATGACGTAATCAAAATGGTCATGACTTTCATAGATGTACAGAAGCTCCTTTCTATGAAAGAGTTCTAGCCGGTATTGGCAAACCATTTTCCTAAATGATCAAACACTATGAGATGGTCAAAATGGGATCAAGTCCCAGAAAATTCAAGACCTAGCCGCCTTAAAGTCATTCACGAGCACATCCAATCCGGATCTTATGGAAACAACCCTGAGGGTCCATAAAAAGAAAGAGGAGGATGTTTCCTCGATACTACAAGGACAAAAAAGGCAATCCAAGCATGCCTATGCAGAGAGAGAAACTACTCCCTTTTCAAAGACAATCTTCAAACCCTCCATTGCCTAAAAGTGGAGAAGAAAGCAACCTCTGACGCTCACACCCTTAGGGGATTCGCCGAGAATTTCTTGCTTTCTTCCGACCGCTCGTAAGAAAATTACACATCTTCTTCCACCACCAACCCTAATGGCGGGGTTTTAATGCTACTCGGAAGTGTGCTTATCATGCCGGGCACCCTGACATGATACTCAAGATTGTTGGGCCTTGAAACATAAGATTCAAGATCCGATAGACAACTGTGAGATCAGAGTCACCAAACCAGATCAACCTCATGTGCAAGACAACCCTCTTCCTCAACACAAAGAAGAAGAGGTCAACATGATCACTGGAGCAATCGTGATAAGGTTCCAATTTAATGGCGAATCATCCCAACCCATCAAAGATGGTGTTAACAAATGGGATTATGCAAAGTTCCAGCTTTACTATGGAACGAAAGATGAAAGCTCTTTTCAAACAAATCGAGCAATCGCGTAACCGGTGACCCATCAAAGATCAAGTCACACGCCAATTAATCAAGCAGAGAGCATGCACATCTCCTTCCATTTGTTATAAATGCTCCATCAACACCTTCGTAAAGTGAAGCTATGGAGGATAAGGTCAGCAAGCGAGCAAGCAAGTGCTAAAGCCCATCGATTTTGCCAATCAAAGGAATTCACCTATTCGGGCCAATCCTATGGAGGAGATATTTCAAATGTTGATCAATGAAGGAAGAATCACATTCCTTCTCCTCCAATCAATCCCCGCCAGTATGGTTCAACTCGATGAAATGTGTCAATATCATTCACATTCTCGCACACAAAAGACGTAAGAATGTCAAGCACTCCGCCATCTTATTCGTAATCTTATCGATAATGCAGTCCCCGCAAATAAAGTAGATGATTACACCGCAACAACTCAAGGGTGGGAATGCATGCCCTACCCAATGGAAGGGATCAATGAGTGCTTATATCCGGTGGATGATGAAACTCACAAAGTATTTCCCATACAACCAATTCAACTCAAAGGAGCCGATAATCCTTTGAAAGTGGCCGCACTGAGCCAATTCCTTTACCTTGCATCCACAACATCCTCGTTGTCACCTTTACATAAAGTTCCATGGAATTATGGAGAAGTCAAGGATCCACGCCTCATACTATCGCTATAAAGGTCGAAAGAAAATCCATCGTACCTTCCTCAACGGGTTATCAAACCTACTTGCATGGGCAAAGGGAAATTGCCCATGGAGAAGATTGAAAAATTCCTCCGCACTATGGGGTCATAATGAAGCCAAAGTGGTTTTAAGCTCATGAGAAGCTCCACACCGCATTTCAATATCGATTTGGTTTTCTTCCGAGGATCATCTAAGATCTTGTTGAAGGTTTTGTAGAAGAAGCCTACTTGCCAAAATCAAAGGATGTGGAAAATTTTCAACATTTGTTGATCACATTTTCAACAAAGAATGTGATATCCTTCATCGATGATGATATACCTCCCAAGGGACCGGGCCATCGCAAGCCATCAGCACATCGCAGTTGTTGTCTTCCGGCACATGCTAGCAGAGAGTATTGATAGATGGAGGCTCATCTCTAAATATCCGTCCTTATGCCACCTTGGTAAAATGAATATCAATCTCAAGCGGATCCAAAGCAAACCATACTACTCATCCGAGCTTTTGATGGATCCCGACGAAATGCCATCGAAAAGATTGAATCGCCAATCGAGATTGGTCCAAATACATTCAATGTATCCTTCCACGCCCTCAAGATAGATTCAGATACAACCTCGCTATCGGGGAGACCATGGATACACATGGTCGAGCCGCTCCTCCACATTACATCAACAACTCAAATACATCATCAACAATAGCCTAGTCACCGTCAACGCCGAGCCGATTGTCCCGAACAAGGAATTCTACCAATTATCGCCTTCAATTCGTAAGTTGAACCAACCCAGCTTCATACTTTGAAGTGAGTAACACGCAATACCATTCTATGGGAGCGCCACTTCCCTTACCCAAGATTTCTGCCGAGGTTATGCTTACCACTCAAGAAATGATGTTATCAATCATCAACCTCCGACAAGGGCTTGTAAGGATCAACAGGGTATTAAGCACCCTATCCAAATGTCCAAATAAATTGAACAAATGGGCTAGGCTATTCTTCTAGTTCCATACATATGAATCCTCATAAGCACGAAAGAAGTTCCTCAAGCTTCCGCCAGACGACGATTTTTCTATACCTTTACCTCATGAAGTTAATGCAATCTCCAAAGAAGGTGCCAAATTTATGTCATGGCTATGCTATTTCCAAAACCAAAGCCAATCAAAGCTAAAGAGGTGCCGATTCCTCATCCCAAGTGGAAGAAAAGGAACGAAAACGTAAACACGACCTCGCCTTTGATGATGGCAGTATCCGCATCATTGTTCATGATGAATATACAAACAGATACACCCTGCATTTATGATCGCCTGTATGTCATGGTTATCATTCGGGAGAAGGAAGACAATGATGATCCTTCCATCATCGCAATTCTTCAGACTTTGCCTCGATAATTGGAGCAAAGACTCCACGATCGGTCGACGAGGGTAAAATGGGCGTAAAATCCTCCGCCTCAGAGATAACTTTAATTGCTTGCTTTCCTTTACAAAGACTAGCAGCTTATTTTATCACGCACATGCTAACACTTTTGTATGATCGAATAACAGCATATATTAAGTGAAAGCATCTTTTGTTTCAGACTCAATTTAGATGTACTGTCGCATTTGCCGATGAGGTGCCTTCTCTCCAAGGGTCAGAATTTTGATGCAAAGTTGACTCGCACTTGATGGACATCCAAGAGGACATTGAGACACCTCAAGAGATTAAGGAATGGGTCGCAGACAAACCCAAACCCAATCTTCGATCAAACCACTCCTTTCAATCTTGGAACCTTAGACAACCCTAAGCTAATCCAGATTGGTTCGCACCTTTACCACAACTCAAATGGAATGACATGGTCAGCACCGTTAACCCAATTCCAGATGTGTTTGCATGGTCTCATGAAGACATGGTGGGTTTGTCCACCGACATTGTTCTTCATCGCCTTCCCATTAAAGAAGGATTCAAGCCGCTTAGGCAAAAGCTCAAAGCGATTGAAACCCGAGTGGAGTTTAAAGGTTAAAGAAGAAATTGTGAAACAATTTCAAGTCGGCATCATCATGGTGTCTACATATCCGAGAGTGGATATCCAACATTGTTCCCGTGCTTAAACCAGGGGAAAGGTGCGAGTCATGGTGGATTATCTGGATTTGAACAAAGCTTGCCTTAAAGATAGCTTTTCCTGCGCCTTTTATCCACATTCTTATCGACAATACCGCTTCAATACGGCATGTACTCCTTTTGTCGATTGCTTTACGGGTACCATCAAATTATGGTCACCGGAAGATCGTGAGAAAACCGCTTTCATCACGCCTTAAGGGGAACCTTTTGCTACAGATGGTGTCATTCGCTACTCATCAACGCCGGGCAACCTATCAAATGAGCTATGATGGCTCTTTTTCCATGATTTAATGCACAAAGAGATAGAGATCTACGTGATGACATCATTGTCAAATCCCGTAAGGAGGATGACCATTTAGACCATCTCAAAAAACTTTTCAACAGTCATAAAGTACAACTTGAAGTTGAATCCCGCCAAGCGCGCTTTTTGGTGTTAAGTCGTGCAAGTTGCTAGCTTTCCTAGTCACCACAAAGGATTGAATCGATCCTACCAAAATCCAGCCATCAAGGAAATGCCCATTCCTCGCATGAGAAGGAAATACGGGATTTTTGGGAAGGATCAACTTCATTAGCAGATTCATTTCTCAACTCACAAAGAACTCATGAGCCTATCTTCAAATTGTTAAGGAAGAACTCATCCATGAAATGGAACGATGAGTGTCGAAAAGCCTTCCTTACCATTAAAGAGCAAATGATTAACGCCCCTATTTTGGTACCTCCTGTGGATGATGTTCCCTGCTCATGTACCGTCCCATAAATGACAATGCTATGGGTCGCATGTCATCAAAGCAAAAAGACAATAGAGGCCAAGAACGAGCTATCTATTACCTCAAAGAAAAGATTCAAAGATCGCGAACACAAGTACACTCTGATCGAGAAGACTTGTTGTGCTTTTAGCATGGGCTTCCATGAGGTTACAAACATTACCTCCATGGTCACACAACCCATCTCATATCCCGCTGGATCCTCTCAAGTATGTGTTCAAGAAACCCATACCGAATTGTCGATCGTCTGTATGGCGCTTGATCCTACAAAGAATTTGACATCGCTTACGTGACGCAAAAGTCTCATCAAAGGTCAAGGAATTTGCGATCAACTGCCGCCGCCACACCAGTAGGGATTACAAACCCTTAGAAACATACTTTCCCGATGAAGGGGGTAATGATAATTCAATTACAACATCAAGACGATACATGCCATGAGTGGAAAATGTATTTTGATGGAGTCTATAATTCGTAAGGCCTGAGCCGAGCAATTTAATATCCTAGACGGGGAGCAGATCCCGTCAGCATCAAATTGCAAATGTCAAAGACCAACAACACAAATTGAGTATGAAGGTCAGATCATGGGGCTAAAACTTGCCCGCTCAACGGGCATCAAAGCAAGAACTCGCCTTGGGGATTCCGAATTGGTAATCAAGCAATCCACAGAATCTATCAAACCAAAGAATTACATTTGTCGCCTTACCACCATCTAAAAGTTTTACAGATGGCTTTGAGTTCGAAGAAATCTCCTTTCTACACATTCCTCGTAATAGAATGATTTTGCAGATGCATTAGCAACGTCAGCCTCCTCGGTTTACATACCTAACAAGGAAAACATGCCACGCATCACGCTTGCATTTCTACAAAAAGCCCCAATTTATGGGAATTACATCGAGAAGTATCGATGAGCTACCTCCCATCCACAACCCTTGGTACCAACACATCAAGGAGTATCTACGAGATGGATCTATCTACACCACCGAGGCGAGCCTAACTCGAGAAGAGGCGATTCATCGACTTTGCTATGAAATTCTACCTGAGCGGAGATGCACTCTACAAAAGAGATGCAGGATTAGGTCTCCTCATATGTCTGGACAAAGACCAAGCTCAAAGACTCATGGATGAGATCCATGGTGGAGTATGCGGCCCTCACATGAGCGGACCCCTACTTGTCAAGAAAATTCTCGTAATCGGGACATTATCGCTCACACTCAAAGTCGATCGTGATGATCACGCCAAGAGATGCTATCAATGCCGATTCATGGGAATGCTATCCACGCCTCCCAAGGAACTCCACAATACGAAGTTCGCCACGGCCTTCTCAATGTGGGAATGGACGTGATCGGCCCATCGAGCCCAAAGCCAAGAATGGACATCGATTCATATTCACCATGATCGACTACTTCACCAAATGGGTAGAAGCAACTTCCTTCCCCAAGGTTACTAAAGAAGTTATCATTGCTTTCATCGTAAATAATGTCATCTCGTCGATATGGACAACCGAGGTCATCAGTGTCGATAATGCTAAGAACCTCAACAACAAAATGATGGAGGAGTTATGCAAAAATTCCACATCAAACATCTCAACTCCGCCATTATCTACCATCCAAAGATGAATGGTGTCATTGAAGCGCTTAATAAAAACATCAAAAAGATCATGCAAAAATGTCCGCCAATCACAAAGGATGGCCCCACCTCTCAGCCTCCGACTTTTATTAGCCTACGTAACTTCCATGCGAACTTCCACCGGGCAACCCCCTACTCATTAGTCTATGGGATGGAAGCAAAGTGCTTCCCATAGAAGTGGAAATGGAATCCTCGTAGTATCGATGGATGCTCACTGGATGAGGACCATGGGTACAAGATGTATCACCAATTGTCTCTAATAGATTTAAAAGGCGAACCGCGATAATCTTCCATGGTCAATATATCAACAAAGGATCGCATCGATCCTACAAATGTAAAAAAGTCCCGACTACGAGAATTCAAACAACATACGACTTGGTTTTGAAGAAGATCATCGACAACCAAGATCAATCTAAGGGAAAATTCGCCCCTAACTCGGAAGGCCCATTTATTGTCAAAGAAGTATCGATGAGGTGCTCTCGATTGCAGGAAATGGATGGCGGCGAATTTCCACAACTTATCAACTCGACACCGTGAAACGGTATTATGTCCGGGTTACCATCAAACAAACATCCCGGTTTTGATCACCAAATCACCAATCATTCCGATTTTGAACCCTTTCACCCTTTTTACATACTCTTCTCGCCTCGTGGAAACATACACTTCAAGCCAAAGAACCTGGTTTTACTTCATTCCAAACCTTCCATACAATTTCAAGTATCCCAAGACGGATTGAACCTTTCAAATTTCTTGCTTATCCCAAGACGGATTAACCTTTCACACCGCAGCTTATCCCAAGACGGATTAAACTTTTCATCCTCAAGACGGATTAAACTTTTCACGCTCGCAGCTTTGTCCCGAAGACTCAAATCAAACTTTTTTACACACTCAGCGCTTTGTCCCCATTATGGGATCAAACTTTCTTCTCCCCGCAAAGATAGCCTCGCATATGGGATTTACACTTTCTTCGCCTTCAATTCGCCCCCCGGGGCTAAACTACGCCGACCGATCTCCCCGATACCTAGGAGTACGAGGGCAACCATATTCTATACGGCCCGGCCGCAATAAAAAAAAAACAAAAAAATTTCTACCCTTTCTTCAAAAAAACAAAAAAAAAAACAAAAATACTTCTACACCCTTCTCGCTTTTCACATTCAAATAATGAACCTCCCACACTAGGTTCAACTACGCAGACTTGATCTCCTCTTCAATAGAGAGACGTAGGCGTACCATTTATGGTGCGCCTAACCCCTACCGTAACAAACATACTTGTCACACTCAGATCGATCAACCTTCAATTTGCCCCATTTCATCTGCTTTCGATCAAAGGGATGGAATTACCCAACCTCTTCTCACAAATAGAAGATCTCACGACCATCTAAGCCGCGATCGTGCCTCAAAGAGCAATACCAACCCATAAGAGATGGAATTAACTAGGCTTCTCACAAATAGAAGTATCAAGCACCATCCGTGGAAAGCGGTCAATCTCGTAGAGAGAAGAAACCACCCTCCTCTCCACTTTTCCATACAGATATACCAAATCCCAAGACACCAAAGATGGTAGGGATTCACGTAAATCAACGATCCGCTCGAGAGACCTCATGACGCCTCAATGTCCATCTATCAAGGATAAGTTCGTAATGCATCAAGATCACAAGGCCCCGAGAGAAACAGTGCAAACATCAAGCAAGTATCAAGGCATAACTAAAAGGGAAGTGAATCAAAATATATTTCCCCGCCATACATAATACTGCTTTGATATATACATCCGTGTTGTATATGACAAAATGGCTAAGCTTAGTCTGCAGGAAAAATACAAAGCTATCTACAGATCTCAGATACATGCGACTATCGATCTAACATAGCATCCTCTCTCAAGACGGAGGAAGCACCGCAAGCTCCCGCCCAAGGGTATCTACACGAGCTAGCAGATCGTAGGCTAACCGCATGGTGGCATAATGCTCATCAATGTAAGCACTCATGCCGCCAAGACCGACAAATATCCGGGATCTAATGGAAGTGCTATCTCGCAATGGCCACATCCCTAGCAGAGATAAGGCGCATCCCGCCCACTATCAATCAATGCATCCCCGGTCGATCTAGCCTCATCCTCTCTAACAGAGCGAGATCTCTCTCATCAAGAGTCACAACATCGCGGCCTAGCCCGATCTCTCTCATCATAGGTCATCGATGTAAGCTCGCTCCAAATGTCAGTGTCAATACCGGGTAACAGCCGGCACTCGGGTGGAGAATCCATCACAAATGTCGGCAACAAAAGCAAAAAAAATCATCGGTGGGAATAATAACCTCTATATAGCTCCTCATCATCGCGTAATCAATCCCCAGACCGTGGATACCGCCACACCGATGCAATCTCTCTCCATCCATGCGAATACTCGCAGAATAACCCCGATGATCGATAGAAAACTCAAATAAACTCTCACCGATCCCAACAGTATACAACCCGGATCTGCCCTCCATCGACAAACGGTGTGACGACGCTGTTACCGACCACCGCCTCATACGGATGGAAATCTCAAAATCGTCAAACCGACACATCACTACCAAGGGTGGTAAGTGATCATGCCCTCAATCCAAAGAGGGAGATAATCCATGCCCGAGTAGTAATGAGTAATGAAGTCAGGGGTGAGCTAAGCCTCAACACGGCAATATATCAAATGGATCTCTAATCCTCGCCAGAAAGCGACCAAGATGCAAAGATCTCAGACACTCAGCAGTCGAAAGGAATACGCCATGGCTATATCATGGGTGAAACAAAATCCATGATGTCTAAATGTGCTAATCGGGCCTCAAGTGTGACATAAACCACACATACAACACGACCGAAGCTACTCGTGAATACTCCTCACGGATAAGTGCAAAGAAGATGTAGTCGACCTCAAGGTCTCGCAATGATCATCGTAATAATGGTACGACCTCCCCGAGAGCTCTCACCGCCATAACGACGCCGATATCTAGCTCATCCATGTACCGCGGCATGTAGACGTATGACAATACGATAAAGCAAAGACATCTACTCGCCAAACGCCAATGATCCTCCGGTGGGTGAAATCCCTAAATGCCGCGGTATAGTCATCCTCGTAGCCAAACCTCACAAACAGAAACGCCGATATAACATGGCCGATGTAATCTCATCCTCGCACCACTCACGCCTCAATCCTGAGAGTCATGAATCGCCTACTCATGTCTCCCATCACCATATGCACGCAAGGTCCGGCCCAGAGGCAAGATCGCCAATCGTGCATACCCTCCAAAGTAGAGTCAACTCACGGGTCCCAAATCGAAATACCGCCTCCTGCACCCAAAGGTTTCAAAGATGCCTCTACAAATCTCGGAGGAACCTCAAACATCAAGAAGGTCATAAGATGTCATAAAGAATCATCTACGATCACCATGTCTCGATGGTGATATACTATCATACCATGATCGATACTACCTACCACCACAAATGGTGGGGTATGATCGATACGGCTAATCGTCAAGAAGACATCTCAGACGGGTCGTGTCATAAGACCATCCAGGGTCAATGCCGAGTATCTCTCGACATACATACATATGCATAATATAATAACATGCATGATATATATAATAGATGGCAATATGATATAGGAATGGAAAACTGTATATATATTCCTAAGTATATCATCATCTAATACATCTCTCATACAAATTAAAATACAGTGGAAATGGGGCGGCTACCCAACATACAATGTAGGCCTATCAAAAGATATAATGAGAATGGGGCTTACCCAGATGCTAACAGAGGCCTATCAAAAGAGATAACGAGAAATACATCGTAAAAAGTCAATAGTATCGATGTTCACATCATCGATCCTCGCCCACCGATGTAACTCCTCCCGAGTCACCGATCTCTATCTACAGTGGATGTCAAAGCGATACAAAGGAGGATCTCGCGACTCGCAAAACCATATACGGTCACCCGAGGGACCAAAGCCAGAGCCGGAAGGATCAAAAGTATCTACCGCAGGATCTCCGCCCAAATGCCGAATGAAAAGATGTGACCGGCCCAAATTGCCGAAGTCAATCATTAATGCAGGTCACATGAGTCTGATCTCCGACACAAGCTAGCTAATCCATCATCATCACGGATCCCGGAACCATATCCCCATAAACCGTGGTGGCGCGGGTCCGAGCTCCAATCGCATTTAGGGATCCACCAATGCCGAACATCTCCCGAGAACAGGGGCCCTCTCGATAATGTAAAACCGCTAATCCCCATCAATGGGATGTCAATGACGGTGATCGCGAAAAGCCAATAACGCCTCGACAGGAGGCAAGATCGATACGAATCTCCTCGAGTGCTCCTAATAGCACGCTTCCTAAATAGAGCTCCCATCCTCCATCTCAGAAGAGAGGAATCTCGCGGTGGAAATGACGATACTACTCCAATGGTACCCATCCTCAAAGCCAACTCCCAAATGCTCTCCGTAGTAGGGAATCCATGTGATGACATCATCAATGTCAATAGCTCCAAATGAGAGGCGATAATGAGTGAAACCTCAAAGAATGTGGACCTCCGCCAAGATGGAATGATGCCATCTCCGCCCTCGTGGATAGGTGTCTAAACCTAACACGCCACAGACGCAAAACAAGGAAGCCTCTCATAGCCCAAAATCGCCAACACAAAGGCAAACATCTCATCACGTCACCAACACTCTTAACCCATACATGGAAAAGACAAGAGAAACACTCACCAAAGAGAAATGGGTAGAATCCTAACCACGCCTTTGGCCAAGCCCTCGCGATCGCATGCGCATTCCCCGAGGAAGTAGGCAAAGGTGTAGAACCCCAATCATACTCTCCTATACTACCCACTTGTCGAGTGGCGCTAATCAAAGCGAAGGACACCGTAGAGGAATTATCTCATGATGGCAACCCTAATGATCATCAGAACAATCGCCAAGAATGCGATCCCCGACTCTCACATCATCGCATAGGCTCACTCAACATTTCGCCATAAAGATCTACGCCAAAGGACCTGTATTTAATAGCCCCGCCTCGAAGCCCCCGCGAACTCCCAACAAGGATCTCGACGGCAAGAGGGTGATATCCGCTGCAAGGCACAATCGCCCCTCCAAACTCCATACCGTGATAAACCGCCAATCCATCTCCAAGATCATCATCACCACACAATCCAAAGAAATGAGCGATCGAAGTCCGTGAACCACCGCCGCATAATGCCCCGAGGTAACCCTGTGGACAACGACGGGTAGAATGGAGAAGAACCTCCCAAATCCCCAAATGCATGGACGATCGCTTCATAGTCATCATGCAAGGCCCGATACATAGAGTGGATGCTAAACCAGCCTTCCCTCGAGGTCGTAGAAGTCGAAACCTACATCAAATGCGATCAACATCGTAATCCTCGACTCTCATCAATAGAAATAAGGAAGATTAAAGATCTAACTTCATACCTCGCTTCATGGTGTATATAAGGATGCCTACTCAAGTCACCTAGAAGATCCGGGTTCGCCACTCAATACCGCAATTCCCTCACGGGAACACGATATGCACAGAGCAGAACCTCGATCGCAGGCATCCTCCTCCTCGCCCTCGACATTCTCAAGACCTCAACCCGAATAGACGATATCACCGCCTCCGCCAAAACGACGAGGCTCGTCTCACGTAATCCACCGTAGAGGCTCTTCAAAAGCCCTCCTCCGTACACCGTAAGTGGTCCTCATGAACTACTCTACCGATCCGATCCATGATATCCGGACAACAAGTCTCCAAATCACCTCGTAAAGGGTGTGGTAATTTCTTACCTGAGTCTTTTCAAAATGCATTCTATGATTACATGCATGCATGCATCGCTTTTAACATACATCTACAATAGAGTTAAAAATGCATGACTACCCAATACCTACATTTTGGGAAAAATTTTGCCATAGCCCCTTTGTAAATGGGACTATCCACACGCATATAGTAAATGACTAGTGGCCATTCAAGAAGACACCTATACACACCATATATACATCCTATATGATCAATACATCATCAAGAAAAAATCCGTAAGTGTAGTCTAATTACTGTGATTATTTTACTTTTCTACCTTTACTCATTTGTCCTCATATAGATAAGAAATGATAAGAAAAGGTGCCAATTGACTGCTTCAAAAGTCAAATTTTTTCACATCATTATGTTCAAAGATGGTTTAATACTAACATTTACTATGTTAAATATTTTTATCAAGTCATATCAAGATGCATATTCACTACTATGTGTCTAAATGCATTTCATGCGATAAGTCATTTTCCAACTCTGATAGAAATTTGGAAAAAATACATGCATGTGTTACTGTGATGTTGAAGAACGCTTGTACGGTGATGAATATGCGTAAAAGTTGCCCAAACTCAAAGAATCAAGAAGAGCTCTCGATTTCCTTCACAAGCGTTAACTTGAAAATGACTTATATGAAAGCAACCAACCACCTATACATAGGCACTACCGTCACAGTTAACCTCACTCCCCTACAGTACACACCTCGCGCTTCCCTACACACGGTCCCACACCCTCCTCCGCCCAATTAGTTGCAAAGGAGGTCTCATGTCGAAAAGGCCAAATCAGAATAAAATGCTACGCGATCGAGCTTAATAGCCTCGAATCTCGTTTCTTTTCTGGCCGAAGTTAAACTCCCATCGCCTCAAATCAGTATTCACTGAATGCAGGGTATACTATACCAATGAGCTCAACTTTCACAGATCATGCTCGACAATACCCCACAAAGGTCCGATGTCATCAATGAGTGTCAGTAACCCCGACGTATCCCCTACGGGGTTAACGCGCAAAACCACGAAATATCAAACCTCCCCTCCCTACGGGGGTTACAACGCCAAAGTTATCAAGATTCTACATATCCCCACGGGGTCACAACGCATCTTTCAAACTTCTACGTATCCCCTACGGGGTCATAACGCAATGTAACCATCGATACACATCAATGAAGGTCAAGCACCTTTCGACGCCATATCACCAATGGCAAGTAAACCCATCAAAGCAACCTTACCCAATAGAGGGCTATAACACAATGCTACCATCGACACATACATCAACGAAGGTCAAGCAAATTTCGATAATACACCCAAAGTGGATCTATCCGGTGATACACACATCAACGAAGGTCGTGCAACCCCGGCAAATGATAACACTGCATAAAAGAATCTCCGAAGATGAGGGAATATGTTATACACATCCTCAAATGTATAAAGCCTTATCCCCACGCATCTCTTCCACACAAGAGGTACCTCTATGGAGTATAAGCCGTTGTTCAGGATTCAAGACTTCGTGATAGTCCCAACGCCAACATCCTTGAAAACTTGGATCGCATGTCCAAGTCATCACCGATTGTCATCCCAAAGAGATTACCCGACAATCATTCATGCATTCATACATTTGCAGATCATGTCACACGCATATAACATCATGTTTATCTTGCTTGCATTTCAAGTAAATAGGATTCTTTATCCTATCCATGCCTCAGATTGCATGAATATGATAAAGAGGGGCATCTCAGAGACACTCAAAATTTTTGCACTCCTATTACTAACATCATAGCAGGAGGGTAGATTCGCCTTTTGAGATAACCCCGAAAGATAGCTTACATCCATTCCCTGATACTACCGAAGTTCAGTTCCAACCCGAACACAAACCGAACATCATCTCAACCCTAACACACACCGAATGTCATTTCCAATCTCTTGAGATAACCCCGAGATATGCAGATCAAAAGACCAAGAACAACAACACCGAGAGGATAGCTTCTGCCTCTACGATAACACCGCGACGCTCGGCCCAAATTCCCGTAGAGACAACACCGAGTAAGAAACACCATCCTTGTGATAGCCCCAAGGATGCCATTGCAGCTCCGGCGATAACCCTAAAATGCTTGTTTCAAACATATGCAATCGCCTTTCAACCTCGTATATCCCGTCGAGGCACACACACCCTCAAATCTTGAGATAACAACGGCAGACAGAACATCCATGTATGACAAGGAGGCATACAAACAAGCAGTATTCAATCTCGATGTAACCCTCGAGCAACGCCTCGCTTCCGCTTAAACCGACGATAACCCCGGTGAGGAGTCACAACGCCATCTTACCACGCCAACAAGATGATATCACATAGATACCAACAAGTAGTCCAATCTCACCAGTAACCCGAAAGCAACGCCTACTTTCAACTCAAACCGATGATAACCCCCATGAGGAGTCAAACGTCATCTTGTTCCTTCGACAAAATGGCACGCCGCCTCAACACTTCATACATACATACATCCAACAATGTCCCACAAGAACCGAGGAGTGACAATCCCGAGTGACTATTACGTGTGGCAAGATTTTTTGATAGAATTTGAAGCTTGAAGACCATGGGCATAAACCCCTCTTCCCGACTTCAGATAACCTCTAATCCATGTCATTACAGAACTCTCGACACAAGCCATCCAAAGAAGGTCGATATACCTCGTTCGATGCTCTCTGATTGAAGTTCTCGTAAGTTCGAGCGACATTACAAAGGTACGAAAGTGCATGTACTACGAGACGACGGACCATGAGGCTCTGGATCCACCACGACCAAATAGTAGTATACAATCATGGCACAGCAGTAGTACCCATGGCCATCCGCCTTATATATATAAGGCTCAATCACCCATTTGAGAGAGAGAGAGAGAGAAGGAAAAAAAGCGAGGAAGCCCTCATCCATTTTACTCGTGATACACATCTTTTTTGAGTGTTTCTCTTCTTTAAACACTAGTTAGCTCACATATAGCTATATTTTATCCAATGAGAGCCGAGTGTTTATCCATTTAAAGTCATAGAAGTCTACTTTGGCATTCAATCGTAAGCCTTCTTACATTTTATAAAGCCTTCTTCTCATATAGCACACACAATCGTATACACATCGAGAGTCGTGTTGTAGGTGTCTTGCCCTGACTTCTATCCGTGGTTTTCATTTTCGTCTCAGATATATATATATATATATATATATATTTATATATATGGACTAACATTATCGAAGTTATGCCTCGATTGAGCCTGCATTTCTGCCCCGAGCTAATTGCTTATATATATATATATATATATATATATATATATATATTTTTCGATGAGCCCGGATTTTACATCCTTAAATTGCTTATATATATATATATATATATATATATAATTGTTGTCGATATATCCGATGAGCCCGATTTACATCCTATGGATTTTAATTTATATATATATATATATATATATATATATATATATATATATATATATATATATAATCATTTATATATATCCGATGAGCCCGGATTTACATCCTGCATTTATATTCTTTATATATATATATATATATATATATATATATATATATTTACATTCCTGCCAGTTCGAGTTTACTTCGTGGCCTTTTACAAATTTTATTTACATTTTGTCCTCGCCTCTCGAGTTTACTTCGTGGGCGCTTGATCGCTTTTACAACTTTATTTACATTTCGTCCCCGCTTTGAGTTTACTTTCGTGGTGGTTGATCATGTCCATATATATATATATATATATATATATATATATATATATATTTTATATATATTTACCCCACGGAGTTGCTTTCGTGGTGGTCGATCATGTCTCAGATATATATATTTACAACTTTTATATATATAATCGCTTATCGCTTTCCATATAAATTGCAAGATTACGTGAGCCTAGGAATCATGTGATCACAGTGTTCATTTATCAATCTAGATTCGCCCCTATGATGGACATTTTTCAAATTGTAAAGCAATTGTACATTATTTTACAAAGGTTCAATTTTCTCGATGGTCATCATGCCTATGAGGAGTTCGAAGATCATTGATATTATTTTTTCTCGAGAATGCTTCAGATCTCAAAAATAAAAGCAAACAAGTTTAACATTTAATAATAAAATGGAAGTATGAAAAGGTCTCAATTCCTATTGAGCATGTGGTTTGAAAAACCTCTTTACAAAACGCTATCATATATCTCGTTAAAACCGAATTTTCTATAAAATTCAAACTCTTGTATATATAAAAAAACGAATTCAGGCCTCGCACTACTTTCAAATAATTGCATATCGATCCACCACACACACACACACACACATTCATATAACAATTTCTTTGAAAAGTGGCTACACCGTGGTAACACTTGATGTCTGGGTGCCTAACACCTTCCTCCGCATAATCAAGCCCCCTGACCCAAAATGAATCTCTTGCTTATCACAGACCCGCTTAGCGTTGTCAAATCACCGGGTCAATGTGCAAGCCTTTTCTGGTTATACTGGTGCAACCAGCTAAATACACCAACCGGCTAATTTTAAAGTCCAATCATTTAGACATTATACATGTCGACCTTTTCACTTATTTTTTCAAACAAATCTCACATTAATGAGAACACCAAAGAACAAGTAATTAAATTATTGTTCTCCTTTCAAAAAGGACACTCAAACTTGTCAACTCGAAACAAGTAAGAACATCGCATTTACAACAAAGAACATGCTATCAACTTCTACTCCTTTACAACTACTTCATCTTGATCTATTTGGCCCAGAAAGACATGCTAGTATAAATAGTAAGTTTTATGCATTTGTAATAGTAGATGATTTCTCTAGATATACATGGGTACTATTTTTGAGAACTAAAGATTAAGCATTTAAAGAATTTGAGATATTGATAAGAAATTTGGAAACAAATATAGTCTCAAACATGTAAAGATAAGAAGTGATCAAGGTACTGAATTTCAAGAATACTTTATAAATGATTATGGGCGGGGAAATGTAAGAAGTGAGTTATATTATAGAGTTAGGTAAAATTTCAATTGTGGACCCATGTCAGCAGCTGAGCTGTATTATTCCTTGTTATGGGCGGGGAAATGTACTTGGTGTAAAAACCACTTAGTTTCTGGCACTGATAATTATTGAAATGTCTGTGTCGCGCTATTTGCTATGTTGAGAAGGTGATTCTTTTCTCATGTGTATAACAAATAGATAGGTTATAGTTAGAGAATATAAGGTTAAGTTATGAGTTCTTAAAACTCATATTTATGGTATGTTCGTGACTCATAATTATATGAAATATTTTTGAACCCCTCAGCGAATGGACGCCTATGGTCTGACTAGGGTAAGTTCCTAAACTCATATGATTATGGCAAGTTCTTGGATTTGCAAAGTGTGGTAAGTTTGATGAACTATATCGGGTATATATATATGTTATGAAGTTAGAAATTTTGGTATAGTGAGCATTGATGGTGTTAAAGATTGGTAGAATGAAGCAATGTAGTAAAGATTGAAGTTGATGGAGAAACATGGATTTTCTAAATCTTCTAGCTCTGCTAGATTTTCAAAATTTATTGACTTCGTGCTGATGTTTGCACTTCTATTTTCTTGAAAAACATTGGATCATGTGATTGAACCAATGATGTTTTAAAAAAAACAATATCGTTATCCATATGTCTATGCTAATTATTTCGGCAAAGACAAAAATGATTTGAAAATTTTCAAAAACTTATTTCTAACCACGTGCATCATTTGAAATGGTGAAAAAATGGTAAACGATGGAGTCATCAATGCAGTCGAACCTAGTGTTGGTTGTGATCAAAAGATCGTCAGCCCACTATGGTGTGATGTAATATGACAAAGTCACATAATGGCGGAATCCTCAACGTACTACTAATCTAGTACGGTATCATGACGTCATAAAAGAATTTTTGGGTTTCTTTTAAATTATGAAGAAGGTCAATTAAGTTGGCTAAATTATTTCGATTGATATCCAAATTGTTGATAAAAGTCTAAGCTATTTTGTGACACCCACAAAACAGGTATACATCACCCATCTTGAGTCACCAAATACATGGTACAAAATCAAATACAAACTAAATTATACAACTATCGTGAACAATACGACAAAACATAGCTGAGAGTTTAAACAAGAATATTGACTTCTAGACAATATCCACTCTCAATGGTGTCCCCATTACAATTATTATCACATTATTTTGTAGAATAGTGAGGACTACTAAAGCCATTTATCCTTGACCATCACTCCATTCCCCGACTCGTCCCAGCTATATTCTCATTTCCTGAAGAGAACAATGAAAGAAAGGGTGAGCTCAACTAGCCCAATAAGAAATATTATAACTAAGATAATGCAGAATAAATTATCCTTAGCCTTCAACAGTATAACAACTGATAGAATACAATAGACAACAAGTTTTAGATCAACAACTGCAGCGAAATAAGCAATCCATTAAAAGAGTCAAGTAGAGCATAAAATCTACTATCTTCTATGATTTAAAAAGTTTTTCATCAACTTTATCACCGAGACTCGACAATAAATAAAATCGAATCATCCCTGCACCACGGCCAAGGATATTCATGTAATCATCAATTGTCATGATTATACCGAATAATCCTTGGTTATAATCATACCAACAACTGTCCATCAATAAACTACAAGCCAATGAGGACTTTTACCACATCATTCGTTACATTACGGTCATGATTATACCGAATAATTCCTGGTCATAATCATACCATGTCCATCTATGCACGTAAGCAAAAGATGACTTTCATCACAATATAAGCATGAGGATGATGACAATGATATAAGCAATAATCAACCGAAATCAAATCAAACTAAATCAAGGATAAATATTAAAGACTTTAAATTTATCCAGAGTTTAAAAATATCCAAATTGTCAACATGATACTGCTTTGTAGAGTAAAATTCAAGAATAATATTCTTGTACCAAAAATAATTTGGACAGAAAATAATATATTTTTTGGGTAAATAGTACCCCATGAATAGTACTTCGGGAATAGTACCCCGTGAATAGTACCCCGACACGAAAAGTGTCCCAAATACCCAAGTAAATGATACTAGAGTGAATAGTAATCAGGTGAATAGTAACCCATGAATAATAACTCGTGAATAGTACTCCGGCACGAAAAGTACCCCGAATACCTCGAGTAAATAATACTAGAGTGAATAGTAACTGGGTGAATAGTAACCCGTTAATAGTAACTCGTAACAGAAAAATACTAAAGAAAACGATATTTCATGACGAGTACAAAAGAAATGATATCCCAGATAAGTGTAATAGAATATACGAAACTGCAAATGGATTTTCACCCATCATGCGATAATCCACGTAGACAGATCATTTCCACAATTTAATAAAGAATGAATACAAAGGATCATTCACCATGCATGCGGTAATCCACATAGACAGGTTATTCCAACAGAATAATAAAGAATGGAATAACAGAAGAATTCACCATGCATGCCATAGACCACACAGAAAGGTTTTTCCCAACAGAATAATAAAGAATGGAACCAGGTCATGCGTAATCCGCACAGACATGATATTCTAAGAGAATAATAAAGAATGGAACCAGGTCATGCGTAATCCACACAGACATAATATTCTAACAGAATAATAAAGAATGGAATAACAACAGAATTCACCGTAATGCGCTGTTTCAAGATATGCATAAAAGTTATTCCAATATAATAATAAAGAATGGAATAACAGAAGAATTTCACCATGTATGCGGTACTTCACATAGATAGGTTATTCCAACATAATAATAAAGAATGGAATAACAACCCTTACGAGTATTGAAAGAAAATAACTCTCTTCATGAATACGAAAGAATAATACCCCTTACCTCAAAAGAAGACTGGATACTGGAATAGTGAGGTAGCAGACTTCTCTTCTTTTTTTCTCTATAATAATTGCTCTATAGCTTTAGTGAATTGGTGAAAAATAATGAAGGAATGAGCTTCTATTTATAGAAAAATATAGTTTCGATAATTGCACATTTTGGGGCTCAAAATATTACAATTATAATACCTTCCTCTTTTCCTTCATTTTTAATTTAGTCCTGCAAGTATTATCAAACTTGCACCATCTCCCCTAATAGTAAATCATGTGAATCAATAGTTCTAGACATGTGAAAATACGAATTACAGTATAGTACCTCCATCTATACGTCTATTTTTAACTTAGTCATGCAAGTATTATCAAACTTGCACCAGCTCCCCTAATAGTAAATGAATGTGAATCAATAGTACACACATGTGAACAAATAGTTATAATCATGTGAATCAATAGCAATTAATTGCTTATTTATCCGGTTAATTACCCGATTGGTTAATATAACATCCAGACATCATTTATAATCGAAATAAATGTCGATTTCCACTAACACTAATAATTCCCACACAATAGAACTATAAATTTCATCTTTAATCAACACAAACTTATTCATCATTAATATTATAACTCACAATATTTAACAAACAGGTCGTTCCTAGGAAAGAGGGGGCTTTTCGATAAGGATTTCTCCTTATTGCGCGCAATTAGGTGACCAAACCTCTCCTTGACAGAACTTCTTGACATTGTCAATATTGCAAATAATAATATGAATAACTTTGTCATCTCAATTATTTATTTAATAATATAACATATTATACAGATGATACTGTGACAATAATTGAATCAATAATATGAGAGATATGATGCAGCAATTATTGTAGCAATAATTGAGTATAACTGAGTGACTTCTTATGTAAGCATCAATAATCAATACCGTGTGCTACTATGTAACCACGCGTATTACTGTCATTTTACTACCGGGTAGTTCAACAGTTTTAACGGCAACACTTTCGCCGTTATTTTTATAAAAAGATAATTCTGTCATTTTCTAACTATAAACAATACTTCTGTTGTGGGGTCCACCAATGATTGTGCCGTCGTATGGATATTCCCCGACAAAAAGAATATTCCCCGACCAATCGAATATTATATAACAACTTGCATACTTTGCAAAAAATTTCACACATCACCCTTAACTTTAACCTTTTATCAATTTAACCATTTACGAAATAAAATAATAATTATAATAAAATTGAATACTTTCATTTCATAAAATTTGGGGTCTTACAATCTCCCCTCCTTATGAAATTTTTCCCTCAAAATTTATGTACATACCTGGTATGCCGAAGAGGTGAGGATACCTTGACTTTATTTTAGATTCTAACTCTTGAGGTATAACCTTTGAGTGTCAAATAGGATCCTTCTTATCCAAGATTTTAACATGTATCTCCTCATACATTAAATTTTCTACTATCACGTCTAGTTCTAATTCAATAATGTGGTTCGGGTCGTCCACATATTTACGTAACATCGATACGAAAAAAACGTTATGAACACGTGACATACTTGGCGGTAAAACGAGTGTATAGGCCACAGTTCCTACTCCATCGAGGATTTCAAATGGGCCAATTAAATCGAGGGTTGATATTTCTTCTATTCATCGATTCTTGCTTCTAGAATAACGCCCTCTTGAACCTTCTTCTTTACATTCATCAGCTCTGAGTATGTAGCTTGAGCGGCTTTAACTTTATCGATTATAGTCAATTCTACTCGTATATTCGTTATCTTCACGTGGGTCTCTAGAGTCTTTAACTCTATCTTCATCATTTGTAAGTTATACGAAATGAGTTTTTGTGTTAACAACATCGCACTCGTAAATGCATACGATCTTCTACTCAATGCGTCAGCTACCATGTTCGCTCTTCCACAATGATATTGAATGGTATGGTCGTAATCTTCAACAGCTCGAGCCAACGTCTTTGGCGCATTATACGTTCGTTTTGGTTGAAGAAATACTTGAGTGTTTTAGAAATGGGTTTTATACTGGTGTCAATACAAAATTCAATTTTACGCTCAAGAGTTAGGCTAAGAAGTCTTCAAGAATACGCCAGGAAATTTATTAACAATAGAAATATCATTCAAAACTGTGACTCTCGTCCAAGACTTGGATAACACATGAAATGAATGTTTCTACTAACGAAGTTTCAACCAATAAGTCAAAGTCTAACTTCTCTGGGGTCAAATTTAAACGTTGAGCGCAAGCAAGAGAGAATAAAGAATGGGTAGAACCGGTATCTAATAAGGTATAGACTTCGCAAGAATTTATAATTAACTAACCCGTGCTAACTTTGTTTGGGTTACTTGCTTTTTGAGAATTCACAAAAAACGCTCTTCCTGAAACCACCGACTTTGTTTTGTTCATATCCGCCTTTGGTGCCACCGTCCCAGCTGAACTTGATTTCGCTACAGGACAAAATCGAGCTATGTGACCATTTTTTTCACAACTAAAACATACCTTAGAAGGCTGTGAACAGTTTGGACTTATGTGTCCCTCCTCTCCGCATCTATAGCATCTAACTGGTGGTCGTTCTCCTCCCCTAGAATTTGTTGCTGGTGTTGGCGTTTTTCCATCATTATTAAATCCCCTCTTCTTAAAACTTCCACTTCTATTATCTTGGCCGTGATTACCACCAAAGTGGTTACCATTCTTGGCATGATAATTTCCCCCACGATGGTTATCATTGTTCCGATGGCCGTTGCCACCGGTACAATTATTATCGTGTTGTTGGTTGTTGCCTTTTGGTTGTGCTGACTCATTATCGCACTTCAATAACTAAGCCCTATTCACAACATCTGAATATAAACAAAGTTTGTGAGAAATGAGGTATTGACATATATCGGGTTTCAAACCTCTTAAAAACATTCGCACCTCATTATCGACCAAATGTGATGCAAATCGGGACAACTCCGCAAATTTAGCCTCGTATTGTGACACGGTCATATTATTTTGTTCCAACTTGATGAATTCCACCTCCTTCATGTGACGAATACTTTCGGGAAAGTACTTGTCGTTGAACAACTCTTGGAACTTCTCCCAAGACATCTTGAGTGCGTCAGGATGGGTACGCTTTACAGATTCCCACCAATAATCTGCCTCTTCACGCAACATAAATGTGACACCCCCAAAATAGGTATACATCACCTATCTCGAGTCGCCAAATACATGGTACAAAATTCAAATACAACTTAATTATACAAACAGTCGTGTAAAATACGACAAAACATATGTTGTGAGTTTTAATACAAATATTGTCATCTAGATAATATCCACACTCGATTGAGTCCTCGTTACATTTATTATCACACTATTTAACAGAATAGTGAGGACTACTAATGCTATTATCTGGATCGTCACTCCGTTCCCCGACTAGTCCTTGCTACGTTCTCATTTCCTGAAGAGAACAATAAAAGTAAAAGGGTGAGCTCAACTAGCCCAGTAAGAAATATTATGACTAAGATAATGCAGAATAAATTATCATTAGCCTTCAACAATGTTAAACTGATAAAATACAATAGACATCAAGTTTAACTGCAACGGAACAAGCAATCCATTAAAAGAGTCAAGTAGAGAATAAAATCTACTATCTTTTATGATTTAAAAAGGTTTTTCATCATTTTTATCGCTGGGACTCAACTTAATAAATAATCCACATCATCCCTGCACTACGGCCAATTATATTCATTAGTCACAACCACAAATTATCCCTGCACTACGGGCCAAGGATATTTGTGTATTCATCAATGGTCATGATCATGCCAACAACTGTCCATCAATGCACTACGGGCCAATGAGGATTTTTACCACATCATTTGTAATATTACGGTCATGATTATACCGATTAATCCCTGGTCATAATCATACCAAGTCCATCTATGCACTACAGGCCACAGATGACTTTCAACATAATATAAACATGAGGTTGATGACAATGATATAAGAATTCAATAAAACAAATTCAAGAATTAATTTATCCAGGAACTAATAACGTCCAAATTGTCAACATGATACTTCTTTGTAGAGTAAAATTCAAGAATGCTCAAAAGAATATGTCCATGAAAAGATACTGGACGAAGCGCAAATATCAAGGATATTCCACTAATTTCATGGAGTATAGAAGTCAAAACTTTAACCAATTGAGTATAATAAAGAATGGAATAACAAAAGAAATCACCAGGCATGCGATAGATCGCATTGCATAAAAGTTATTCCAATGAATAATAAATAACGAATCGAAGTCATGCGTAAACGCATTGCATGTGATATTCCAACATAATAATAAATAACGGAACCAATCGAGCAAAATTACGCGACCGATGGATGTACCAACAGAATAATAAATAATCGGAACTGAAAGTCATGCGTAAACGCATGCGGGCAGGATGTTCCAACGTAATAATAAAGAATAGAATAACATAAGACTTTCACCATATATACGATTACTTTACATAGATAAAGTTATTCCAACATAATGATAAAGAATGGAATAATGTAAGAATTTCACCATATATGCGGATTGATAAACAAAGTTATTCCAACATAATGATAAAGAATGGAATAATGTAAGAATTTCACCAATTATAGGGTAGATCATGATACAAAGTTATTCCAAAGCAAAAAAAAATGGAATAATGTGTTCTCTTCATGAATACGAAAGAAATAATACCCTTCTTTGTAGAAAACAAACCTGGTTATTGGAGTAGTGAAGTAGCGTAATACTTTTTTTTTTCTCTCTATAGTTTCTCTCTCTAGAGTTTCAAAGGAATTCATAAGAAATAATGAAGGAATGAGCTTCTATTTATAGAAGAATGGACCTAATAAGTAATTAATTCTGAACTATCCAGATTGATTTACTTTTTAAACGGATTTTATCCAGTTGGTTTACTATAAACTATTCTAATAAAACAAAATCTTTTAAATAAAATAAAATATATTCTAATTATAATCTAATAAAATGAATAACTTTATAAAAGTATTCTGCTTTTATATAAAAAGATTTTACTATGCAAACACGATGCATAATAAAATATAATATATTCTATTTATAGTCTAATAAAATGAATAACTTTATAAAAGTATTCTCGCTTTATATAAAAAGATTTTACTATGCAAAACACTATGCATAATAGAATATAATATATTCTATTTATAGTCTAATAAAACGAATAACTTTATAAAAGTATTCTATTTTATATAAAAAGCTTTTCTGCTTTTATTATATTAATAATACTAATAAAAAAAAACTTCATCATTATTATTATAATTCACACTATTAATCGACTGTGTCGTTCCCGTGAAAGAGGGGCTTTCAATAAGGATTTCTCCTATCATGCGCGTGATTAGGTGACCAAACCTCTCCTCGGCGTAACTTCTAAACATCATTAATATTGAAAATAATAATATTAATAACTTTGTCGTCTCAATTATTGATTTAATAATATATAAAATATCGACAATAATTGAATCAAATAACGTGAGATATATGCAACAATTACTGAAGCAATAATTAAACAAAATTGAGTGACTTCTCACGTAAGTATCAATAATCAATACCGTGTGCTACTATGCAACCACGCGTATTACTGTACTTTTACTATCGAGTAGTTCAACAGTTTTAACTGTAAAACTACCGCCGTTATTTTTATAAAAATATTTTTATCATTTTCTCAATCCGACAATAATTCTGTTGTGGGGTCCACCAATGATTGTGTCGTCGTATGAATATTCCCTGTTAAAACGAATATTCCCCGACCAATCGAATATTTTATAACAACTTGCGTACTTTGCAAAATTTATAACTATTACCCACAACTATAACATTATATCAAATTTATTCCATAATATTCAAAAATGATAATTATAGAAAATTCATCTTTATTCATAAAAGTTGGGGTCTTACAATCTCCCCTTCTTATGAAATTTCGCCCTTGAAATTAGGGTACGTACCTGGTATGTCAAAGAGGTAAGGATACCTTGATTTCATTTCAGATTCTAACTCCCATGTCATTTCCTCAACATTGTGGTTCCTCCATAAAACTTTGACTTGAGGTATAACCTTGGAGCATAGAATATGATTCTTCTTATCCAAGATTTGAACAGGAACCTCTTCATACATTAAATCTTCTGCTATTTCTTCCGGTTCTAACTCAATAATGTGGTTCGGGTCTTTCATATATTTACATAACATGGATATATGAAAAACGTTATGAACTCGAGACATACTTACCGGTAAAGCGAGTCTATAGGCTACAGTCCCTACTCGATCGAGGATTAAAAATGGGCCAATGAATCGAGGATTGAGTTTTCCTCTCTTTCCAAATCTCGTAACTCCTTTCCATGGAGCAACACGTAACAACACATGATCTCCAATATCGAATTCCACGTCCTTTCGATGAAGATCAGCAAAACTCTTTTGTCGGTCTTGTGAGATTTTTATACGTTGTCGGATCGTTTGAATCTTTTTTGTAGTCATACGTACCAACTCCGGTCCCAACAACGTTGCTTCACCCACCTCATCCCAACATACTGGAGAATGACACTTTCTTCCATACAACGCCTCGAATGGAGCCATGCCAATACTTGTTTGATAACTATTGTTGTAAGAAAACTCCACCAATGGTAAGAACTTGTCCCAACTTCCCTTGAAGTCAAGGACACTAAGTCTTAATAAATCTTTAAAAGTTTGAATAGTCCTCTCTGATTGTTCGTCCGTCTGAGGATGATATGCCAAACTTAATCGTAAATCCGTGCCCATAGCTTTTTGTAAACTAACCCAAAATCGTGTAGTGAATCTTGGGTCTCGATCAGAAACTATGGATACTAGCATACCATGCAGTCTTATAATATCATTTATGTACATAAGAGCAAGACGTTCTAGTGTATAAGTTTCTCGTATTGGTATGAAATGAGCAGACTTGGTCAATATATCAACAATGACCCAAATTGGATCTATGCCTTGAGAAACCTTGGGAAGACCAGTAACGAAATCCATGGTAATGTGCTTCCACTTCCATTCTGGAATTTTAAGTGGTTGCAATGGACCTTTTGTTACTTGATGCTCTGCCTTGACTCGTTGACAAGTTAAACACCTTGAGATAAACAATGCTATATCTCTCTTCATATTGCCCCACCAAAATGTATGTCGAAGATTATGATATATTTTGGTACTCCTAGGATGGATTGCAAACGGTGTGTTGTGCGCCTCCATCATGATTTTATACTTTAACTCAGGATCGTCAGGAACACAAAGTCTGGAGTTGACTCGAAGTATTCCTTCTTCATCGATTCTTGCTTCCGGCATAGCACCTTCTTGCACTTTCTTCCTCATACGCATCAGCTCCAGGTTTGTAGCTTGAGCAGCTTTAACTTTATCAATTAAAGTCGGTCCTACTTGTATATTTGCCATCATCACATGGGTCCCGGGAGTCTTTAACTCGATCTCCATCCTTTGCAAGTCACACAAAATGGGTCTTTTCGTTGACAATATCTCACTCGTACCTGCATATGATCTTCTACTCAATGCGTTAGCTACCACATTCGCTTTTCCAAGATGGTATTGGATGGTATGATCATAATCTTTCAACAGTTCAAGCCAACATCATTGTCGCATGTTGAGTTCCTTTTGAGTGAAGAAATATTTGAGGCTTTTATGATCTGTAAAGATCTCCACTTTCTCCCCATACAAGTAATGCCTCCAAATTTTAAGTGTGAAAACAATAGCTGCCAACTCTAGATCATGAATAGGATAATTCCACTCATATTCTTCGAGTTGTCGAGAGGCATAGGCTATGACTTTCCCATGTTGCATGAGAACACATCCTAACCCTTTGCTCAAGCATCATCAGAGATGACAAATCCTCCGAGCCGATGGTATTGTTAGAACAGGTCTTTGAAATGAGTCTTCTCTTGAGTTCTTGAAAACTCTTCTCACATTCCTCGTTCCAACCAAATTTGTATCTTTCTGAGTTAGCTGAGTTAAGGGAGTAGCGATTCGAGAAAGCCCTTCTACGAATCTCCGATAATAACCAAATGTAGCCGAAAGCTACGACTTCGTCAATCGATTTAGGTTTCTCCCAACTTTGAATAGCTTTAATCTTTGCTGGGTCAACAGATATTCCATGACTTGATACCATGTGCCAAAGGAATGCTACTTCCTCAAGCCAGAACTCGCATTCCTTCAACTTGGCATAAAGCTTATATTCACAAAGCTTTTGAAGTATCAGCCTCAAGTGTTGCTCATGATCTTCACGGCTTTTGGAATAAATAAGGATGTCATCAATAAAGACGACCACAAAGTGATCCAAATATTCCTTGAATACTCGGTTCATCATATCCATGAAGGCAGCAGGAGCATTAATTAATCCAAAAGACATGACTAGGAATTCATAATGCCCGTACCGAGTTCTAAAAGCCGTCTTTGGAATGTCATCGATTGTAATCTTTAATTGGTGATATCCGGAACGAAGATTAATTTTTGAAAAGAATTTGGCACCTTACAACTGGTTAAACAGGTCATCAATACGTGGTAATGGGTACCTATTTTTGATGGTGACATGATTCAACTTCTGATAATCAATACAAAGTCTCATACTCCCGTCTTTCTTTTTCATGAATAGAACAGGAGCACCCCAAGGAGACGTACTAGGACGAATAAAACCGATGTCTAACAATTCCTGTAGTTGGGTCTTTAACTCCTGAAGTTCAATAGGAGCCATTCGATACGGGGCTTTGGAAATAGGTTTTATATCGGGTTAAAGGTCGATACAAAATTTAATTTCACGCTCTGGGGTAGGCCAGGAAGTTCTTCAGGGAATACGTCAGGAAATTTATTAACAATAGAAATATCATTCAAAACTGACGTATTTTTGTTTAGATCCGTGACATGAGCTAAGAAAGCTTCACATCCGTTTTTTAATAAATTAATAGCTTTATGACTTGAGATGACAGTGATTGATTTTAATGGTTTGGTTGCTTGAATTCGCTTAATAGGTTGGTTAGGAATATGAAAGCTAATAACCTTACGAAAATAATCAATTTTTGCATGATGAGTAGTTAACCAACCAATCCATAGAATTACGTCAAATGAAAGTATTTTCAATGAAATAAGATCGACAGGTAATGTGAGGGTACCGATTTGAACCAAACAAGACTTATAAACAGTGGATGTAATGAAGGTTTCTCCCAACAGAGTTTCAACAGATAAGTTAAAGTCCAATTTCTCCTGATTCAAATTTAAACGTTGAGCGCAAGTAGGAGAAATAAAAGAATGGGTGGAACCGGTATCAAATAAGGTATATACTTCGCTAGAGTTTATTATAAGCTTACCCGTGATGACCTCGTTCGGGTTCCTTGCTTTTTGGGAGGTCACGACAAACGCTCTCCCTTGCACTACTGGCTTTGACTTTTCTGGGACGTCCTTTGGTGCCTCCATCCTAGCTGAACTTTTCTTCGATGAACGACAAAATCGGGGTAGGTGACCTTTTCTTCCATAATTATAACATGCTTTGACTGACATCGCTAGCTTTGGACGATGTGTCCTCCCTCCGCATTTGAAGCATATGATAGGTGGTCGTTCACCTTCCTTAACAACGGGTGCTGGTGTTGACGTCTTTCCATCATTGTTGAATCTCCTCTTCTTGAAATGTCCATTCTTATTGTGTTGGAAATGATTACCACCAAAGTGGTTACCATTTCTATCATGTTGATTCCCTCCACGCTTATTGTCACCGCTTTGATGACTGCTATCACTAGTATTATCATTTTGCCGGCTGCTCTCTTTTTGTTGGGTTGACTCATTATCGCGCTCCAATAACTGAACCCTATTAACAACATCTGAATACAAACACAATTTATGAGAGATAAGATATTGACGTATCTCGGGTTTCAACCAAATGAGACATTCATTCTCCCTCATTATCAACCTCGGACAAAACCGACAACTTCGTCTTTTTGCTCGCGTCATGTTGTTTTTTGCTCCAACTTGATGAACTCTACCTTTTTCATGTGACGAATACTTTCGGAAAGTACTTGTCGTTGAACAGCTTGTTGGAACTTCTCCCAAGACATCTTCAAGTCATGGCAGTTGAGTACACTTTATAGATTCCCACCAAGAATCACTCTCCGCATGCACATGAAGGTGGCAAAGGAACCTTTTGCTCTCGAGAGCATCCCAAGACATCAAATATCTTGTTGATCTCTTTTATCCACGCCTCCGCTTTAAGTGGTTTTGGCTCTCCAAAAACTCCTGTGGTCCCAGCCTCCTTGAATCGCTTAGCGCGCGATGTGGTCCGAGAGTTGCCGGTGTTTCCACCTGCATTTTGGACAGGAGCCGCTCTTGCCTAATGTTGCATGGATTGCATAAAGCCTCTGAATATTCCATCGTTCATCATCTGGTCCGTGTTGTTGTTTGCCTGAGTATTGTCGTCTTCCTGATGCACATTATCCTGATTATTGATTTGTGGAGACTCAACGGTCTCCTGTGCTCCATTGATGTTCTCAACATTCTCGGATGTCATTTTCAAATACTGCCACAAAACAAGGGTTAATTAACATATCACATATTATCCTTATACTCTGACCGACCAATTAAATACCAAATAAACTTAGGTAGGTCATACTAGCGAAGGAATTCCTCATCTCTCCCCTCCTAGTTCTTGTCTCACATCTTAGCCAGGGATCATATCCCTAAGCTTTGATACCAACTGTGATGCCCCCAAAATAGGTATACATCACCCATCTTGAGTCGCCAAATACATGGTACAAAATTCAAATACAACTTAATTATACAACAGTCGTGTAAAATACGACAAAACATATGCTATGAATTTTAATACAAATATTGTCATCTAGACAATATCCACACTCGATTGAGTCCTCATTACATTTATTATCACACTATTTAACAAAATAGTGAGGACTTCTAATGCTATTATCTGGACCGTCACTCCGTTCCTCGACTAGTCCTTGCTACGTTCTCATTTCCTGAAGAGAACAATGAAAGTAAAAGGGTGAGCTCAACTAGCCTAGTAAGAAATATTATAACTAAGATAATGCAGAAATAAATTATCATTAGCCTTCAACAATGTTAAACGGATAAAATACAATAGACATCAAGTTTAACTACACGGAACAAGAAATCCATTAAAAGAGTCAAGTAGAGAATAAAATCTACTATCTTTTATGATTTAAAAAGGTTTTTCATCACTTTTATCGCTGGGACTCAGCTTAATAAATAATCCACATCATCCCTGCACTACGACCAAGGATATTCATTAGTATCCCAACCATAAATTATCCATGCACTACGCGCCAAGGATATTTGTGTATTCATCAATGGTTATGATCATGCCAACAACTGTCCATCAATGCACTACGGGCCAATGAGGACTTTTACCACATCATTTGTAACATTACGGTCATGATTATACCGATTAATCCCTGGTCATAATCATACCAAGCCCATCTATGCACTACAGGCCACCTATGACTTTCAACATAATATAAACACGAGGATGATGACAATGATATAAGAATTCAATAAAACAAGTTCAAGAATTAATTTATCCAGGAACTAATAACGTCCAAATTGTCAACATGATAATTCTTTGTAGAGTAAAATTCAAGAATGCTCAAAAGAATATTTCCATGAAAAGATACTGGATGAAGCGCAAATATCAAGGATATTCCACTAATTTCATGGAGTATAGAAGTTAAAACTTTAACCAACTGAGTATAATAAAGAATGGAATAACAAAAGAAATAACCAGGCATGCGATAGACCGCATGCATGTGTTATTCCAATGTAATAATAAATAACGGAATCAGTCATGTAAACGCATGCATGTGATATTCCAATACATAATAATAAATAACGGAACCAATCGTGCAAAATTACGCACCGCGACGAATGTACCAATGAATAATAAATAATCGGAACTGTGTCATGCGTAAAACGCATGTATGTGATGTTCCAAATGTAATAATAAAGAATGGAATAATGTAAGAATTTCACCATGTATGCGGTGCCAGCATGACAAAGTTATTCAACATAATGATAAAGAATGGAATAACAGAAGAATTTCACCATATATGCGGTACTTCACAGAAACACGTTATGCCAACATAATGATAAAGAATGGAATAACAGAAGAATTTCACCATGTATAGGGTAGACCGCGTATAAAGGTTATTCCAGCAGAATAAAAAAAATGGAATAACAGAAGTTCTCTTAATGAATACGAAAAAAATAATACTCCTTACCGTAAAACAAACTGAATATAGGAGTAGTGAAGTAGCAGAATACTTTTCTTCTTTCTCTCTATAGTTTCTCTCTGAGTTTTACGTGAATTAAGAAGAAATAATGAAGGAATGAGCTTCTATTTATAGGAGAATGGACCTAATAAGAACTAATTCTAATTCTGTCCCTGATTGATGTACTTTTAAATGGACGGTCCAGTTGGTTTACTATAAAATATTCTAATAAAACAAAATCTTTTAAATAAAATATAATATATTCTATTTATAATCTAATAAAACGAATAACTTTATAAAAGTATTCTATTTTATATAAAAAGATTTTACTATGCAAACACTATGCATAATAAAATATAATATATTCTATTTATAGTATAATAAAACGAATAACTTTATAAAAGTATTCATTTTTATATTAAAAGATTTTACTATGCAAAACACTATGCATAATAAAATATAATATATTCTATTTATAGTCTAATAAAACGAATAACTTTATAAAAGTATTCTATTTTATATAAAAGCTTTTCTGCTTTTATTACATTAATAATACTAATAAAACAAAACTTTATCATCATTATTATAATTCACACTATTAATCGACTGTGTCGTTCTCGTGAAAGAGGGGCTTTCAATAAGGATTTCTCCCTATCAGGCGCACAATTAGGTGACCAAACCTCTCCGCGGCGTAACTTCTAGACATCGTTAATATTGCAAATAATAATATTAACAACTTCGTCGTCTCAATTATTGATTTAATAATATATGAAATATCGACAATAATTGAATCAAATAACGTGAGATATACGCAACAATTACTTAAGCAATAATTGAACAAAACTGAGTGACTTCTTACGTAAACATCAATAATCAATACCGTGTGCTACTATGCAACCACGTGCATTACTGTATATTTACTACCGAGTAGTTCAACAGTTTTAACTATAAAACTTCAGCCGTTATTTTTATAAAAATACTTTTGTCGTTTTCTCAATCCGACAATAATTCCATTGTGGGGTCCACCAATGATTGTGCCGTCGTACGAATATTCCCTGTTAAAACGAATATTCCTCGACCAATCGAATATTATATAACAACTTTAGTACTTTACAAAATTTATAACTATTACCCACAACTATAACATTATATCAAATTCATTCCATAATATTCAAAAATGATAATTATAGAAAATTCATCTTTATTCATAAAAGTTGGGTTCTTGCAATAAAGGTGGCGAAGGGAACCTTTTGCGCCTCTGAACATTCCAAGACATCAAATATCTTGGTGATTTGCTTTATCCATGTCTCCTCCTTAAGTGGTTCTGGCTTTCCCAAAAACTTCGGTGGTCCCAGCTCTTTAAACTGCTTAGCAGTGACCAACCGTGGGTTGCCATTGTTTCCACCTGCATTTTGAACATGAGTCTCTCTCGCCTGATGTTGCATGAATTGCATAAAGCCTCTGAACAACCCACAGTTCATCATCTAATCGGTGTTGTTATTTACCTGAGAATTATTGTCTCCCTGTTGTACATTATCCTGGGTATTGATCGTTGGTGACTCAACGGTCTCATGTGCTTCATTGCTGATCTCAACATTTTCAGATGCCATTTCAAAACACTGTCACAAAACAAGGGTTAATTGATATCCCACATATTATCCCTATACTCTGACCGACCAATTAAATAACAAGTAAACTTAGGTAGGTCATACTAGCGAAGAAATTCCCAGTCTCTCCCCTCCTAGTTCTTGTCTCACATCTCAGCCAGGGATCATATCCCTAAGCTTTGATACCAACGGTGATGCCCCCAAAACAGGTATACATCACCTATCTTGAGTCACCAAATACATGGTACAATATCAAATACAAACTTAATTATACAACTGTCGTGTACAATACGACAAAATATAGCTGAGAGTTTAAACAAGAATATTGCCTTCTAGACAATATCCACTCTCAATGGTGTCCTCATTACAATTATTATCACATTATTCTGTAGAATAGTGAGGACTACTAAAGCCATTTATCTTGGACCATCACTCCATTCCCCGACTCATCCCAACTATATTCTCATTTCCTAAAGAGAACAATGAAAGAAAGGGTGAACTCAACTAGCCCAATAAGAAATATTATGACTAAGATAATCCAGAATAAATTATCCTTAGCCTTCAACAGTATAACAACTGATAGAATACAATAGACAACAATTTTTAGATTAACAACTGCAGCGGAATAAGCAATCCATTAGAAGAGTAAAGTAGAGCATAAAATCTACTATCTTCTATGATTTAAAAAGTTTTTCATCAATTTTATCGCTGAGACTCAGCTTAATAAATTAAATCGAATCATCCCTGCACCACGGCCAAGGATATTCATGTAATCATCAATGGTCATGATTATACCGAATAATCCTTGGTTATAATCATACCAACAACTGTCCATCAATGAACAACAGGCCAATGAGGACTTTTACCACATCATTCGTTACATTACGATCATGATTATACCGAGTAATCCCTGGTCATAACCATACTAAGTCCATCTATGCACGTAAGCCAAAGATGACTTTCATCACAATATAAGCATGCGGATGATGACAATGATATAAGAAATAATCAACCGAAATCAAATCAAACAAAATCAAGGATAAATATTAAAGACTTTAAATTTATCCAGAGTTTAAAAATATCCAAATTGTCAACATGATACTGCTTTGTAGAGTAAAATTCAAGAATAATATTCATGTACCAAAAATAATTTGAATGAGAAAAGAATATATTTTTCGTAAATAGTACCGTGAATAATACTACCCAATACACGAAAAGTTTCCCGAATACCCGAGTGAGTGATACTAGAGTGAATAGTAATCTGGTGAATAGTAACTCGTGAATAGTACTCTGGCACGAAAAGTACCCCGAATACCCGAGTGAATAATACTAGAGTGAATAGTAACTGGGTGAATAATAACTCGTGAATAGTAACTCGTAACAGAAAAATACCAAAGAAAAAGATATTTTATGACGAGTACAAAAGAAATGATATCCCAAATGAATATAATAGAATAAATGAAAATGCAAATGGATTTTCACCCGCCATGCGATAATCCACGTAGACAGATCATTTCCACAATTTAATAAAGAATGAATACAAAGGATAATTCACCATGCATGCGGTAATCCACATAGACATGTTATTCCAACAGAATAATAAAGAATGGAATAACAGAAGAATTCACCATGCATGCGATAAACCGCACAGACAGGTTATTAAAGAATGGAACCAGGTCATGCGTAATCCATACAGACAGGATATTCCAACAGAATAATAAAGAATAGAATAACAATAGAATTCACAAGGCATGCGATAGACCGCACCGACAGGTTATTCCAATAGAATAATAAAGAATGGAATAACAGAAGAATTTCACCATGTATGCGGTACTTCACATAGACAGGTTATTCCAACATAATAATAAAGAATGGAATAGCAACCCTTACGAGTATTGAAAGAAAATAACTCTCTTCATGAATACGAAAGAATAATACCCCTTACCTCAAAAGAAGACTGGATACTGGAATAGTGAGGTAGCAGACTTCTCTTCTTCTTTCTCTCTATTATTTCTCTCTATAATAATTGCTTTATAGCTTTAGTGAATTGGTGAAAAATAATGAAAGAATGAGCTTCTATTTATAGAAAAATATAGTTTTCGATAATTGCACGTTTTGGGGCTCGAAATATTACAGTATAATACCTTCCTCTTTTCCTTCATTTTTAATTTAGTCCTACAAGTATTATCAAACTTGCACCATCTCCCCTAATAGTAAATCATGTGAATCAATAGTAAATCATGTGAATCAATAGTTCTAGACATGTGAAAATACGAATTACAGTATAGTACCTCCATCTATACCTCCATTTTTAACTTAGTCATTCAAGTATTATCAAACTTGCACCAACTCCCCTAATAGTAAATGAATGTGAATCAATAGTACACACATGTGAACAAATAGTTATAATCATGTGAATCAATAGAAATTAATTGCTCATTTATCCGGTTAATTACCCGATTGGTCAATATAACCTCTAGACATCAATTATTATCGAAATAAATGTCTATTTCCACTAACAATAATAATTTCCACATAATGGAATTTCATCTTTAATCAACAAAAACTTATTCATCATTAATATTATAACTCACAATATTTAACAATCGGATCGTTCCCAGGAAAGAGGGGGCTTTTCGATAAGGATTTCTCCTTATTGGCGCGCAATTAGGTGACCAAACCTCTCCTTAACAGAACTTCTAGACATTGTCAATATTGCAAATAATAATATGAATAACTTTGTCGTCTCAATTATTGAATCAATAATATGAGAGATATGATGCAGTAATTACTGTAGTAACAATTGAGTATAACCGAGTGACTTCTTACGTAAGCATCAATAATCAATACCGTGTGCTACTATACAACCACGCCAGACATCGTATTTTTACTACCGGGTAGTTCAACAGTTTTAACGGTAACACTTTCGCCGTTATTTTTATAACAAGATAATTCTGTCATTTTCTAACTACGACAATACTTCTGTTGTGGGGTCCACTAATGATTGTGCCGTTGTATGGATATTCCCCAATAAAAAGAATATTCCCCGACCAATCGAATATTATATAATAACTTGCATACTTTTCAAAAAAATTCACATATCACCCTTAACTTTAACCTTTTATCAATTTAACCATTTAAGAAATAAAAAAATAATTATAATAAAATTGAATACTTTCATTTCATAAAATTTGGGGTCTTACATATTTGATCCGGCTAGACGACTGCTGAAAAATATTTATGGAATTCACGCATTCTTGAGTATTTGTGCCAAACCAGATTACTTTGGTGCGGATTCAGGTGTTGAAAAGCTGAGGTAAACAACCTTATAAGGGGACATTTTTTGGGGACAATAGTTTTGAGCGTAACGCATATAGTTGTGGCCCAACATTGTTGTACAATAGGCTGGCCACCTAGTGTACGTGTGGAGGGTGTTTTCAGTCTTTGTGTTTGATAAACACTCTAGTTTGCAGTGTGAAGGATTGTGTTGAAGCACTAATAAACCTAGAGAAGAGTTCACGGTCTTGTGACCCCTCAGCATAAGTTGGAATCTGAGTTATTCATACTACTTCCCGATTATTAAAAAATCGTGGAAGATTCTTATTCTTCTGAATGATGAAAGTAGTAAGTAGAATGTTCCTTAGAGGATAATGTGGTAGAATGCAAGTGAGCAAGTTATAATAAAACTTTTGAAAAGAGAATGGATTAAATTATTCAAAAAGAAAATGTAATATTCGGAACAGCGCCGAGTAGAGGAGGTTTCGGTGATTCTGAGGACGGAATCCTTACAAGGGGGAGAGGATGTAAGAACCCAAATTTTTAGAAATTATTAAAATAAGAATTTAGTAAATAAAATTCTTAAGGCATGAGAAGAGTTCGAATAAGAATATATATATATATATATATATATATATATATGTTGTGAGGTATGTGGAATGGTGTTGTATGAGGTAATATAAACTATGCAATAAGTGATTTATGTGTTTAATAAATATATTATTATTATATATTTATTGTTTATTGAAGAGGCGAGTTATTTGAAGTAAAGAAGATGGAAAGAAATCTATATATTGATATTAAATAATTTATGTGAAATTATTTTATCATAGTAAGTTGGTGACATTAAATATCTTTGATAATCACCAATTTCTGGAGTATATGTACAAGTAAGTATCAAGTCTAAGGCAGTGCAATCATACCCTTTAATGGTGGATGTATATGAGCTGGGCTAAATGATTCCTTCAAAGAGCGAAGGTATATACGAATTAATAACTGATCTAACTCATTGTGAAAGCAATGTAGATGAGACAAAAACTAATTTGTTGGTTGTTTGTAGGAAACCACTCAGTATACTATATTGAATACTATTAAAGACTCGATGTGTTTTAGGTTTAGATTTGTATATATGTACGTTGTTGACGAGAGAAAAAAGTCGATATATCTTTAGATAAATATTGGTTAGAGATTTATTGACTAATATTGGGATATGGTTAAATGTATAGATTAAAGAAAGAAGAGTTGAACTTGAAGTTTAATGTCTAAATTATTGAAGAATGTAGTCATTGGAGATTTATTTTGGTTAGTATGATGATATAGCATGTATGGAGCATGTTAAAGTATTTGTGAGTTGAGTTCTGTTTTTGTTGAAGCATAACATGTCTGTGTCCTAACTTAAAGTGGCCGATCAAGCTTTCACTCTCGGGCCTTAGACCGGTAGCCGCAGCCAAATCATAGACAATTCATGATGAGTTTGTGTAATCTGAACTTTAGGATTGGTGTATTAGTAACTAATATGTTATAATAAGGATCATAATTGGTTTTCCAACTATCCATGAATGGATTGAGATAACAAGGCATGAATTTAATGAGAGTTAGTTATGAAAATTAACTAAACAAGAATAAATATTGGTTAACTAAAATTATATTATGGAATAATATAATTTGAGTATTAAAGCCTTATGTGGCAGTGGCATGATAGTAAATTGAACTAAAGGAGTAATTCACTTAAGTAAAATGGTGAGTTAATATATGTGCTTTACATGAAGAAAACGAAATGATTATGTTCATTAATTTTAGTATATGCATATATTACATAATACGATAATATATGAAAGAATTTAATATTTGAAAGATGATAATGGTTAATTAAGTGATTTTATGGAAGAATTATTATATTAATTAGTGTAGTACATACTAATTATTGTAAGAAAATAAATGATTAATATTAATTAATCGTTGTGATATTAAAATGTGATAATTGGATTAAACTACCCAACTGAATGATATTTAGCCCAATTAGAATATTAATGTGGACATTATCATTAAATAGTATTTCATGTTACTATGTGTAATATGTAAAATGTGGGTAGTAGTAATATATAATACCTATGGCTTAAAACTACATAAAGTGTGACATTTAATTGGGATTAATGATATACAAAAATCATGTAACGCCCCGAAATCCGGTCTATTTTCACATCCGAATTTCGTACGTCACGATCCCATCTTCTACCAAACATACGTCATTATATAACTAAATATAACAACATATATTCTCAAATCCAAGGTTCTAAAACCTTATAACTTCTTTTATTACAAATAATGATAATTACATTATTCCTTACATCTTACACGAGTAACTTTCATCCGCCACCAAAGATACATAATCGTTCAATAAACTATTCTATAGTTTAATTCTATCATTCTACATTACAAGTCTTCGCTTGATCTTCATGCTCATTCATATAATGAATGACACTTCTTCTAGATACCGATCAACTTGATCTTTAGGGGATCCTTAAGTTCTTCTAACATCATTCGCTAAAAATGTTTTTATTTAAAGCAAGTGTGAGCATGCAATTGCCCAGCAAGTCTTAGCAGTTGAACAAACAACTTCAAGAATTTAAACATTATTTTAAGACTTCAATAACCAAACAAAGGTTATGAAGCAGCTTGAATAATAGGAATAATCTCGATTCTTTTCATTTTAAAACATTTTTCACATTCACTTTGAAATACTTTCATTCTCTACTCTATTTCATACACATTCTATCTGGCTAGAATAAATAGCACAGACTTAACAATAACGGTTCATGTATAAACAGAACATTCTCTTATTGAACAGTTCAATCACAGAACAGTTCATCTCACAGACACACTAAAGTGTTCACATTGTGGCACAAGTTCTCATACGTTCTACCACCTTGTACAAATATCACACATTCGTACATAGACAGAACTTCTCAAGTTCAACATCTGAGAAGTTTTAGAAACTAACATTCATTTAAAATATGAATGAAGTTAGGAAACTTGCCTTACGCACAGCTACAGGTTATAGTTTACGTTGAACTGCTCAATCCAATTCCTATATGGCACATAAGGAAATAACACATACACCAATTAGTCATATACTTTACTTTCACATTGGTTTACTTAACTTCACTTCTTAGGGTTCACGTTCTTATAATTTATGTTTAAACGACCAACTCCCTTTACTACCGGTTTACGGCTTCATGACATACGGAGTTGTCTTACTCAAACATTCATCATCTTTGATGATTTACATTCTTATCTTCTTCTTATAACTTTTCTAGGGCTCAGTACACATCGTGTCTCTGCTAGTATTCCATATGGTACTCTAAGTGGTTTCCCACAAATAACTAATAAACAAGTTCCCGTCTCAACTACACTGCCTATAACATTGAGTTAGATCGGTTGCCAGTTTCGTATATACCTTCTCTCCCTGAAGGAATTATTTAGCTCAACTCCCATATGTCAACCATTAAAGGTTACGATTTTACTACAACCTAAATTCATCTTAACTTATCCAAACCATTAACTATAAGGTTCGTTAAGTCCATTTCTTATTCCTTATGGCTTTCTGGCAACTAAATGCCATTCTTTATCGTCTAAGTTATACAGTCTTTTGTATACTCAGAACGATTATTCAATATTCATTCTATGCATTTATAGCATTAAACATTTTACGATACCTTATTCTTATCTTACAACGTCCGATTAATTCTACTCGGAACGTCATCCAAGTTATAAACATTAACTCGGCTTCTTTACGTTATACGTACTTGTCCTTAATTTTGTTTCTTCACTGTTCACAGGTTTAATCATTGGTCTTCACTATCCTACGGTTAAACCATACACGGGGTGTAGGTTCTACCCGTTTAATATTTGCGTACACTTAACCTTTACGTCGGTTAAAGTGTTCAATGCTTACATTTCATTCTAACATTATCCTCCGACTCATATTCGTCTTTCATTAAACTTATTACCATTCGCTACGGCTTTCTTGATCATTTATATCTTACTTACTACCTTCATCAACGTCTAAGTTATACAACCAATGTACACTTAGAACGTTTGCTCGACGTGAATACGATTCACGAGAATCATTTACGTATATAATGTTTACGTTGTTTATCCCTTAATCTGTTATTCAACCTTTACCTAAGGTTTTAATCGCTTTAATTCGTTATTATCACCTGAACCCCATGTTTAATATTCTTTCTTAATGTCAAAGCCATACGGTTCATTATATGCTAAGACTGATCATTCATCGCAACAGCGTTGCGTTCACAGCGTTTATACACTTTACATTAATCTCTCATTACCATGACATAACATCAAAATGTTATTCATTACCCTCATCACTTTACATCTAAGGAATCACCATCATAGCAATCCCTTACGTTCGTTTATCATGACTACGGTCCTCGAATATCGGTTTTGTAAACCACATTAACATTCTTTGTCATTGTAACTCATTTAATCTTTTCGTTCAACCTTCATCTAATGTTTAATACACTTGATTAAGTGTTACATTAGTTAAACTACATGTTCATTTTTCTTTCTTGCACAAACCCCAGTAATTGAGCAGTTAAAAGCTCATCACTGGCTTTTTCCCTGCACCGGGGCCACGGCGTCGGGCCCCTTCATTTACCTCACACTACAACGCCACTCTGCAGTGTCAAACTGCCAAGGCTGGCGCTGCGACGCCACTATCTTCTCTATCTCTCGTGCCGCGATGGCATTCAGCAGTAGTTGATGGCACGGGCCTCACGCTGCAGTACCACCTCCCAAGGCTCAGTTGGCACTGCGGTGCCGAGCATAAAACCTTGAAAATTTTCTAAGTCTTGTATCAAGTTTGAGACGCGTACTTTGAAATCCCATATCTTATTTGTTATAACTCGGAACGAGGTCATTCCAAAGCCATTCTCTTCCTTATCCTACGTACTTTGATTACCCTTGGATAGAACTTCATTCTGAATCTTATAACATGTAATTCAATTGGCTTAATCTTCACTCTTTGTTCATTTTACGTTTTTAACGTTCTTCGTTCGTTCGTCCGTAATTCGGTCATCCGAACTCGAAACTCGTTCGTTCTTGAGTCCACGACTCACGTTTTATACGTTCTCTTACATTCTTATGAAACCCTACACGTTCGGGTTCATTTAAATATTTTCTATTTCTCGTTCATCTTTTACGAAATTTTTGCCATAACTTCGTTATAGCTCCGTTTAATCCGTTCTTCATGAACATTTCTACCGTTCCTAACCAAGCAATAAGCATATAACTTATACGCGATGGTTTAAACTTGTCCATCAACAACAATTACACCACGATGGTTTTAAATTTGTCTATCAACAACGTTCTTCGCCTTCTTCGCATGTTCTTCGTGTTCTTCGTTCGTTTTTCATTTTTAATCGATATTTTGATTACGATTTTACTTTTTTTTGGAATTTGATGTTATATAACACCATTCCTTACTTATTTCACCTACTCATTAATATAATCCACTCGGATCGTTCTAATTCATTACGAATCGTACACTTCCTTATGAAATTTATAAACTAAATTTCTACTTTCTTATTTCTTCTTTTCTCATGATTTCAACTATATGAAATCATTCCTAATATCTTTTACTTCTTATTCTCATTAAGCTATGTTTTTAACATATAAACTTAAAGAAAATTATCTAGAAGTTAGGTTTTCAGATTACCTTTCTTCTTTAATCTTCTTCTGTCGGACAAAGTTTGCTCCCGAGCAAGCTTTTCTTCTTCCTTTTCATTCTCTTTCTCATTCGAAATCTCTCTCTCTCTCTCAAAAGTTGTAGGATTTTCAAAATCCTAAACAAATGAGTTAAGCTTCCTATTTATAGAAAACCAAGGCTAGGGGTATTTTAGTCATTTTGCCCCAACCTCCTTATTATTCACACCTCCTCAATAGACCTCCATACTATTCATGAAACATAGCCTGTAAGTTTTGTGGTTCCGTCTTTCGGGTTTCGTTCGACAGTTTTAAAAACTGTGATTCTCGGAATCCAAATATTTTTGGATATTTCATCTTTCCTTTACCGATTAACTTTTACGTATTCTTCGAATTTCCGAAAAACTGAAAAACACTTTTTGATGTCAAGCGTTTTCTTTCACGTTTTCACTTAATGTAGCTAAACGAATGAAAAGTACATAACAGTACTTTTCGTCATTTTTATTTCTAATTTTTGCACGTTTTTCTAGAAAAAACTTTTATCGGGTGACCTAACTTTTCACGATATATTATTGTCAAATCTTTTGATAGAATGTTATTTTGACATACCGAACTCTCGAAAAGGCTTATAGGTTATTCAAACCCTAACCCATAGGGTTTTATCGGGTGAATAGTGCATATTTCGTCTTTTTCCCCCGAAATATTTTGTTCCCGAAATTTTTTTATTTTCTTCTTGAAAATTCTTACTCGTTCAGTCCAGCTCATAGCCAGAATCCTCCCGATTAATAATCATTCTAGGTTCTAGAACGATTAATAAACACATAGCACATAATAATATTAATAAAAATTCCTTTTATTAATAACTAATTCTTTAAATCTTAAATTATGGACAATTCGAATTTCTGGGTTGTCACATTCTTCCCTCCTTATAAAAATTCTATCCTCGAAATTTCTAAAACCACACCCATTCCCGGGTCATCACATTCACCCCTTCTTCACATAATTTCATCCTCAAAATTTTAGCTTACTCTTCTTTTCAACTTCTCTTCAAAGAAGTTCTTATCTTTCATACATTCCCTACCCTTCATAACTTACCAAGAATCATCAAGTATATGGAATAAATAGGAATATAAAGATTCCTTTAAAATATTTTATACTTTTGTTGAGTGGTCAAATTAACCATGAACTCTTACTAGGTTTAACAGCATTTCACCGAAAACCTTTCTTACACGGTCAGTTTACAATCACAAAGATGGTAAACTACCTCTTCCATATGTAGGCGATCAACCCATCGTATAACCCCATTTCAGGGTATGTTCACCTCAGACTTAATCAGTAAATTCCGCACCAAAACAATTTGGTTTGGCATAACACTTCAAAGAAAGATCGATTTTCTTTTAATCATGACAATACCATTCTTCTTAGCCAAATCAAATAGCCTCAACCATACCTATAAATTGGACATCAACTTGAAACATTTGTCTAGTCAGATTAATTGACATCGACTACTTCTTTAAATTCCTTTTGCAATACATCAAAATGTTTTATGACGTCATGATACCGCACTTTTCACAGTACATTGAGGACTTCATCAGTTTATGACTTCGTCATTATACATCATACCATAGCTGGTTGTTGATCCTAAGATCAAATTCAATACCAGGTTTAATTGTATTAATAACTCCATCCTTTTACCATCCTTGCATCAAATGCACTGATGATATAAAATTCATTTTTATATTTTAAATCAATTTCTGTCTAGCTGAAACAATTAACATAGACATACCAAGAATAGTTCTTTTAAAATCTATTGGTTACAAAAGTTGAACCAATTCTTTCATTTTCAAAACGAGCACATCAGCACGATTTCAATAAACTCCGAAATCTAGCATAACTAGATGACTTGGAATATCATATTCTCCATCTTCATTCATTATCTTACTTGCGGCAATACTAAATCTTCTCTAGCACCTTCAATGCTAAGTCTATTGAAAATAACTCGTTTTCAGTCTACACATTCCTATAACATAGTACAGTCCATCAACTTTCCACATATTATGAGTTCAGGAACTTTCTACAATAATATGAGTTTAAAAACTATCCCAGTCAGACCATAGGCATCCATTCGCTGAGAAGTTCAAAAACATACCATATAATTATGAGTCACGAACCTATCATACGTATGAGTTTCAAGAACTCGCACCTTATCTTATCGTTCTCTACCTACCAAGTATATACATGAGAAAAGATTCACATTCTCATCATATACATCTTGATAGCGCGACCAATTTTAATGGTTATCACTGTAATAAACTGAGTGGATGGTACACCAAGCACAAACCTCTGCCCATACAAAGGTTTATACAACTCAGCTATCACATGAGTTCTCAATTGAAATTTTACAACTTCTAACTTTCTCTTTACTTAATATGAATTTTCTTTAATACGTATGATATCCTTCACAACTCAATCTGAGTTCTTCTTCCCGTACTACTTTGTAGTACCTTTCATTCATAACATTAGCTATAAATCATTCATCGTTTAATAGATCATTTGTTATTACGATTCACTATGATCGCGTGGTGATCTTCTTCCTTAACCGTTTAACTCAAGGATTTTCTTATCATACCCTCTATGATTATAGCTTTAGGTACTCATACCTAAGGTTTATAACCTATCAGCTCTAATAACAATCTGTAACGCCCCAAAATCCGGTCTATTTTCATATTCGGATTTCGTACGTCAAGATCCCATCTTCTACCAAACATACATCATTATATAACTAAATATAACAACATATATTCCTTACATCTTACACGGGTGACTTTCATCCACCACCAAAGATATATAATCGTTCATTAAACTATTCTATAGTTTAATTCTATCATTCTACATTACAAGTCTTCGCTTGATCTTCACATTCATTCATATAATGAATGACACTTCTTCTGGATACCGATCAGCTTGATCTTTACGGGATCCTTAAGTTCTTCTAACATCGTTCGCTGAAAATGTTTTTATTTAAAGAAAGTGTGAGCATGCAATTGCCCAACAAGTCTTAGCAGTTGAACAAAAAACTTCAAGAATTTAAACATTCTTTTAAGACTTCAATAACCGAACAAAGGTTATAAAGCAGCTTGAATAATAGGAATAATCCTGATTCCTATCATTTTAAAACATTAGTCACATTAACTTTGAAATACTTTCATTCTCTACTCTCTTTCATACACATTCTATCTGGCTAGAATCAATAACACAGACTTAACAATAACGATTCATGTATAAATAGAACATTCTCTTATTGAACAGTTTAATCACAAAACAGTTCATCTCATAGAAACACCGAAGTGTTCACATTGTGGCATAAGGCCTCATACGTTCTACCACCTTGTACAAATATCACACATTCGCACATAGACAGAACTTCTCAAGTTCAACATCTTAGAAGTTTTAGAGACTAGCATTCATTTAAAATATTAATGAAGTTAGGAAACTTGCCTTACACATAGCTACATCTTATAGTTAACGTTGAACTGCTCAATCCAATTCCTATGTAGGACATAAAGAAATAACACATACACTAATTAGTCATATACTTGACTTTCATATTGGTTTACTTAAATTCACTTCTTAGGGTTCACGTTCTTATAATTTATGTTTACGCGACCAACTCCCTTTACTACTAGTTTACGACTTCATGACATACGGAGTTGTCTTACTCAAACTTTCATCATCTTTGATGATTTACATTCTTATCTTCTTCTTATAACTTTTCTAGGACTCAACACACATCGCGTCTCTGCTAGTATTCCATATAGTACTCTGAGTAGTTTCCCATAAACAACTAACAAACAAGTTCCCATCTCAACTACACTGCCCATAACATTGAGTTAGATCGGTTGCCAGTTTCGTATATACCTTCGCTTTGTGAAGGAATTGTTTAGCTCAACTCCCATATATCAACCATCAAAGGTTAAGATTGTACTACAACCTAAATTCATCTTAACTTATCCAAACCATTAACTATAAGGTTCGTTAAGTCCATTTCTTATTCCTTATGGCTTTCTGGCAACTAAATGACATACCTCAGGATTCATTCTTTATCTTCTAAGTCATACAGTCTTTTGTATACTCAGAACGATTATTCAATATTCATTCTACGCATTTATAGCGTTAAACATTTTATGATACCTTATTCTTATCTTACAACGTCTGATTAATTCTACTCGGAACGTCATCCAAGTTACAAACATTAACTCAGCTTCTTTATGTTATACGTACTTGTCCTTAATTAAGTTTCTTCACCTTTCACAGGTTTAATCATTTGTATTCATTATCCTACGGTGAAACCATACACAGGGTATAGGTTTTACCCATTTAATATTCGCGTACACTTAACCTTTACGTCAGTTAAAGTGTTCAATGCTTACATTTCATTCTAACATTCTCCTCCGACTCATTTTCGGCTTTTGTTAATCTTATTACCATTCGCTACGGCTTTCTTGATAATTCATATCTTTTTTACTACCTTCGTCAACGTCTACGTTATACAACCAATGTACACTTAGAACGTTCGCTCGACGTGAATACGATTCACGAGAATCGTTTACGTATACAACGTTTACGTTGTTCATCCCTTAATCTGTCATTCAACCTTTACCTAAGGTTTTAATCGCTTTAATTCATTACTATCACTTGAACCCCATGTTCAATATTCTTTCTTAATGTCAAAGCCATACGGTTCGTTGTATGCTAAGACCGATCGTTCTTCGCAACAGTGTTGCGTTCAAATCGTTTATACGCTTTACATTCATCTCTCATTACCATGATATAACATCGAAATGTTATTCATTACCCTCGCCACTTAACGTCTAAGGAATCACCATTATAGCAATCCCTTACGTTCGTTTATCATGACTACGGTCCCCGGATATCTGTTCCGTAAACCATGTTCACATTCTTTGTCATTGTATCTCATTTAATCTTTCCGTTCAACCTTCATCTAAGGTTTAATACACTTGATTAAGTGTTACATTAGTTGAACTATATATTCATTTTTCTTTCTTGTACATCCCCCAGTAATTGAGCAATTAAAACCTCATCACTGGCTTTTTCCCTGCAACGGCGTCGCGGCGTCGCGGCGCCGGGCCCCTTCATTTACCTCACGCTGCAGCACCACTCTGCAGTGTCAAATCACCGAGGTCAAGGCCTGCAAGCACCACTATCTTCTCTATCTCTCACATCATGCGCCACTCGCGGTGATGGTGATGGCTCGGCTTTTCTTGTTCTGCAAAGACCGCCTCATAGGCTTAGTCGGTGGCTGTTGCCGAGAAAGCACAAAACATAGACAATTTTCAAAGTCTTGTATCAAGTTTGAGACGTGTACTTTGAAATCTCATATCTTACTCGTTATAACTTGGAGCGAGGTTGTACCAAAGCCATTCTCTTCCTTACCTAACGTACTTTGATTACCCTCCGACAGAACTTCGTTCTAAATCTGTTAACATGCTATTCAATTGTCTTAATTTTCACCCTTTGTAAATTTTACGTTTTTAACGTTATTCGTTCGTTCGTCCGTAATTCGATCATCCGAACTCGGAACTCATTCGTTCTTGACTCCACGACTCACGTTTTATACGTTCTCTTACATTCTTATGAAACCATACACGTTCAGGTTCATGTATATACTTTCTATTTCTCGCTCATCTTTTACGAAATTTTTGCCATAACTTCGTTATAGCTCCATTTAATCCGTTCCTTATGAACGTTTCTACCGTTCCTAACTAAGCAATAAGCATCAAACTTATACGCGATGGTTCTAAACTTGTCCATCAATAACAATTACACCACGATGGTTTTAAATTTGTCCATCAACAACGTTCTTCGCGTGTTCTTCGCGTTCTTCGTTCGTTCTTCATTTTTAATCGATTTTTGATTACGATTTTACTTTTTCTTGGAATTTGATGTTATAGAACACCATTCCTTACTTATTTCACCTACTCATTCATATAATCCACTCGGATCGTTCTAATTCATTACAAATCGTCCACTTCCTTAAGAAATTTATAAACTAAATTTTTACTTTCTTATTTCTTCTTTTCTCATGATTTCAACCATATGAAATCATTCCTAACATCTTTTTCTTCTTATTCTCATTAAGCTATGTTTTTAACATATAAACTTAATTAAAATTATCTAGAAGTTAGGTTTTCGGATTACCTTTGTTCTTTAATCTCCTTTCGTCGGACAAAGTTTGCTCCCGAGCAAGCTTTTCCTCTTCCTTTTCCTTCTCTTTCTCATCCAAAATCTCTATCTCTCTCTCTTTCTCTCTCTCAAAAGTTATAGGATTTTCAAAATCCTAAACAAATGAGTTAAGCTTCCTATTTATAGAAAACCAAGGCAAAGGGTATTTTAGTCATTTCGCCACAACCTCCTTACTATTCACACCTCCTTAATAGACATCCTTACTATTCACAAAACTTAGCCTGTAAGTTTCGTGGTTCCGTCTTTCGGGTTTCGTCCGATAGTTTTAAAAACTGTGATTCTCGAAATCCAAATATTTTTGGATATTTCGTCTTTCCTTTACCGATTAACTTTTACGTATTCTTTGGATTTCTGAAAAACTGAAAAACACTTTTTGGTGTCAAGCGTTTTCCTTCACGTGTTCCCTTAACGTAGCTAAATGAATGAAAAGTACATAACAATACTTTTCGTCATTTTTATTTCGTCCAATTTCTGCACGTTTTTTGAGAAAAACTTTTATCGGCTTACTTAACTTTTCACGATATATAATCGTCAAATCTTTCAACGGAATGTCATTTCGACAAATCGAACTCTCGAAAAGGCTTAGGTTATTCAAACCCTAACCCTTAGGGTTTCGTCAGGTGAATAGTGCATATTTCGTCTTTTTTCCCGAAAATATTTTGTTCATGGAAAATTTTTATTTTCTTCTTGAAAATTCTTACTCGTTTAGTCCAGCTCATAGGCAGAATCCTCCCGATTAATAATCATTCTAGGTTCTAAAACGATTAATAAACACATAGCACATAATAGTATTAATAAAAATTCCTTTTATTAATAACTAATTCTTTAAATCTTAAATTCTGGACAATCCGATTTTCTGGGTTGTCACAAATCATATAGTGAAAGTAATTAAATCATAAAGTTGATTTAAATAAGTTTTGTTATCTCATTATATGTGATGTGACAATTAAATGTGTACTCTAAAGTATAGGAGTAAATAAAGATGTATTAAAATATTTATTTCTATACCAATGGGTGATTAATAGTAAAAAGGAAATATTAAATTATTAATGATCAATGGAATTAAGTCCACACATGTTTTAAAGATTAAATTATGTGGACTAATGTACATGGATTATATTTATACCCCTAAATTGCTAACATAATATTCCTATATCATTTAATTCCATGTACGCACCCAATTGGATTTAAAAACTAAGTATACATATATGTGTATTAAACATATAGTATGTGGCATTATTCATCTATCAAATACTGAGAGTAGAATTGTCCCATTTTGTGAGTCACACTCTTTTTCCACACGTAAGGGCCATTGGCATAAGGCTACCTATTTCCTTCATCTCTCAAACTTCCCAGTAGCTAGCCATGATGAAGAAGGGTGTGGGTGATGGGAGTGGTTGGCCATTATTGAACCAACTCTTGATTTTTCAATGGGTTCTCCTTCCATCTCTTGGTTTACTTCCTTGGATAATGGCTTAACATGGTCAATGAATTGTCTATAAATTGAACACCTTCTCTTTCTCCTTCTCTTTTCACGTTTGCTTAAGTTCCTAAGAATTTTGTTATGGAAGTTCAGTAGTATTGCGAGCAAGCAGAGGTTTGGAGTGCTATAGATAGAAAATTAAAGCCATCAAGAGGTAATGAATATAACGTTTATGCTCTTGATTTCCTAAGTTTGTAATTTCTTAGTAATATCATGAAATACTTGCTTTTGAGTAACAAAATTGATGGCTAAGGGTAATTAAAATTCATGAGTTGTTGTTAGATATTGATACTATAGTCAAATGCGAAAACAACGAAAGTTAAACGGACCAATTTGGTTTAGAAACGAATTCGCTAAATTGTCAAAACATGAACAATTAGTATGAACATGAGTTGTAAATTCATATTTGGGTTAGTTTATGTTTATGTTAATTGATGGGTATTTGGTATGTTGTAGTTTTATGAGTTACAAACCCATAGAATCGAAAATGAACTAATTTGGACATGTATAACTCAAATTATGAAGGTTAGAAAGAAATTTTGGCATGATGGTTCATAGAAGAGAATAGTTTCGAGTAATAGAGTGATGAGTGATATCGTGGTCAACAAGTAATGTTATTGTTCCCACAGAGACTAATTAGCAAAATACCTTAACTTACAATTACCAATCTTCTATTAACCCTAATTTTATTAAACAAATCAAATTCAATGATTGAAATTACTAAACTAAAATTAAGAATAATTAAACTAAAATAAAACAACCACAAATATCAAAATCTGAATTTTCAAGCAATTAATGGAGAATTAGACTTATGATTTCACCTTAAGATTCACTATGGTTTTAACACTTTTATCCCAATTCAATGCACTATCTTAGTTTATTAATCAAGAACACAAACGTAGTAATAACCACCTCTCGATGCATTAATACCATATTAACGTTAATCCACAATTAAGATAGAAATTCGTTAAACACCTTAATCAACTAACGCACTATATCTCTATGTGAATTACAATTGAAGAAGGTTGAAGAACAAGTTCTCTTATCCGATTACATGCGATTGTTAAGTATATCTCTATCTTCACACGAATCGGGTTTAAGCTACTAACAAAATCCACGAACACATGCTATATCAACTAGGTCAGAATTGAATATCCTCTCTCGATTCCATCTAACCCCACGAAGAATTATTGGCGAACAATTCATAGATTCAAACATAAATCAATATAGATAAAGCGAAGATAATTTATTAAATTGGGAATCAAAGATTACAAAACCATCGATTCACTTAAGGATCCATCACAAGCTTAAAAAGTGAATTAGTTCATAATAAATGAAATAAGCCTTTGAATAAATCATAGAAATCATTCTTTCAATCACAAATAATAATCTAACACAAAGAATATTAGAAAACACCCTTTACGTAGACTACAAATGTAACCGTCTTGAAAAACTCTTCGAAATACTCCTCCACTTTTCCTCTCCAATAAGATGACTTTTATCTTCGTAAGCTTCTTGATTCTCTTTTATTGTGTTTCTAAAGAGTAATATATATCAAGTCTAATACTCTAGCTACATCCCCTAACAAATAGAGTTATAAACTCATTAAAACAACTGAAATTCGAGTCCAATAGGAAGTTTAAATGCAACAGGACAGTCCCAGTTTTCCCAACCCCTGCCCGGGGGTGTATGTATGCAAAACGCCTGCCCCGGCGGGCTTAAGTTCTGTCTTGGTCGAGAGCTGACCCCCCGCCCCGGCGGGGGTGTGTAAGTGAAAAAAAGGCCCACCTCCCCTCTCTTCTCTGTCGATAGTATGGGTAGACCCACTTCCCCGTGAGGTGTTTTAACTTTATCATGCCCACCGTGAGTGGGCATTCCTCTGATATCTGACTTGCTTGCTGCAACACTGAGTTATTTCTATGGCTCCAACTTAACTGCAAATGCACCAAATATCCCGAATAATCCATGAATCGCCGCAACCACCAACCTACACATAAAACAACAAAAACCAAGTAAAAATACACTTGTTTACAAAAACATAGCAAAGAATAAGCATGATTTAGACATGAAATTGCGTATATAAAATACACTTATCAAAATCCCCCAAATTTAAATTGTGCTAGTCCTCAAGCACAAGACACTACATGCAATGCAATGATATGAATGAATACGACCCACTCTACATACTATCCAATCCAACAATATCACGAAATCATAATTATCTCAATGGCCTCAGCGAAAATAAGCAACAATACAACATCAACCATCAAAACTAATCTACAAATCACGTTTAATCCTTGAATCTTAAGCTATTATCACTGGTATCGTGTGTGTGTGCAACATCCATTATAACTGATATTGATTCAAATTCAATACATAATCAGCCTCTTAGAAGGACTCATGCAGCACAAACTCCAGAACTTCAAAAATTAGCTAGTTTCAACTTAAAATCAAGCAATCACACATCACTAGGGTTCACTCGGGGTACTTATGCTCTATTTCCATCCACGGGGGTTTTTTTGCTCTTATTTCCCGTTTTATTCTCTCTCTCTCTTTTTTTAATATATATATATATAGCTATGCAATGTCTACTTCCCTTAGGCTTTTCAATGCTACCTTAACGAGCTTTCGACCAACGACTCCCAGACCATAAAGACCCTAGGGCGCTAGGTGTAAAGACAATCCCCTCGGGCTTACTTACTCAAGTAACAAAGGCCACAAAACTAGACAAGCATGCCACGGTGTTTATTCATATATATATATATATATATATATATATTTAATAAGGAAATATATAAACTTATATACCCCAAAGATCCCCCAAACTTAAGTTTTTGCCTCATTTAAATATTAACTAGCCATTTTGTCATTATATCACTTGCCTAGCATTAACCTTTAGAAACCAATTAAGTCTGGGTTTTGAACTTAGTCGATTAACAAAGATGTTCTTAAAAGCGTGCTATCCTTGTATACCGGTTTCAAGCAACTCAAAATTCGATTCAAATCGATCGTTGTGTCACGATTCTAATATTCAATATTGTACTTGCTACTTATTTTACAATCACATCATAGGCCAAAATAACATGAAACACGACATTAAAGTTAAAACACACAATAATTACTAACTAAATTTTATTTTTATTTTTTTTTTTTTTATTTTTTTTTTTTTATTTTTTATTTTTTTTTTTATTTTTTTTTTTTTTATAATAAATTGATAGATAACAAAATGCATTTATACTCCTTCTACTATGCGATCCTAAGCTACGATAAATGCCTAAGCTATCATGAAACAAATACCAAACATAAAATGCAATCTGAGAAAATAAATGTCATAAACAAAATATAAGCTTAAACTAAAATGCATGCAACACATGTATTTAAATCCCCCAAACTTAAGATGAACAATGTCCTCATTGTATGATATAGCAATATAAATGTGAGGACTTCCCTTTTTGATGCTTAAGTCTGAGGGGGTGGTTGTTGGTCTTCATCTGAGTCACTCAGTGGGAACCTGGGCATTGGACCGGGCGGATTATATGGAATTTGTCCTGCCGGGTGGAAATTCTAGAGAGTTGTGGTCAATGAGGCAAATGAAGTGTGCATAGCCTCAAAAATATGGTCTTGCCTCATCGCCAATCGGCGCATTTCCCTACGAGTTTCCTTGGCATTTTCTGTCATTTGATTTTGGAACTCAAGGAATTGAGTTCTAGATAAAGCGTCCGTTTGTGGTACCTGCTCATTCTTTTGATCTCCCATGTTGTCATCCTCATCCCTCGAGGCTTCTGTAGGATCCTCTGCTTCTTCTGATGATGAAGAAAAAATAAATCCCACGCCACTTGGGTGAGACTCGCCTCCTGCCAACACAGTGTATCTTGCAATCAGTCGTGAATCAAGGAGTACGAGTGGTAATTACGTGGGATCGTCATTAGACCACCGAACTCCGGCATGGTGACACAACCCACATATTAGTGATGGGTGTGGCAAGCCTCCAGAAAAATTTCCCCTTCAGCACCGGTGGATAGAAAAGAAGATGATCGCCCCGACGTCTATGATAAAATCTTGCACAATGACGAATAATAGCATCACCTTCTCCTTGGTGATGTCGGAAGTATGTTGGGACGGAAGAAATTTGGCACAAAGGAATGCATACCATATTTTACCATAGAGGCTTAGGTTCTTGCTGGGGAACACCGTGACTCCCTTTCGACCTTTCGTCCATGATGTTCCAGGCTTCGTCATTGTCATGATCACTTCATCGAAATTCGGATCAGAAGTGCGGAGATGCTCATATTGGCAGTGGCGTGGCACCCGCAATTGGTAGTACATATTGATAGCATCCGCACTGAATGGGACCAACCGTCCTCGTACATAAGCTCGGAATGGCTCTTTGTCCTCAGCATTCGCATATAACTCCTTGACTATATTCACTACGGCTGTTTCCGAATCCTCAGTGAATTTTACCCATCCCTTTTGGTAAATTTGCTGCATAAGCTCCCTGTCGTTACCCTCTGGTGCCATGCCCCTTTCCGGTGTAAGAGCTTTGGTGAGCATGTAGTCATACCGGTCAACGGCGGCGGCACTCACAAACTTTCAAATGATCAAAGGTGCAAGTTGGTTGGGATGGGCGTGAACTCTCTCCCCGTTGGCGTTTAGATGATGATAAAGCCATATCGCCCTTGTAGCTTGTATAACCCTAACTTTCCCTCAAACCTTGAAATTAGACCTCTCTAGCTCACAAGTATGCAATTTGTATGTAGAATGTGAAATTTGGTGAAGAAGGTTGGATGAATGGGTGTAGTATTTATAGATGGGGTGGTTAATCTAGTATTGGTGGAGTGAGGAGGTAGGAAGTTGAGGGTAGTAATGGTTTTGGGGAAGTGGGGGAAGTGGGTCGTAGTTATGGAGTAGTGGGTTAATGAAAAAGTGGGGGTGATTGGTTATAAGAGAGGTGTAACAAAAGCGCGAAGTCCTTCATATACAAGACCCCTTACCCGGTGAGGTTTTATACTAAATTTCCCCCCGGTGGCATGGCCCTATCGGTTACATTACGGACCCACTTTTGGTTTACCCCGGCCCGGGTTTCAAGGCTGTTCTTTTGGTGTGAAGGACCCCACCGGGAGGGGGTGTTATATTAGAGAGCATACAAAGTGAAGCTAGTCCCCTATCGAGATCCTTTGTTTCTTTCTTTTTTGTACTCAATGGTGCTTTTGTTTCTCGGCTGCATAGTATGACACATGAACTTTTCGTTAGTATTGGATGTATGGTATGTTGTGTGTGAGTATCACGAGAATTTAATCTTATTCTTCTATCTAATGAATTCCTAAAATGCGAATGAAAAAAAAAATACGATAATAAAGCGAAAGTTGGGTTGCCTCCCAATGGCGCTTGATTTTAAGTCTTTCGGCTGACTACTTCTGTTCAAGTTGTATCTACCAATGTGATGGCGATCACGTCGGTGTTGATCTCTCCGCCCGATAATGCTTGGTAGGTGTCCGATTGACTTTGAAAGTTTGAGAGGGTTCTGTTGTAAATTTCAAGCTTTCAACGTGAGGAAAACTTGCTTGATTGTGAATGGTCCCGACCATCTTGATTTGAGCTTTCAGGGAACAACCGCACCTTGAGTTAAACAATAGAAGCCCGATTGGCGGTTCGAATGTCCGACCTTGAAATTTTTAGATCGTGCCATCGTTTGACTTTTTCTTGTATATCTTGGCATTCTCATATGCTTGAAGGCAAAATTCATCTAGTTCATTCAACTGCAGTAGTCTCTTTTCCCCTACAGCCTTTTGATCAAAATTTAGCTTTTTCACTGTCCAGTATGCCTTGTGTTGTAATTCCACCGGTAGATGACATGATTTCCCGTACAACAATTGATATGGTGACATCTCGATTGGTGTTTTGTATGCGATTCGGTAAGCCCATAGAGCATCATCCAATCTCAGTGACCAATCTTTCCGACTCAGATTTACCACTTTCTCCAATTTCTTTTTAACTTCTCTGTTTGATACCTCAGCTTGTCCACTGGTTTACGGGTGATATGATGTGGCTATCTTGTGGTTTACTCCATATTTGGCCAAAAGAGCAGTAAACGGTTTATTGCAGAAGTGACTACCTTCATCACTTATAATTGCTCTTGGTGTGCCAAATCTCGTGAATATGTTCTTTTGCAGAAATTTGAGGACCACCTTGGCATCATTCGTTGGTAGAGCTGCGGCTTCACACCACTTTGACACGTAGTCCACTGCGAGGAGAATGTATTAATTTTTCATGGACGATGGAAATGGTCCCATGAAATCGATACCCATACATCAAAAAGTTCCACTTCGAGAATCGTTTGTAAGGGCATCTCATTACGTTTGAGATGTTTCCCACCCTTTGACACCTATCACATTGTTTAACAAAGCGATGGGCGTCTTTGAATAATGTGGGCCATAGAAACCACATTGTAGCACTTTTCTTCTTTGTTCTCTCTACGCTTCCATAATGCCCACCATAGGCCGATGGTGACACTCATGCGAATATTCTTTACTTATTTTATATGGGATGCATTGAGTCGAATCACCTTGTCGGTATTGCTTTGCTTAAATAAATATGGATCATCCCATGTGTACCACTTAACATCATGCGAAATTTCTTTTTATTTGCCTTGTGAGATCTGGTGGTAGAATATTGCTTGCAACAAAATTTGCATAGTCGCCATACCATGGAATCTCTGCTGAAATCTCAAATAAATTTGCTCATCAGGAATGATTCATTGATTTTGCATTTGTCATCTTTTTCTTTCCTTTGTTTTCCGGCCTTGACAAGTGATCGGCAACTTGGTTCTCGTCCCTTCCTATCCTTTATTTCTAAATCAAATTCTTGCGGAAGGAGAATCCACCTATAAAAGGCGTGGTTTTGCATCTTTTTTTCTATCGAGTCTTAGAATTGCGGCATGGTCCGTGTAGACTATCACCTTAGTCCCGATTAAATAAGCCCAAAACTTGTCGAATGCATATACCACGACAAATAACTCCTTCTCTGTGGTTGTATAGTTCATTTGAGTTTTAGTAAGTGTTTTGCTTGCGTAGTATATAGCATGAAACACCTTGTCTCTGCGTTGACCCAAAACTGCCCCAATTGCGAAATCGCTTGCATCACACATAAGCTCGAAAGGCATGCTCCAATCCGGTGCAACTATCATGGGGGCTGTAGTTAATTTCCTTTTTAATAACTTTCAAATGTTTGTTTTGCAATCATCGTCAAAGTTGAATGTAGCCTCTTTCTCTAAAAAGGCGCAAAGGGTTTTGCAATTTTGAAAATCCTTAATAAACCTCTGTAGAATCCGTGTCCCCAAAAAGCTTCTAATACCCTTCACCAGGGTTGGTGGGGCGATTTTCAATTGTTTCCGACTTTGCCTTGTCCACTTCGATCCTCGGTGATACCTTATGGCCCAAAATTATACCCTCTTGACCATGAAGTGGCATTTTTCCCAATTCAGAACGAGATTCGTTTCCTTGCATCTTTGCAGTACCATTACCCGATTCTTCAAGCAATTATCAAAGCTGTCCCCATATACTAAAAAGTCATCCATGAAGACCTCGACACTTTTCTCCACCAAATCAGAAAAAATTGCCATCATACACCTTTGGAAAGTTGCTGGTGCATTGCATAACCCAAATGACATCCTCCTGAATGCGAATGTCTTGTAGGGACACGTGAATGTGGTCTTTCTTGGTCCTCGGAGCAATGACTATTTGGTTGTAGCAGAATACCCATCCAACAAGCGATATCTTGATGTCCGCTAATCTGTCTAACATTTGGTCGATAAAGGCGTGGAAATGGTCTTTTCGGGTTGCTTTGTTCAATTTCACTGTAATCCATGCAAACCCGCCACCCGTCAACACATTACGGTTGGGATTAACTCATTGTTGTCATTACTGCACCGTCGTTCCTCCTTTTTTTTGGTACACTTTGAATTTGGACTCACCCATTTCTTGTCGGATATCGGATAGATGATGCTTGAAGCATCTAGCCATTTCAGAACTTCCTTCTTTACCACTTCCTTCATAATTGGATTGAGTCGTCTCTGTTGCTCTACTGTCGGTTTTGCCTCATCTTCCATCAAAATTTTGTGCATACAGAATGAGGGTCGATTCCTTTATATACGCAATTGTCCATCCAATAGTGACTTGTGTTCCTAAAGTACCCTCAACAACTTTTCTTCCTGCAATTAGTTAAGTGCAAATTTGAAATAATAACGAATAAAAAATTTAAATTACCAAGATATGCATACACGAGGTGCTTAGGAAGTGGTTTAAGTTCGACTTTGGTGGCTCCACCATGATGGTTTCAACTTTTACGCAATTACCTCCTCCATGTGCAATGGTTCAAATGATGATGCGAATCTTGGTATCCGTGGCAATGAATCAAGCAATTTGTGGGTAATCTACGATTACGGATCGTCGATCTCTTCATCTCCCACCAATGTTGTTTCTAACGGATCATTACATGAAACTTTTGCTCATGTCTTCACTAATGATTTGATCAATTAGATCCATTCGGAAGCATTCCTCCTCATCCGTAGGGAACTTCATGGCCTTGAACACATTGAATTTCACTTCTTGATCTTGAACTCTCATCGTAAGTTCTCCCTTTTGAACATCTATAAGAGTCCTCCACAGCAGCCAAAATGGTCTCCCAAGAAGATGATTGGTATGTTCTTGTCCTCCTCAAAATCCGAGATGATGAAATCCATGAGGGAATATAAATTTGTCCACTTTCACTAAGATATCTTCAACTATTCCTCTCGGATATGTGGTGACCTATCACTTATTTGTAAGGAGATGTTTGTAGGCCTTGGATCGGGCAAACCTAATTCTAAGTATCTGAGATAACGGCATAAGGTTTACACTTGCCCCAAATCACATAGACATTTATTGAAATGCCTCTCACCGATTGTGCATGGAAGCGTAAAACTCCCCGGATCCTTGAGTTTTGGTGGTAATTTCTGTTATAATACCGCACTGCACTCCTCTGTTAATGCCATCATTTCAAAATCTTCCCATTTCTTTTTCCTTGACAGAATCCCTTTCATGAATTTCGCGTAACTGGGCAGTTGTTCTAGGGCTTCTGCAAATGGTATGTTAATTTGATGTTTCTTGAAAACTTCCAAAAATCTTAAAATTGCTTATCTGTCTTTTGTTTTTGAACTCTTTCTGGAATGGTGGGGGAGGGTAAACAACTGGTTTGTTCACTAGGTTGATTTTATCCGATTTGATTCTCATTTCCTTGCTTTATCTCACCCCCTGTCTTTTTTATTTCTATTTCTCTTTCCTTTGTAACTGAAATCTCTGCTTCTTGACCCACAAGCTGTTTTCTACTTGTCAACATAATGGCTTGACACTGCTCTTGATTACCCTTAGGATTTTTCTCGGTGTCACTTGGCAGTGTTCCTTGTGGTCTCTTGTTTTTGATTCCTTGCTATTTGACCTATCTAAATTTCGATGTTCTTGATCACCAATTGGGTGGTAGCCATGAATTTATCCACTTCTCATCCGGATGTTGCCTTTGTTAGTTGTTGATTCTGAAAACTCGGAGGATATGATTGTCGTGGAGCTTGATTCTGCTGATTGTTGCTCCATGAAAAATTTGGATGATTTCTATTCCCTTGATTATATGTGTTCTGATAGGTGTTTTGAGGAATTCTGTTGTAATTGCCAATGAAGCGCATGCAGTTCTTTGGATTAATTGCACATTGTTCCGTTGGGTGTTCTCCTGCGCACAATTCACATATCACTGTTACTACTTGTGGTGCTGTCTGTGGTTGCTTTGTGATTGGGCTATTGCCAATTGCTCTATCCTCTTTGACATTGCAGCCATATGTGCTTGTATCGTTGTTCTATCATCTACTTCTAACACCCAATTTGCCTTCACTGTGTCATTCTCATTTGTGGGCCCTTTGGTAATTATTAGCGACCATGGTTTCAATCAAATCGTAGGCTTCTTACGTAATTCTTGGCCATAAATGCTCCTTGATCTTTGCGTCGATACTTGTCCTAAGATTCCCATGTAGTCCATTATAGAAGGTGTTCATTTGCGACCCATTGAGGCAATCCATGATGTGGGCATTTTACGAGTAGTTCTTTATATCTCTCCCATACCTCATATAACGACTCCCCATGTTCTTGTTCAAACATTGTAATTTCATTCCTCATCTTTGCGGTTTTTTCTTGGGTGGGAAGAATTTTGCAAGGAATTTACGAGCTAGATCCTCCCACGTTGTTATTGAGCAGATGGTAAGGAATGCAACCAACTCTTCGCCTTATCTCGTAAAGAAGCAGGGAACAACAGAAAGTCTCACCGCCTCATCTAAAACTCCATTAAACCTAAAAGTATCGCACATTTCGAGCCCGACTAAGTGCTCGTTCGGATCATCGTTTGCCAATCCCCAATGAACCCGAATTTTGTATCATTTGAATCATCCAGGGCTTAATCTCAAACGTGTTTCTTTGCTATTCTTTGGTCTCGTTATACTTGAATGCGATTCAGTTACTTTGGGTATTGTGAAGTCTCTCAACGCTTTCTATCTTGGTAGCCATCACTATTTCCTCTTCCTTTTCGGTATTTCAAATTCTTGCCTCGTTTCTTTTATCCACTTACTCAACCTCTGAAACCTTCTTTCAATATGGTTGTCAAAAAGCGTGAAGTCTGGGATTTTTAGATCGAGTTTGCATAAACTATGTCCCACACTTGAAATAAGAAGCACACAACAAAAATAAAAATGTCTAAGTAAAACTGGATTAATTAAACTGATATTGTAAAAGTATTAAGAATTATACTAATTTATCCCCAAAGTGATGGCGCCAAAAACTTGTTGGGTAAAATCTATATACGCACAACACGCAAGTATACGTGGTCAACAAGTAATAGAGTGATGAGTAGAGTATCGTTCCCACAGAGACTAATTAGCAAAATACCTTAACTTACAATTACCAATCTTCTATTAACCATAATTTTATTAAACAAATCTAATTCAATGATTGAAATTACTAAACTAAAATTAAGAATAATTAAACTAAAATAAAACAACCACAAATATCAAAATCTGAATTTTCAAGCAATTAATGGAGAATTAGACTTATGATTTCACCTTAAGCTTCACTTTGGTTTTAACACTTTTATACCAATTCAATGCATTATCTCAGTTTATTAATCAAGAACACAAACGTAGTACTAACCACCTCTTGATGCATTAATACCATATTAACGTCAATCCACAATTAAGATAGAAATCCGTTAAACACCTTAATCAACTAACGCACTATATCTCTATGTGAATTACAATTGAAGAAGGTTGAAGAACAAGTTCTCTTATCCAGATTACATGCGATTGTTAAGTATATCTCTATCTTCACACGAATCGGGTTTAAGCTACTAACAAAATCCTGAACACATGCTATATCAACTAGGTCTAGAATTGAATATCCTCTCTCGATTCCATCCAACCCCACGAAGAATTATTGGCCAGACAATTCATAGATTCAAGCATAAATCAATATAGATAAACTGAAGATAATTTATTAAATTGGGAATCAAAGATTACAAAACCATCGATTCACTTAAGAATCCATCACAAGCCTAAAAAGTGAATTAGTTCATAATAAATGAAATAAGCACTGAATAAATCATAGAAATCATTCTTTCAATCACAAATAATAATCTAACACAAAGAATATTAGAAAACACCCTTTACGTAGACTACAAATGTAACCGTCTTGAAAAACTCTTCGAAATACTCCTCCACTTTTGCTCTCCAATAAGATGACTTTTATCTTCGTAAGCTTCTTGATTCTCTTTTATTGTGTTTCTAAAGAGTAATATATATCAAGTCTAATACTCCAGCTACATCCCCTAACAAATAGAGTTATAAACTAATTAAAACAACTGAAATTCGAGTCCAATAGGAAGTTTAAATACAACAGACAGGTCCATTTTCCCAACTCATAACCACCAACCTACACATAAAAACAACAAAAACTAAGTAAAAATGCACTTGTTTACAAAAACATAGCAAAGAATAAGCATGATTTAGGTATGAAATTGTGTATATAAAATACACTTATCACCTAGTTATGTACGCGGATGGACAAGGAATGTAATTTCAAGATATATTGCACATAAAAGGTTGTCAAGCTCGGTTTAGTATGTGTTTTAAAGAGAAATTTAAAAGTTTTAGAAACTAACTTTGATTAGCATTATGTTACTTGCATTATGACCTTATAAGCAAGCATGATAGAGTTATTTATGCCTTTGAACATGAATGATATGTGCACTCAACTAGTCAAGCATGACATAAGTTATTTAAGGATGTTTTAAAAGTATGAACTATGTTATGCCAATATAAATGAGATAGATACATGTGAATATGTGTAATAAAGTTTGTTAGTACCAATATAAGGTTTAAAAGCTTATAAACCTTGAACCTTTGTTAAAAGAAGTTGTTAAGCATTGTTGATGTAAATAATTCAACATAGAACTATGTAATTCAAAACTAAATGATTTGAAATGTGAACTTAAAGAACTATCAGAACCTACTTGATGTATGTTTATAGTATGTATCAGAATGCATAGTAGGTTAGGACTAAACTGAGCAATGAAAAGCCTATATTCAGTTACTGGTTTGGGGAGTAGCTACGCGCCATACTCCTAAGCTTAAATGCATCTTGATCATGCCAGATTACAGAGAGTGACCAAGAGCAGTTTGTTAACTGCATGGTCTTAAGTTATGGTTATATGTTGTCCTTATGAAGTACAAGATATGAAACGAGATTGTTTAGATAAATATGATAGTAGAATGAGCTAGTCTCATCGTTATCCTAAGTTCAAGTAAAAATGAAACCAAGTTAGGAAACAATATTTGTTCTTATATTAAGAGCGTATGAAATATATGACTAATGAATGTGAATCCATGATTATATAACTGTGTAGCAATACACGAAGTACAGATAAGCTTTAAGCAGTTAAATCATAGTTGATAATCTACGAATCAGGCAAGTCTTTCAGTTCCTATTTGATATATGAATTCGATAACTGTTAGTTGAGCTATATTATGTTATGTGAATGTTGATCTATATATATGAAATGCATATGAGATATGTATGAAAGTTGAAAGTTGATCTTTGATGATATGCTTGTGAAGTAAATCTTTATGCATGTTATGTAACAAGTAACATGCATAATAAATATTAATTGATTATGAATGTATGAACTGCGTATCTTACTATATGCTACATGCTGCATGAAATCTATTAGAATTACTGGGCTATCGAGCTCACCCTTCCAAATAACCACTTTTGCATGTTAAGGACTTACGGTAAAGATTACTTGCTACTTGATTGATAAAGATCATAATATCACAGGAGATTGATTCATTTGTTTAAATATATACTTTTGAACCATGTTTAGGTTCTAGAAAATGTACGTGATATTAGTTTACGATGTATAATACATGTTAAGTTGTAAAGTTGTACTAGGCGGTACATAGAGGAATTCGAATTGAGATGTAAAAATTTATATAGTAATTGAATAGAGTGAATCATAGCATAATTTGATTCAGAGATTTGTAACTGATTTAAGTTAAGAAATCAATAAAGGATTTTTCAAAGAAGATTGAAAAAGTTTAAATTATTCTGCATATTTTTATAACATCGAATATGATGTAAGACAGGAATGGTAAATGACCAAGATTTGAAACTTATAAAAGTTTGGGGTCATTACATAGTTTAAATCGTGTCAATTGATTAAAAAACGAAGTCGTGGTGATCGAATTCGCTAAATGTGTTTAAAACATGAAAATAGTGTATGAACATGTGTTTTGGGTCAACTTTTAGGTTGGTTAATGTTTTTATAAATTATTAGAATTCTAGTATGTTGTAGTTCTATGAATTACGAATCCATAGAATCAAAAACGGACGAATTTGGATGTGTATAACTCAAGTTATGAAGATTAGTAGGAGAAAAAAGGGTTAAAAATCGCGAAGAACAGTAGCTTGAGGTCCCGTTTACGCTATCAAAGCAATTCTAATTTGTCTTAAAGTCATTTGGGGGCATAATTGCACTGTAGGGTGCAGCTGTGCTATGCCCAAGGCTTAATTGGGCACAGCTGCGCCCAAAGTATGTCAGGTGTGACTGCTTTGACCTGTTTTAGTAAAATAGGCATAACGTTTTCATATGAACTCCGATTGAGGTGATTCAAGATGATCCGGAAGGAGGACGAATAGACCTACGACTTTTATTTTTTAATGTTTTCAATTTGAGGTCGGGAATAGTAGTCAAAAATGGTAATCTTTGTGACTGATGCGTATTCGGAGGCAATCGGAGGGCGTCGGACATGCACATACACACGTATAGTGATGTCGATGATAATAGATGTTGTTATAAATTATAGAACATGAATATTATGTAGTATAATGATGTTTAACATTAATAAATAATATATTAGATAAGTTGAATACGCATACTAAGCACACACAAGAGAGACAAATTGGGCGGGTGACGAATAAACGTCAAAACGTCGTGATAAGTGATAATGAACGTAAAAAGTGTTTTAAATCATATGAAATGAATATTAAAAGATATTGAATAGGGTTAATATAAAACCAATAAGTAGTCCTAGGAAGACTTAAATACTTGAATGAACTTCGAATATGAAATACAATGAGATATAAGTTGAAAGTTAACACAATCAAATTGAACATTGTGTATATATGATAGGAAGGGTTATGAGGGTAGAGTAAAGTTTACATTACAACTATTATGCATTGCTATGTGACTAATAGTTGGTGTGCCTGATTATATAATTGTGTAGGGCACATGAAGTGCAGATAACTATAAGCTATTAAACTATTATTGGTAAACAACGATCAAGGCAAGTCTTTCAGTTCCTATTTGCTATGTGAATTTTCTTCCTTTAAATCATTGTTACAAAGAGCATGATGTGTTATATATATGTTGAATGTATGAAATGTTAAAGTCAACTTATTACTACGTTGCTTGAGTAAAGCATGCTGATTGAGTAAGGCACTCAATCTTTATACTTGTTATATGAACTGTAAGATGTATGTTATGTTAGTCCAATTTTTATGAGATATATGTTGAGCATGTTATTATGTGCTACGTGATGCATGAAAACTGTTAGATTTTGCTGGGCTATCGAGCTCAACCTTGCAAATAACCATTTTTGCAGGAGGATCGAAGGTAACACTATGTGCTACTTAAATGATGTGGATCAGAAATAATACACGAAGATTAATATTTTATCTAAAGTTGTTATTTCTTAATACCATGATTAAGATTCATGAGATGTACTAAATGTTTTATGATGTATAGTTTTATGTTGAGTTGTAAAGCTAAAGTTAGAGTTATTTGATATGTAAAGGTTATCGGATTAAAATGTAAAATTTTATATAATAATTGTGATGAAGTGAATCATAGATTATATATGATTCAAAGACATGTAGATGGTAAAGGTTTTGATTCAGGGTATTAAATAAAAAGATAGAAAAGTTTAAATTATTCCGCATTTTATAAAATTTAACATGGAATAAGGATGTAAAATTAGAAGGTAGATGTGTTATTAATGACCGAAGTTGAGAATTATATTGTATGAATTTTGGGGTCGTTACAGTTGGTATCAAAGCTGTAGGTTATAAACCTTAGGTAGGAGTACCGTAGGCTATAACCTTCGAGAAAGAAGATGAAGATAATGAAAGAATACGCTCAAATAAAGTTTGAACAATAAGAAATAATTTAAGAAATTTATAAAGGAGGAATTAAAACATGTGTGAGAGGATTCAAAGAAGAATCTCGCAAAGTTATAAGGAATATGAAAGTGGGGTTACCCAACTCCAATAATAAGGATGTAAGATGATAATAAATAGACAATCATACTCTTTAATGGTTGATGTATGGTATCTGGGCTAAACGATTCCTTCATAGAGCGGAGGTATATACAAACTAGCAACTCAGAACCTAGTTTGTTGGTTGTTTGTGGGAAACCACTCAGCATACCATATCGAAACTATTAGAGACTCGATATGTACCATGTATAGAAAATGGATACGTATGATGAAATATTGAGCAATGTGAAAGAAGTTAAAAATTCTTAAAGGAAGAATTGTTATATAAACAAGAAAATTCAAAGAAGAATCTTGAAGTGATAAAAAAAAAAGAATGGGAGTTGCCTAACTCCAATACTCAAGATAATGAAGAATGTCATAATGATGAAAAAGGAAAGAAAGGGGATTATAAAACAAAACGATCACGAGTTAAGAAAAGACTTTAAAGGGAGATGATTATAGCTTGATGCTATGAAGATGATGTACTATGAAATAGTACCAGATAACTCATGAGGAGTTATAGATGATGTGATACGAGGAATTCATATCGAGCAAAGAGCAAATTATGAGGAAGATAGGGTTAGGTGGGATTTCAATTGAGGACTCATATGATGGCTGAGTTGTACAAACCTTTGTATGGGCGAGGGTTTTGTGCTTGCACTCAGTTTATCACATTGATAATCATTGGAATGTCAGTGTCACACTATCAATGTATGTGTGGTGAAAAGGTGATTCTTTCCTCTTGTGTATGTTTGATAGTTAGAAACTATTAAGATTAGTCAGATATTATTAGGATTAGGTGCGGTTCTTAAAACTAATGCATATGGTAAGTTCGTGACTCACAATAATATGGTATGTTTTGAACCCCTCAATGAATGGATGCTTATGGTTTGACTAGGATAAGTTCTTAAACTCATATTATTGTGGCAAGTTCCTGAATTTCCAATGTGCAGTAAGTTTGATGAACTATACTGGGGTATAGATAAGTTATGAATGAAGAATTGAGAATTATGGGAATAGATAGAATTATTAAGCAATGGATCAGTATAGAAAGTGGAGACATAGGTTTTCCAAATCTTCTAGCATTGCTAGATTTTCAAAATTTATTGACTTCGTGCCAATGGTTATACTTTTGATTTTTGAAAAATGTTGGGTCACACTAGTGAACCAAAGAATTTTTTAAACAGTGTCGTTATTTGTATGTCTATGCTAATTACTTCGGCTAGACAAAAATGATTTAAAATATATCAACATGTATTTTTTTTATATCATCAATGCATCGTGGAACCTAGTGCAGAGATAATAAAAACGATGGAGTCATCAATGAAGTATTACTTAGTGTTAGATGTGATCTAAGGATCGTCAGCCCACTATGGTATGATATAGTATGATAAAATCATCAAATGACGGAATCCTCAAATGAACTGTAAATACAGTGCGGTATTATGACATCGTAAAAATATTTTTGAGATTTCTTTAAGATATGAGAATATATATATGTATATGTATATTTCGGTTGACGTCTGGATTGTTGTAGAAGTCTATGCTATTTGGTTCAATTAGACGAATATTGAAAGATGTTCATTAAATTCAAGCGTTCTTGAGAAGTTATGCCAAACCAAATTGTTTTGGTGCAGATTCAGATGTTGAAAAGCTGAGGTGAACAACCCTGTCAAAGGGGACATGTTATCGGAGACAATGGTTCCGAAAGTAACGCATATAGTCGTTACTATGTTAAGATGTAATACGTTGTACTTTTGACGGGTAATGTGATAAGTGATCACCTAGAGTACTTGCAAAGAGTGTTTTCAGTCTGTTTGATTGCTAAACATTCTGTTAAAGACGGTTTACAGTGGTGATGTACTAAATGTTCTATGATGTATAGTTTTATGTTGAGTTGTAAAGCTAAAGTTAGAGTTATTTGATATGTAAAGGTTATCAGATTAAAATGTAAAATTTTATATAATAATTGTGATGAAGTGAATCATGGATTATATATGATTCAAATACATCTAGATGATAACGGTTTTGACTCAGGGAATTAAAGTAAAACAATAGAAAAGTTTAAATTATTCCGCATTTTATAAAATTTAACATCGAATAAGGATGTAAAATTAGAAGGTAGATGTGTTATTAACGGCCGAAGTTGAGAATTATATTGTATGAATTTTGGGGTCATTACAGGACATCAAGTAAATTTTGAAAAAGATAAATGTACAATCTCACATGGTACTAACAATGCTGCTTTAGTTGCCCAAAGAGAATGAAATATATATATACTCTTGATTTTGAGCAACAGGAGGAAGAATTATGTCTTCCAACCATTTAAGATGAAACAAATCTATGGCATAGAAGGTTGGGATATGTTCATATAGATCTCATCAAAAAGTTGTCATCAAAGAACTTGGTAAGAGGATTACCCAAAATGAATTTCGAGAAGAAAGGTATATGCGAGCCTTGTCAACTTGGAAAACAAGTAAGAACATCATTCACAACCAAAAACATGGTATCAACTTCTTCTCCCTTACAATTACTCCATCTTGACTTATTTGGACCTGAAAGGCATGCTTGTTTAAATGGTAAATTCTATGCTTTTGTGATAGTCGATGACTTCTCTAGATATACATGGGTGCTCTTTCTTAGAACAAAAGATGAGGCATTTAAAGAATTTGAAAAACTGATTAAAAATTTGGAGACTAAATATAGTCTTAATCTTATAAAAATCAGAAGTGACCATGGTACCGAATTTCAAAAGGATTTTGTTATATTTTGTAATAAAAAAGGAATCACTCATGAATTCTCAGCACCTAGAACTCCACAACAAAATGGAGTGGTAGAAAGAAAGAATCGAACATTACAAGAAATAGCTAGAACTCTAATTCAAGAAAGTAAACTCCCTAAGAAATTTTGGGCCGAAGTTGTAAACACAGCATGCTATGTGCTAAATAGAGTGTTGACCCGTCCAATCATTTTGAAAACACCATATGAATTATTAAATAATCATCTTCCTAATATAAGCTATTTTAAAGTATTTGGATCTAAATGTTTTATTCTTAACACTATTGGGAATTTGGGCAAGTTTTATGCTAGATCGTATTGAGGAATATTCATTGGCTACTCACAAAATAGTAGAGCATATCGTATTTATAATGTGCAAAAGATGTGTATCGAAGATTCTATACATGTCAAATTTAACGAATCTAACCATGATATTCCAAAAGAAAGAGAAGAAAATGCAGGAAATTTAGAGACTACTGCAAATCTAGCCTACCAGATAAAGAAAAATAGAAAGATCATGGAACCAATCCAACAAGATGGAATAGAAGAACAGCAGGACCAAGACTCTATCCAGCAAGCTGAATACGAAAATCAGGAAAATATCCAGCAAGCTGAAATGAACGAACAACAAGACCATGATTCAGAAACTGCTGAAGAAGTAATACATAACATTCAACTTTCGAAGTTAGCAAGATACATCAAAAACCATCCTCCTGAGAACATCATTGGAAACATAAATGACAAAGTTATGACAAGAAGAAAAGCACAAAATATGTGTGTTTTCTCAGCATTTCTATCCCAAATTGAACTAAAGAATGCCAAAGAAGCCATACTTGAGGAAAATTGGCTACTAGCAATGCAAGAAGAGCTACAACAATTTGAAAGATGTTAAGTGTGGGAGTTGATGCCTCCTCCAAAAGATATATCCATTATTAAAACTAAATGGGTATTCAAAAATAAGCTTGATGAGTAGGGAACAATTACAAGAAATAAAGCCAGACTAGTAGCTCAAGGATACAATCAGCAAGAAGGAATAGACTATGAAGAAACATTTGCCCCAGTAGCTCGTTTGGAATCCATTCGTATATTATTAGCATTTGCCTGTTTTAGAAAGTTTAAGCTACTCCAAATGGACGTCAAAAATGCCTTTCTCAGTGGTTACATAAATGAAGAAGTCTACGTAAAACAGCCACCTGGATTCGAGCATGACAAGTTCCCTCATTACGTATACAAACTAAAGAAGGCACTCTACGGACTCAAACAAGCCCCAAGGGCTTGGTATGAGAGATTAAGTAAGTACCTCCTACCAAATGGGTTCATACGAGGTAAAATTGATTCTACGTTATTTATTAAACGTCAAAATAAAGATATTATTATTATACAAATATATGTAGACGATATAATATTTGGTGCTACTAATAATTTCCTTTGTGAGTGGTTTTCCAAATGCATGCACAAGGAGTTCAACTTGAGCTTGATGGGTGAACTCAACTACTTTCTGGGCCTTCAAATTAAACAAAATCATGAAGGTATATTTATTCATCAAACCAAGTATACAAAAGAGCTACTCAAGATATTCGGCTTTGACAATTCAAACTCAAAGACCACACCAATGAGTACATTAATAAAAATCACAGCAGATGAAAAAGGTATGGATGTAGAAGTAACAAAATATAGATGTATGATTGGATCCCTACTATATTTAACTACTTCTAGACCTGATATAATGTATAGTGTGTGTCTATATGCTCGGTTTCAGGCAAAACCCAAAGAATCCCACTTACAAGCTGTTAAACAAATATTTAAATACTTGAGTGGCACTACAAACTTAGGATTATTTTGCCCAAAATGTGATAATTTTGATCTAATGGGTTATTCAGATGCTGACTATGCAGGTTATAAAATAGATAGAAAAAGCCCAAACGGTGCTTGTACATTTTTGGGACAAAGTCTTGTCTCATGGCATAGCAAGAAACAAACTACAGTTGCCCTATCCACTACCGAGGGAGAATATTTAGCAGCAGGAAGTTGCTACTCTCAAATTTTGTGGATGTGTCAAATAATGTGCGATGTTGATGTTATGTGTAACAATGTGCATATATACTGCGATAATACAAGCACCATCAACATCTCTAAAAATCCAGTTCTACACTCTCGCGCAAAACACATTGAAGTCTGACACCACTTTCTTAGAGATACTGTCTCCAAAGGCCTAATTAAATTAATATTCATCCCCATTGAGCACCAATTAGCAGATATATTTACAAAACCTTTAGGGGAAGAACATTTCTGCACTCTAAGATGAGAACTCGGGATGAGACTGATATAAATATGGTATGCATGCTTTAAGGAAATTAGACAGACACGGCATATCTAATTGCCATAATTACGCTCTTTATATCTGCTCAAGATCTCCATTCCCAAACACGGCGCCACGCCTTTCCTTGTCTTGGTACCACGCAGCCTTGAAAAGATAGACTCTACTTTACTATTCCAAGGTTCCTCTCTGTCTCCTTCATACTTCAACCTTCTCTGAAACTCTACACCTCTCTCAAACACCGACCGTGAAGATGAAAACCCGACGCTCTAGACAAATCTGTGACGAATCGGACGACGATGTATCACTACCCTCTCCACCTCCTCATCCCCCTGCTACTCGACGCCTAAAACGGAAGCAACCCTCGGTCACAACCATCTCCAGCGATTCCTCTCTTGCCAAATCTGAATCTAGCTTACCCTCTCCTGCATCGATTGGGACATCGACTGTCATTAAACGGCGAGTAGTCAAGGAATCCTCACCCAGCTCTCCTCCGATGACGGTAAACCCTCTATCTATTTCCTTGCATGATGTTCCTGATGATTTCTTTAGGGGTCACAACTTCGAGCTTCGTTTTAAGTCCTCTATATGTCACAAATCTTTTGTTTATGAAAAATCAGTTGACATGTTTTACTACCAAAACTCGCGTCTTCAAAACCTCTTTGAGTCATGTGGTTTAGCTTCCTTAAGTGCACCTCCCTCTGTGGCTTATCCAAAATTAGTCCAACAATTCTATACAAATCTTGAAAACAATGGTGACTATTATACATCATTTGTTAAAGGCAAATCTCTATTTTTTACTTCTGTGGATCTAGGGAGCATACTCTCTATTCCATACATAGGAGACTGTCCCTTTACACTTAAGGGACCAGTTTATACTCCTTTGTCCCCTATTGTCCAGCTTCGCACTGTCATGGATGACCCAACCGTGTCCATAGTCACCCTTCCTAAAACCACCAAAGTATCTCCTATTGCAATAGTCATTCACAAATTGCTAAGGTACAATCTTCTCCCTCGCCTCGGTGGTGGAGCTGACTTCACTTACTAGGATTTGGTTTTGGTGGCCTTGATAATGACATGTAAACCATTCAATTTTTAACTCATGATGCTCAAACACATGGTTAACTGTATCAAACATTCCAAAAAGTGCATGCCTTACAGCTGCTTCCTTATAAAATTATTTACTCACTTTCAAATTACACTCGACAATGAGGGCTCCATCCAAATAACTGATTCCATCGACTCTAACTATCTCAAGGGTGCTCATATCACACTGCTTAAAGGAAAGTTTATACGAGTTGTACCCAAAATTCCCATTATTCCAAATCCCACACCTCCTACTTCACTATCTCCATCCCCTGAGATTATCAATCTTCTTCATACCATCGCAAACAATCAAGCCACCATCACTGCTGATGTTAAAGATATTCAACTTCGTCTTTCTATGCTTGAAAAAGGCAAACTCCCTATTCGGCGCAATGATCTTCATTCTGTTTTTCGCAATGTGGAAGATGAGTTCATTGACCTCCAAGCAGGATTTGAGTTGCACACTCGGGCTATGGTAGAAGCCCTGCAGAGGAAAATGAACCGCAATGCCTGTCAATTGAGCACTGAATTTAAATTCATCTGCCATCAATTTGGAACTCTTGGTCGCTTTACCGAGCACCGCATGAATGATATCACTGAAGAACTGCAAGCAGACCAAGTCCAATCTCGCATACCTGAATGGCCACAATGCAATTGGATAGCTGAACACCAAGGCAACTTTCTGGAATTGCCTTTACCACATCCTACCTTTATTGCTCGTCCTCCCAGATTTACCAACACCATGTCCCTGGAAGAGATTGAACACCACAGGCTTCACCGACTATATTTCACTGCCCGCGAAGCCAACCACGTTCATATGGATTAGGAGGATGATTAGACACCCTGTTCCTTTTGGCTTTCTGGACACCTCTTTTTGATGGATGCCAAAGGGGGAGATGAATTTTGCTTGCTTGCTTTCAAGAAAATCTTTTAAATTTTTACTTTTCCTGCATGATGACTTCTTGTTTAAAGACTATGGTTTAAATGGCTGTTATATTCCTTTTGCTTAATAGTTTCTGGATGATGGTTTAATAGTTTATTATATTCCCTTTGCTTAACATGTTGTGGACTAACTAGACAATACAGGGTTAAACAAACACTGCACATTTGCAGTCAACAATTAATTCTAAATAGTAAGGACATGCATGAATTGAGGGGGTGTCCTAATTCTTTTGATATGCATGGTTTTAGGGGGAGTCATAATTATTTTATTGTCATCATCAAAAAGGGGGAGAATGTTGACTTATGTCACACTCTATGTTTTGATGATGACCTTATTATTTCACTAATCATGCTATATAACATTTCAGGGAAAGATATGACATTTTAGGAACATCAAGGAAGAAATTACAAAGCCAAGACATCCTTGAAGAAAGAAAAGCAAATTTGAGTCCTAGGAATATATGTAAGATCTTAGCATCTACTACTTTCCAAAATAAGGCTCTAGGACATGTGCGTTACATATATACTTGTGCACACATGCTACATACTAATTCACTAGCTCATGATATGCATGGCTGAAATACTGTTTTCATTGATTAAGGTATCACCTTCGGGTAAACCAAATATGGTAGCTTTGAGAAAATGGTTGGTTGTGTAAAATTGTGCAAAATGACGCAACCCAAATAACGGTAACAACTAATATTGTATATCACGCTTCATAAATTATGCGTCATAAATCAAGAAATTTAATTCTAGGCAATTAACTAAGGTAACTAGTTGATTGAATAAATTACCATAAGTTATACATTCATGGGATAGCAGGAATCATGCACCATAATCTTGTCTCATGATTTAAGAAATCTAATTGGTTGGTTCCAACAGCACAATCTATGGTAAGAAATATGGAAACTTGCCAGCAAATTTTTATGGTAATACAACTGTTGACTTCCGGCATTTTAGTAATTGGGATGGTAGAAAACTATAACAGGTACTATCTCCCATGTGATGGAAATCAACTAGCCCAAAATTACTGATAGCGTGATATCTCAACAAATAGAATCTCATTGATGAAAAACGAACTGAGTATATCATGATTGACGTAGAACTGCAAGATTTATGCAATGTGTTTTTAAACGTGCATATTACAGTAGCAAATCTTGGCAACGGTAATATTCTTGAGTGGTCTATATAAACTAAGTTCATTAACAAATAAATACACAAAAAAAACATATACTGTATCAAAAAGCATACAAGCTACAAAATTATTTTTCTTCTTGATCGATATTGATTGCATTAAGAAAGAGCTTCAGTTAAGAAGGTCGTGTAGAACATACTCTGGCAATATTCTTCTTGCATATCATTTCATACTAGAGCCTTGAGTAGGTAAGTAATATATTGCTTGATCATTAAACCTCTAGTGTGTATCTTAATTTTCCTTATTTCAAATCAATATTCTATTGTGCGTAATCCTGTTTGGGTTGATATATCATTACATTCAAGTTTGAGAAAAGCATAGGTGCTTATGAATGCATAGGTGCACAGGGAACAAAGGTGTTCAAATTGCTAGAACTTGTATTGTAATTGGAAAAAGTTTAATAAAAGTTAGTCTTCAATAATAGTTGGTATTAGACGTGGATTAGGCTACTATTCTAGAGGGTATTAGTTGAACCACGTAAAAATTTTGGTGTTTATGTGATTACATTTTGTGCTTTACTATTCCGCTATCTATCCAGCAGCCTGCATTCTATATCCACTCATATCAGTAAATTGGTTGACTCAAAATTAAATATAATATCTTGATTTTATACGTAAAAATATATAATCCATCTTGCTACATTAAATATTCAAAGGAATTTTTCTAAGTAATCAAAAGTTGGTCATAGTTTGTGCCTACACTTATTCAACCCCCCTTCTAAGTGTATCTATTTAAATTTCATACCTATCAACTTGCTACCGGCTAGCTCGACGTCCCCTACGGAAAGTCTGGCTTCGGTGCCTTCCCTTAAAGGGATGTCACCAACAAAAAGCTTGGGGCTCTTCGCAAATTCATGCTTATAGCTTTGATACCAACTGTAGCATCCCAAAATCCGGGTCCCAAATCACCACGGATCTGGTATACTATTTCTATAACTATTGCGAAAGATATAAATATAAAGTGTTTATACAATACACTTTACACATTACCCCAAGGTCGAAAACCTTCACATAATACCTGAATCAATATCCTATCTACCATACAATGTTATTAATATACAATATTATTACATTTCTATCTGTACATATAAAATAAAGTTAAACTTGTCTTTGACCTTTCCTTGTATCCGATGTATTCATCTTAATCTGCAATGATTATCATGATATAGCAAGGGTGAGCATAAGTTTGCCCAGCAAGTATAAGTTTAATTGAGGATATATCATGATTGAAAGAATTTAAATAATAAGGTGGCTATAATTCAACAATATAGTTGTGAATTAGCATGAACAAATTTTTATAACTGAATGAACATTGAACATAAACATATATATATCTGGACCGAATGGTAATAAAGGTGATCAGCCTTTCATACCTGATGAATACATGCAATACGCATAGAGTGCAATATAAACAATTCATAGACATGGCAATCAACAATGATTAACCACAAGTATATTTGAATGGAACAACTCGAGGTCGAGTTAAGAAAAACTTTCATAATAAATAAGTATAAGAAACTTGCATATTCAGTCGATTACTGTTACACAATTTATTAAGCTTTGACTGAAGACCTAATATATAAATAATATCGATATACAAATTAGAATAATATCATCACAGTATAATATTATTATATATAATCATAAAATAACCTAAACACATAACACAAAACCCTATCAGTCTAAACATCATATAGAACCTAGTATCAAGTCAAACTATTGCAGTCTGAGTTGAATTCGGCACAATTCTGACATCTCGACGGTCCAGTCGGACAAATATCGAGCCTAATATTACTAAGACTCGGTTTAAACTGGTTCACAATTACCTTAGACTTAACACTTACTCGTTCATTTATAAGTTCTTAATATAATTTGTTAAACTATTTATGACTTTTAGAAAACTTAATATATCATTTCAGTTTCTATTTCAGCAAGCTAAAACAAAACTGACATCTCTTCTGACATTTTTGGTTTCTCATTTCAGTAACCTGAAATGTTTATTTCAGGAAGCTGAAATATACTATTCATGAAAATATGAAATCATCTTATTATTTTTCAATCTTTTGCCTAAACACATATACATATATTTCAAAAATCATTTTTAGTGCGTAGCTTAAGAAATTAGCCCTATCATGCTTAACTCCATAAATTCCCATCTCTTGACACAATCTTATACGTGGTAGCGTGAGCCTCCAGTTTAAATTCCGTGGCCATCGGAGTTATAGAACTCCAGTTATAGCAATTTTTGTAAGAAAATCACAAAAAATGAAATGATCATAACTTGGTTATTTTAAGTCAGAATAAGCTCATTTTTGGACAGGAGGTACTTAATACCATATTCTTTCATGTCCCAAAAGGCCGGAAATTATTTCACAAACTAAGTGGCCGAAAATGCCCTTTTAAATTTTTGGGCAGTGGCTTTTTGTCATTTTTCACTTTTTTCTATTTTGTTAAAAATAATCCATACAAAAATTTAGCATTACTTTTTTAGTGATTCCACTTGGAGATGTTAGAAAACTCATAGATCTAACTCTAGGACTTGACCACAGTCAAAAATTCGAAATATAATAGGAGATATGGTCATTTGAATTTTGTGTTTCGTTTTTACAAAAATCTGATTTTTAACTCTCGGTTTCTTCTAAGAAAACTTTCATGTTTTCATATAATAACTAACATACCTCATCATAACACTTACTAATACCTCATATACTCATTATTCTACCATGATACATGATTTATTTCATTAAACAATCATCAAACACAAGATTAACACTATCAAAGCTAAGAAAATTATGATTTTCTACATTTTGAAAAACCTAGCTTCCATTTCATACTTTAGATCTAAATTTTGATCCTCAAAAAGGGTTAGATCTAAACATGAAACACTTATATACACATAGATCTAAGGTTTTAAAACTCAAGATGATAACTTCATATTATCAAAAATAAAATCAAACCTAAAAGGAAATGATACTAAATTAAAGTAAAAATTTTATACCTTTGTTTGTTCTTCTCTCTTCTTCTTCCTAAGTTTAGATTAAGGAACTTTGAACACACAAAACACTCACCCTCTTTCTTCTCTCTTCCACCGAATTCTCTCTCTCACTCTCTCTATCTTGTTTTGTTAGTTAAGTAAAATTAGATGAAATAAAAGATGGAAGAGAAAGAAATTTGATGTTAGTAAAAATTGTGTAGATATATTTGCTATATCTATATTCATCTCCCTATATCTTTCTCCTTCTCTCTTTTATTTACTACATGGATTGCTTGCACTCTTGTATAAATATGTTGGTTGAATAAACAAGTGACAACTAAGGGAGTGGGTGAGAAATTGTTAACCTACTAAAGTGAAGTAATAATTACAAACACTCCCTTTCTCTCCTCTTCTTTCTTCCACCGAATTTTCTAGGCTTTTTCTCTCAATTTTTTTTTTATATTTTGTTTTCATGCTTTATTAGCTTACTAATTGCCCAAAATATCCCTTATTAATTTGGCTAAAAGTTTGGGCTTCAATTTAATATTTTGGGCTTAGAAATTAATTACTTGGGCCATAAAATTTACATAGTCCAATACCTTTAATTCTTATCCAACATAAATCATTTAATTAGGGTTTTCATTTCTTCAATTATAATTTAAATCCTTACTCATGTACACTTAATTTCTTAACCCAATTAGACTTGCTATAATTACGTTATAAAAATAATTAATTGAGATGTATAAAATAAATTTCTTAAAATTAGTATATAATTTATATACTAATATTCTCCCATATCATAAACCCTTAAGTTATTAAATTCTTCATTCCTAATATATAATTAGGATTACTTTCTTAGGTTTTCAAAATCAAAAATTAATATTTCTAAATTATAATTAGGATTCTATAATTATACTAATATTTCCTAATCATAAATTCAAGCTTGCTAATTAGGATTAATATTTCCTAGTCTAAATTGTTAATTTAGAAATTTAGTCCATAATTGTACACTAGGGTTTCTAACTTTAAAATTAGGGTTTTCTAACTAATTCATTAGGCTTTACCATAATTAATCTTATAATCAATACACTTGAGTCTCTGAGATCCCAAGTTAGGGTTTTCTAACTGAACGTCGAGGTTCTTAATATAATATTAGGGTTTGCCACTGATATAGGCTATCTGGTCAACCCTTGACCCTTAACCACATACTGTAAACATATAATACCATATTCACAGAACATATACACATATAAACATAATCCTGAATAATTCACCAAAATCCTTCATAGAATTTTGAAATTCTCAAAATTCCTTCCCAAAAATGGCAAATCCATTCACTTATTTTCTGTCTAGGTTCTAATATTGAACCTTAAATCAATCAATTATGATTTTAAAAATTTTCTAAATTCTCGGGTTGTCACACAAAATGTGGTTTGGGGTCTCTTTGTGTAATATAAGTTGGTTTAGGTTGTTTAACGTATATTTGAAAAAGAGAAACTTAGAATGTTGAAAATGAACTTTAATGAAACTTGTGATGTCTAAATTCTGATCTTGTTAGCATGCACACATGACCTAGCTACATATGAAATGTGATTTTGAAATGCTTCGTGTGTGATAGGTTATATTGACTTGGTTTAAAAAAGGACTTTTAACAACAAGATTTGACATTTTGTAAACTTATAACTATGAACATGATGGGAGTTATATTCTGAACTTTAGACCATGCCTATTAGCATTTTTTATGTCATAAGGTTGGCCTATATATATATATACACACGCCTCGTTAGACACAAAGTAAGTATTCAAGCATGAGTTTAGACATATTTTAAAAGGGATAAACGATACTAGCTATTTAATGATGTGAATACTTGTGATCATGTATATTACAGATTATAGGACCTTCTTATAAGAATGGATGGGTAACATAGTAAGCCTGGTGACTTCATGACCTTATTTAGCCTTAATTCATTAGAAATCCCAAACTAAAACCATAATATATAAAGGTGAACTTGGAATGTTCTTAAAAGCTTGCAAGACCCTTTAACATGTTTATATGTTAGGTGTTAATATCCAGGTATGATACATAATGAGACAAAACCAGGAGAGCAAAAGCTCAGCTCTGGTCTGGTCAGGGGATAACGTAGTTGCGCCGTCCCCAAGCCTAACTGGAGTGCAGCTGCGCCTTCCTACTATTTTGTCTGACTATTTTATTTATGATCTGAAACTTGTAACATGTATATAATACTACTTTAAATCGTAATACATGATTACCATTATAACGACCCCAAAATTCATTCAATTAAACTATCGACTTCGATCGTTAATAATACGTCTAACTTCTTATTTTACATCATTATTCGATGTTAAACTAAATAAAATGCGGAATAATTGAAACTTTTATGTCTTCTTACTTTAATTCCCTGAATCACAACCTTTATCATTTACACATCTCAGAATCAAGTTTATTTTATGATTCGCTTAATCAAAGTTATTATATAAAATTTTACATCTCAGCTCGATATCCCTTATACATTGGGTAGCTTAAACTTTACAACTAAATATGAAGTATCACATCATAGATTATCAAGTACATTTCTTAAAACCTTTAATCTTTACCTACATTTGAACCATAAATAGTTTATTACTCACTTTATCAGAGTTAATAAATAAAACTTACATCTAGGTTCAATCCCCTTTATACATCAGACAAAATTTAAACTTTATAACTCAACATCTGTAGACACTCGAAATTTTGTTTTCCTGTTAATAACTATGAAGGAGGACAAAAGCGTCTTTTTCACACTCCAGAGATAACCCTGGAGGACCACAACATTTGTTCCAACCCTGGATATAGCTTCGGGAGATCCATTTTCCAACCCCGGAGATAACCTCGGTAAATCAGTTTCCAACCCCGGAGATTACCCCGAGAAAGTCAGTTTCAACCCCGGAGATAACCTCGCGATATCAAGTTTAAAGCCTGGAGATAACCCCAAAAGGTCAAGCCAACCGCAGAGATAACCCTGAGGATAGTCAGAGTCAACGGCAGGCCAACCTTAGAGATAACCCTGAGAAAAGACTCCTACAACTGTGCCAAAATTGGATATAATCCTGGGAGGGGCAAAATGGTTATTTTGCCAACTCAACTTCAACTCAAATAATATACACTCATTTCAACTCAAATTGCTTCAAAAGAGGTCCAACAAGAATCATTTCTTAACTTCCAAGCGCAAACTACGCAAAACAGCTCAACGGACTGCTGGACGGAAACCCAGAAATGCCATTTCTGTCATGGACCCATCTTCCCAGAATCATAAATGGGAAAATCCTATGACATTGCATATCTTTCGGAAAGAGCTTTTCGGAATGGTATGGCACGCTTCCATCGGACTACTAGATTGAAAGTTATGAAGGTTCGAGCAAACAACGCGTTGTTCGATTGCATGTACTTCGAGACGACAGTACCCACATTACTCGGGGCACCCCGGGAAGTCACAGGTACACCTGTTGCTTTTACAGGTACACCTGCGGCTCCCCCCCTCTATATATAGAGGGCTTGGGGTGGCCATTTTGCATAAAGAAAAGGTGAGGAAGCCCTATCCAATTTACTCTATACACACTACAAACTGAGTTCTTTCTCATTTTAAACACTTGTGAGCTTATATTTTGCTATATTTTACCGGTGGGAACTGAGTGTTCATCCATTTAAAGCTATTGAAGTCTTCTTTGGCAGTCCACTGTAAGCCTTCTTACATTTCTTAAAGCCTTTCTCCACTTTTTGCATACACGGTTATTCACGTTGAGAGTCGTGTTGTGTGCGTATGCCCAGACTTCGGTCCGTTGATTTTAATTTCTTTTGTATATATATACTTATATATATATATATACTAACATTATCGAGTTATGCCTCGATTGAGCCTGGACTCACTTCTGGAGCGTCGATAATGTTAGTATATATATATATATATATATATATATATATATATATATATATATTTATAGCTTTTATATATTTACATTTCCAATCCCCCATGGAGTTGCTTCGTGGTGGTTGATCGTTCATATATATATATATATATATTTACAGTTTTTATATATATAACTGCTTACAACTTTCATACAAACTGCTACATAATGTGAGCCTAGGAATTGTAGCATCCCCAAATCCCGGCCCTAAACACCACGGATCTAGTATACTATTTCTATAACTATTGCGAAAGATATAAACATAAATTGTTTATACATTAAACATTACACACTAATCCCAAGGTTGAGAACCTTCATATAATACCTGAATCAATATCCTATCTAACATACATTACTGTTACAAATCTAGCTGCACATATATTCCCAAGCTGAACTTGGCTTTGACTTTTCCTTGTATCTGACGTATTCGCCTAATCTGCAATATTTATCATGATATAGCAAGGGTGAGCATCAAGTTTAAGTTCAATAAATTAATGATATAACATGACGGAAAATTTTGAATAATAGCTGGCTAACATTCAACAATATAATTGTAAACTAGCATGGACAAATTTTCATAGTTGAACGAACATTGAATATGAACATATCAATTATATCTAGACCGAATGGTAATGAAGGTGATCAGCCTTTCATATCTGATAAATACATGCAATATGCACTGAGTATGATTCATTAAACCATAGACATGGTAATCAACAATGATTAACCACACGTTAAAAGAATAGTTCAAGAAAACTTTCCTTTATCGCCGATTACTGTTACACATTTTGTTTAGCTTTGTTTGAAAACCTAATATAGATAATATTGATCTCCAAATATTAGAATAATATCATCACAGTATAATACTACTATATATATTTATAAAATATCCTAAACATATAACACATAACCTTATCAGTTTATACATCACATAAGACCTAGTATCAAGTCAAACTATTTCAGTCTGAGTTGAGTTCGGTATAGTTATGACATCCTGACGTCCTAATCGAACAATTCTCGAGCCTAATATCCATAAGACTCTGCCTAAACTGATTCACAATTATCTTAGATAATTTTATTATCCTTCAAAATATTTTTCAATGACTTATAATGATTTTCAGATAATTATTATCCTTTATCATAATTTTTCAATCATTAATATCATATTTATACGATTTAAATACCACAATATTCTATTTATCATTAATACTTATTTAATATCAAATATTAATAATATTATAAAGTATTTATAATATTTCAAAGTATTTGTAATACTTTATTATTGCTTTTAAATAATTTTAAAGTAATTAAAACAATTATTAAATAATTGCCATTAATATTAAATATTAATGTATTTCATGACAAAAATATCAAAAGTTATATTTTATAACTTAAAATATTTTATAACCCTTAAATAATTTTTATATAATTTTTAAATCATTAATTCTATTTTCCATAATTTATTTAATACATTTATTAAATAAATAAATTATCATTAATATTAATTTATTAATGAACTTCATCTCAAAATATTAAAAGTCATTAAAAATAACCTAAAATATTTTCTTAAACCATAATATAATTTTAAATAATTTTTAAGTAATTTATTTAATATTATAATTAAATAAATTAAATACCATGAATATTCTAAAAATATTAAATATTAATGAAATATATTCAAAATTATTAAAAACCCATTTTTAGGCTTTAAAATAATTTTTAGGGAATTTATTAAGTATTTTTAATAATTAAAAACTTTTTTTCACTAATTATTTTATAAAATTAATAATTTCATAATTAAAGTGTCACTAAAGGGCCCTATAGCTACAGAACCGTCGCTATAGGTGTTCTTGGGCCAAACCTAGATCTTCATAGCCAGTCACAAGGTTACAACTTTGACCACTGAAATTTTCATGTTCTTGATGTTATCTGGGTTGTCTATTGCTTTAATGTTATATTATTAATGTAATACTACAACTACATACTAAGGTCTTGGCCAAACTACAACAATTTAGTGAGATCTAGGCCCTAGAAAAACTTGTCAGAGCTATTCTTCATTTCTGGGTTTTCCAGAAATGAAGAACAGTTGCAGGGTCTTACTTTGAGCCTTTGAATCTATGATTTCCAGGTTTGCTTAATGTGATTTAAGAGTTTAATCTGGTAGTACTCATGACAGGGTTCAATAACATATCACCAGATTAGTATAACAACATTACAAGTAGTAGATCTAGGCCGGTCTAAGTGGTGTCTACAAACTGCCTTTGAAGATTTCTGGGTTACATAGAATATTCATATGGCCGTTTGGTCAACCATACTTTGACCACCATTATGTTCAATTTTGTGTATGATCTGGGGGTGTAGACACTCAAAATTTTCTGTATACATGTTACTAACATTGCAGGAGGGCAGATTCGTCTTTCGGACATAACCCTAGAAGACATCTCACATCCATTTTGGATACTACCAGAAGTTCAGTTTCAACCCCTGACCACACACCGGGAGTATCAGTCTCAACCCCAGAACACACACCGGGAACATCATTTCCAACCTCTAAGATAACCCCTATCGACGTCGGGATTTTTGAGTGTCCCTTTTCGTTACTTGTTCTTTGGTGTTCTCATGTTAATATGAGATTTGTTTGAAAAAACAAGTGAAAAAGATCCGACATGTGTAATGTCGACGATTTGACTTTAAGAGTCGCCAGTTGGTGTTTTTAATTGGTTGCACCAACGCAACCGAAAAGGTTTGCACATTGACCTAGTGTTTTGACACTGCTAGATGGGTCTATGAAACCGAGATTCATTTTGGGTCTGGGGGCTTGATTATGCGGAGGGAAGGTGTTAGGCACCCCCCGACATCTGTGTTACCATGGTGACCGCCACTTTTCAAAGAAATTGTTATATGAATGTGTGTGTTTGTGTGTGTGTGTGGATCAATGTGCGATTATTTGAAAGTAGTGCGAGGCCTCGTTCGCACCTATATACAGAAGGTTTGAATTTTATAGAAAAATTCAGTTTTAACCAAGATATATCAATGATGTTTTATAAAAGAGGTTTTTCAAACTTTGTGCTCAATAGGAATTGAGACCTTTTCATACTTCCATTTTATTATTAAATGTTCGACTTGTTTACTTTTATTTTCGAGATCTGAAGCATTCTAGAAAATAATATACTGTGATCTTAGAACTCCTCATGGGGCATGACAACCATCCAAGGAAATTGAGACCTTTGTAAAAAATAATGTATAGTCGCTTACGGTTTGAAAATGTCCATCATGGGAACCAAATCTTGATTCAAGAATCGAACTCAGTGATCACATGATTCCTAGGCTCACATGATAATCTGCGGTTTGTATGGAAAGCGATAGCGATTATATATATAAAAGCTATAAATATATATATATAGATATGATCAACCACCACGAAGCAACTCCATGGGGATCAAAATGTAAATATATAAAAGCGTAAATATATATATATATGGACATGATCAACCACCACGAAGTAAACTCCGTGTGGGACGAAATGTAAATAAAGTCAGAAAAGCGATCAACCGCCATGAAGTAAACTCCGAATCGTGATGCGTGAATGTAAATATATATATATATATATATATATATATATATATATATGTACAAATATATATATAAAAAAGCAATAAACATACTTGGATGTGAATCTAGGCTCATCGGATATGTCCGATAACAATTATATATATATATATATATATATATATAGCGATTAAACCCCCCCAGATATAAATTTAGGGTCCTCCAGACAAAGTTCGACCACAGTTTATATATATAAGTATATATATATATATATGTATATATATATATATATATTATATATATATATATAATATGAAGGCTTATAGTTGGCTGCCAAAGTATACTTCTATTGACTTTAAATGGATAAACACTCGGCTCATTGGATAAAAGATAGCTATATGTGAGCTAACTAGTGTTTAGAAGTGAGGAAACACTCAAAAGATGTTTATGCAGAGTAAAATGGATGTGGGCTTCCTCACCTTTTCCCTCCCTCTTATTCTCAAATGGTCAATTCCCCAAGGCTTGTATATATAGGCGAATGGACGATGTACACTGCGATAGCCGCAGCTTGTATCTCTACTACCGAGTCGTGGTGCATCCGAGCCTCGCATGGTCCTATCATCTCTCGTAAATGCGTGCAATTGCGTGCCTCGTAATGTCCGTTCGAACTTGCAGAACTTCAATCCGATCATCCGAACGAGGTATATCTGACCTTCTTCGGACTGGTTGTGTCGAGAGTTACGCAATGACATGGATTAGAGGTTGTACGAAGTCAGGAAGAGGGGTCTATGCCCGTGGTCTTCAAGCTTTAAATTCTATCCAAAGTACTGCCACGCGTAATAGTCACTCGGGATTGTCAATCCTCGGCTCTTGTGGGACATTATTGGATGTATGCATGTATGAAGTGTTGAGATGACGTGCCATTGTCGAAGGAACAAGATGACGTTTGACTCCTCCCCAGGGTTATCGCCGGTTTGAGTTGAAGTTGATTGCATATGTTTGAAACAAGCATTTCCGGGGTTATCGCCGGAACTGCGATGGCATCTCTTGGGGTTATCACCAAGGATGGGGCTGCTACTCCCAGTGTTTCTCTGGGACTGGAACTGAGCGTCACGGTGTTATCGCCGAGATAGAACTATCATCTCCGGTGTTGTTGCTGGTCTTTTGATCTGCATATCTTGGAGTTATCTCCGAGATTGGAAATGACATTCCCGGTGTGTGTTTCGGGTTTGAGATGATGTTTCTAGTTTGTGTTTTGGGTTGGAACTGAACTTTCGGTAGTATCCAGAATGGATGTAAGCTGTCTTTCAGGGTTATCTCCAAAAAACGAATCTACCCTCCTACAATGTTAGTAATAGGAGTGCAGAAAATTTCGAGTGTCTACAGATGCCCCTCTTTATCATATTCATGCAATGCAAGGCATGGATAGGATAAAGAATACTAGACACTTGAAATGCAAGCAAGATAAACATGATGCTATATGCAACAACATGATGCAAATGCATGTAGAATGCATGAATGATTGTCAGGTAATCATGCTGGGATGACAATCAGTGGTGGCTTGGACATGCAATCCAAGTTTCCAAGGATGTTGACGTTGGGGCTATCACCAAAGTCTTGAATCCTAGAAATTGGCTTATATTCCATAGAGGTACCTCTTGTGTGTAAGAGATCTGTGGGGATAAAGCTTTGTCTGTTTGAGGATGTGTATAACATATTCCCTCATTCTGTCAGAGTTACTGCCAACAGTTTGTTGTTATCAGGGTTGCCTGATCTTCGCTGATGTGTGTATCACCGGATAAATCTCTGCTGGATGCATTGTCAAGGCTGCTTGACCTTCATTGATGTATGTGTCAATGGTAGCATTGCGTTGTAGCCCCCCGCCGGGGAAGGTTGCTTCGATGGGTTTACTTGCCATCGGCTAACATGACGTCAAGGTTGCTTGACCTTCATTGATGTGTGTATCAATGGTTGCATTGCGTTGTAACCCCCGTCGGGGATATGTAGATGCTTGATAGATGCGCGTTGTGATCTCCGCCGAGGATACATAGATGTTGATAACTTCGGCGTTGTTGTTAGGTTTTCGTGAAAATCAAAGTAGCAATCAAATTGCAAAAATTTAGCGGAAGCGAGATAAAATCAGATTTTAAAATTTTTCACAAACCAATTACCCGGATCATCCTTTATGCATATTATTAATTAAAACGAAGAATAAGAAATTATGAAATCATACCCTTATAGAAACGAGCTTCCTCAGGTACGAGTTCACCTCCTACTTCTCCGCGATCTCCTTGAATCTCCGGGTAGATTCCTTCCTTTGATTAATGTAAGCCACCCAAGTGTGTGGCCTCTATAGGTGATCCACCAAGGAAGAGGAATTTTCAAGAAGAAGAGATTTGGCTCAAACCCTAGTTTTTCCTATCTGAATAAGAAAAGGGGGTGTACTCTCCAACTCTTGGAATTACGTATCTTTCATATCTAATATAAGACTCCTCTTATAAAGATATTATATAACCCTATTTTAATTAAAATAAGGTATTATTTATTTAATTAAACTCTTTTAATTAAATGGGTTCCCTAATCCTATTAGGGATAATTAGTTAAACTCCTTTAACTAATTTTCTCATCCCTAATCCAATTAGGAATAAATGAGAGTACTAATATTAAATTAATTCCTAAACCTTTTAGAAATTAAAATAATAATAATTATAATAATATTAATAAGACTCCTCTTATTAATTTATATTTAATATTTCTAAAATATTAAATAATAAATATTAAGCTATTTAATTTATTCTATCACCATAGATTAAATTAAATATATTTAACATATTATTACAATTATGCTATTAACTTCTTAAATAATTATTCTTCCTTTTATGGTGTGACCCTTTAGGTTCTCCATATTAAACCTTTGTGAATAAATCAATTAGAATAATTCTAATCTTATTTAAATAAATAAATTAAACAAATAATTTATTTAAATAAATAATATTTATTCTACAATAGGATAAGCCTCCCTAGCGATCAACGACTTTCCAGATAATATAGATTTCAACATTAATCATAAAAGAACCTTTGAGTAAATAGTTACCGTACAATTCAATCCTTCCACCATACTATGTCCCAATTAAATATAAGATATGGAATTACTGTCAAGTCTTATTTTATTTAATTATATGTATTTCGATTCCTAAATGAACAACTCCCAATGAATGCAAATTAGAAACTACTTTCTAATTTCATTCCACCTCGCCAAGGATTCACGGGTTGTCATTTATCGAATCACATAGGACATCTCTCCTTTTTACTAGAAGTGGTAGATTCTTTATTGATCATTCATTATCTTCATATATAACTTATTACACCCAAGCATACCCTTTGATATACTCTAAGAGTCTTAAGGAATAAGTCAAAGTGTAATTCATTATATATAAGATACTATGATGATCTCAAGTCTGAGGATCATTTGTACTACTATCACTACAGAATTCCTATTGACAGTAAGTAAAATTCCATTAGGTATTCCTTAGCGAGTCACGTTCAAATGAACTTATTCTCTAATAAGCACCTACATACTTGCTTTAGTGTCTCCACACAAATGATCATGAGACCAATCATCCTCATCCAATGAAAGCAAGCGTATGTGTACCAATCTATCTGGATTCACTAATCCCCTATTTAGTAATCCAATGATTGGGAACTATTTTAGTTTTAAGCTTTCTAAGAATTTAGATCTCATTAGAATGATCATCATCATTATTCTAAAAGCGTTGCTTAAAACTATGGGTTTATCACATATTATTAAAACAGCACCATATAGATAATAAATGCCTTTAATAAATAATTCTTTTATTAATAAATAAATAAGATTGATTACACAGTATATGCTTTATCATCATACATAATTGGCTTGTATGCATAATACTTTCAATCTCCCACTTGCACTAAAGTCAATCGCCGTGGTATCTCATACCCATCTTCTCTAAGTGACGATCAAACTGTTGTTGTGTTAACGCTTTAGTAAATGGATCTGCAATATTGTCTTGAGAGTCCACACGCTCCAGGGTGACGTCTCCTCTTTTCAATGATCTCTCCGATCAAATGAAATCGCCATGACACGTGTTTGGATTCGATGAGACACGGGTTCCTTAGCTTGCAATGCACTCCAAAGTGTTGTCACGAGAATAAAAGGCACCTTTGGTCCTTTAATGCTAGGAACCACACCAAGTTCGGTAATGAACTTCTTCATCCAAATGCTTCCTTTGCGGCTTCACTTGCGACTATGTATCTGCCTCGTCATCAATCAATCAACAATCGTTTCTTTGCTTGGAACTTTTCCAACTCATCGCGCCACCGCTTAAGGTAAACACATACCCCGAAACGGATTTACTGTCATCTTGGTCTGTTTGAAAACTTGAGTCTGTGAAGCCCTCTAGTTTTAATTCAGACCCACCGTAGACAAGAAATACATCCTTAGTTCTTCTTAAGTACTTTAGGATATTTTTCACTGCCTTCCAGTGTTCTTCTCCTGGATTCGACTGATATCTGCTTGTTACACTAAGTGCATGAGCGACATCTGGTCTAGTACATATCATACCATACATGATAGATCCTATTGCTGAAGCATAAGGAATCTTACTCATACGGTTTCTCTCCTCAGGTGTCTTTGGGGCTTGTTTCTTGGAGAGATGTATTCCGGGCTCATCTGAATGAGACCTCTTTTGAATCTTCCATGCTAAACCTTTTTAGCATCATGTCAATGTACGTTCCTTGGGATAAGCCAAGCATCCTATTAGATCTATCTCTATAGATCTTTATCCCCAAAATATAGGATGCTTCTCCCAAGTCCTTCATGGAGAAGTGTTTAGATAACCAAATTTTAATTGTTTTGCGACATAGAATATCATTCCCTATCAATAATATATCATCAACATATAATACAAGGAATGAAATAGCGCTCCCACTAACCTTCTTGTACACACATGGTTCATCCTCATTTTTGATAAAATCAAACTTTTTGATTGTCTCATCAAAACGGATGTTCCACCTACGAGAAGCTTGCTTTAATCCATAAATGGATCGTTGTAGCTTACAGACTTGATTTGTTCCAACCTTTGAAACAAATCCCTCTGGTTGTGTCATATACACATCCTCCTCAAGTTTCCCATTGAGGAAGGCCGTTTTCACGTCCATCCGCCAGATTTAGTAGTCATGGTAAGTCGTAATCGCAAAGCAAAATCCGAATGGACTTGAGCATTGCTCTTTGGTGAGAAGGTTTCGTCATAGTCAACTCCTTGTCTTTGTTTGAAACCTTTTGCAACCAATCGGGCCTTATAGGTCTCTACCTTGCCGCCCCGCTTCCAGCCTTTCTTTTAAAGACCCATTTACACCCAATAGGCTTAATGCCTTCAGGTGGTGAGACCAAAGTCCATACTTGGTTCTCATACATGGAGTCCATCTCGGATTTCATGGCTTCTTGCCATTTCTCTGAGTCTTTACTACTCATAGCCTGTTCGTAATTCAATGGATCATCATCATCTATGATGCGTACCTCATTGTCATCTTCTATGACAAGTCCATACCTGTCTGGCATCTTTGGTACTCTTCCGATTTCTGAATAGGGTGTGGTATGTAAGAATCTCTACTTGGTTAGGTACCTCACTTTGATCTCAGAGTATTTTGTGGTTCTAGAACTTCTTCAAGATATATCTTACTCCCATCGACCCTTCAAGGATAAACTCCTTTTCCAAGAAGGCGGCATGTTTCGCATGACAAACACCTTTTGATCACTTGGATGATAGAAATAATACCCCGATGTTTCTTTAGGGTATCCCACAAATCTACATTTGTCGGATCTAGTCTGCAAACTTATCGTTTTCAAACTTTTTGACATAAAATTTGGACAACCCCAAGTCTTAACATGCTTAAGATTTGGTTTCCTCCCCGTCCATAACTCATATGGGGTCTTGGGGACGGATTTTGTAGGTACCTTGTTAAGTAGGTATGCGGTAGATTCTAGGGCATATCCCCGAAGGAAACCGGAAGGTCGGTAAAAGCTCATCATAGATCGAACCATGTCCAACAATGTTCGATTTCTCCTTTCGAGATACACCATTCATTTGTGGCGTCCTGGTGGAGTCCATTGTGAGATTATACCATTTTCTTTGAGACAATTGAGAAACTCACCACTTAAGTATTCTCCTCCTCGATCGATCGAAGAATCTTAATACTCTTACCAGGTTTGCTTCTCAACTTCACTTCGAACTCTTTGAACTTATCAAATGATTCAGATTTGTATTTCATTAAATACACATATCCAAATCTTGAGTGGTCGTCGAATGTAATAAAATAAGAATACCCTCCTCGTGCGATTAGTTGTCATAGGTCCACATACATCTCGTGTACCAACGCTAACAACTCAGTAACTCTTTCTCCTTTTCCACTAAAAGGAGATTTAGTCATTTTACCCATGAGACAAGATTCACAAGTTGGATATGATTCATAATCGAGATAACTCTGGAGGCCATCTTTATGCAACTTGGATAATCTTGTTTCATTAATACGACCAAGTCTACAAAGATTGCCACATGAAGGTATAATTAACATCATCTCTTTTCCTTTTATTAGTTTGTTCAATTTGAAATATATTTTCATGCAAGTCAAGTATATAAAGTCCATTTCAGTAAATTACCAATACCATATAAAACATTATCATTATAAATGGAACAACTGTTGTTCTTTATTATAATATTAAAACCATCCATATCCAATACAGAGATAGAAATAATGTTTCTAATGATATTTGGAACAAAATAACAATTATTTAAATTAATGAACTTGCCTCGTAGCGATCTTTAAACAATAAGTCCTCATGCCTAATGCAAAGACCTTTGCTCCATTTCCCACTCGTAGACGACCTCATCCTTGCTTAGCTTTCTACTTCTGACCACTCCCTGCATATTATTACATATGTGAGAACCACATCCGGTATCCAATACCCAAGTAGAAGATTGACTTTCAGAAAAATTAATTTCAATCATAAACAAACCTTGATTAGGATTCAAGCTTCTCCAAGCTTCTTCGCTTTTGTTCTCGAGAGATAATCCTTGCGGTTCCTCTTCCAAAGGTGACCTTGGCTTATTGCAATGGAAGCAAATTCCTTTGCTAGTTGGATCGAGTTTCTTTTGATCCTTCACTTTCGCCTTTCCCTTAGCCTTCTTGGATTTCTTCCTTTTCGGAAGATACCTTGGGCCTCTTCCTTTTCTTGGAAGAATCATCCACCAAGAAGACATGGTTCTTCTTGGATGGGAAGTGACCTTCAAGCTTTCAACATGTTAAGTAATTCGAGCAAGTCGACATCCAACTTATTCATGTGAAAATTCACAACAAATTGTGAGAAGGTGTCCGGGAGTGACTGCAAGACCAAATCTTGACTCAACTCCCCATTCACGATGAACCCAAGTCATCCAAGACGTTCAATCGATTGATCATCTTTAGGACATGAGTCTCAACTCAGTAGTGCCCTCGGTCATCCGAGATCTAAGAGCTCCTTAGATATCTCATATCTAGCGAGTCCTACTTTGCTCACCATACAACTCTCCAAGGTGTAGTAGCATAGTAGGAGCATCCATGTTTTCATCTTGTGGCAACAAGCTCGTTACTCATGGATGCGAGCATGATGCATTGAGCCACAGATGCATCATCTTGCCATTTGTTAAAGTAGCAATCTCTTCCTCAGAGGCTGTCTCTGTAACTTTTGCAGGTACGGGCGAATTTAGGACATAAGAAATCTTTTCAAAGCGGTGAGAACAATTCTCAGATTCCTCAACCAAATTGCGTGTAGTTCTCGGTCCCATTCGGTTTATTAACATCAAGTATGCTTCGCAGTTGAAATTAGTGAATGTGACATTTTCAAAATTACGCATGTAAAAAGACAATATTTTAGCAAACATTCATTTATTAATTACCAAAATAAATTAGGTCTTATTTTATATTGGTATCTCCCTCTATTTTCTTCAAACTATATTACCCTCATTTATATAGTTCGGCAAAATCTAATTAAAGTTTTTGCTAGTGAGAATAAGGATCCCATTTCAAATATATATAGCCTTGTGGTGACACAACAAACTATATATAAATAAATAGGTAGACAACTCTTTGTCAATTACATCAACATGTAACTCCTTATTTTTGCCTCTTGGATAATTTTGATCAAGGGGTAGCACATCCGAATCAAAATTATCTAAGTTAAGTCCAACCTAGCACTTCCATATATTCAAAAAAGAAAAATATCGCCCTTGTGGTGACACAACAAAACAATATTATTCAATTTTCTTTATAAGCATCAAATGTGATAAATTAACATCTTAAATACTTAATACTTGCCTTGTGGTGACACAACAAACTCATATTAAATATTTAATACTCTATTAATTTTATCATGCTAGAAAGGCTGACGTTCGATATTCTAAATACCTTTGAACGCTTAAGACTTAATAAAAAAACTTTGAGGGATTTGTTATTATTAGTCTCATCTCTGTTTAGCGCAAGCATGCAAATATATATATAAAATACGCGTATATTATTAAACATGCGAAGCATGTTTGCATAATATATAATATATATAATACTAGCATGCACATATAGAATACTATATTCTACCCGGATTGATTATGGACTTTTATTCTAGTTTGGGTCACTAGAGCCACCAAGTGAACCAAAAGGTCAAACCCTAGGGTGCATAGAATAAACATTTAAATATAACTATTACATTTAAACCCTGGCTCCATTACAACGGGTCTTCAAGCGCCCTTGATCTTGGTCTTGGTTCTTCTAAAAATTCTAACTAATCCTATTACATTAAACTATTTAATTTAAATAGAAACCTTGATCAGTAGTCAAGGGGAAGTACATAGGAGAGAGATAGAATTTACATCAAGAAGAAAACCAGAAAAGACAAGGTACGCAGACCCCATTTAATAAAACCCATTCATTCAAAACATCCAACTAAAATAAATCCAATCATATTGGTCAATTGTCCATAATCAATCCCATTTATTATCATACATATCATCATATGTATCAATAAATTAAATCATTCCATATATATATGAGTATCATTTAATGGGCAATTTTATGTTGCATGAAATCCAATTTCAAGATTAAAATAAACTCTTTTATTTTAATTAGAAAATTATTAAAATTAATATATATATATATATATATATATAACAATTATATATATATATATATATATAATAATAAAAGTCATGCTCCTCCTCTTTCAAAAAGAATGGCCGGACCACTTTTGATATCCTGGATCCAAACTGCCACGTGGATCTCTTGATTCATGCCAAAATTTCTTTTTTTTTTTTAAATCGTGGATAGCAGACTTAGCAGTAAAGCAATTCTTGTACACCTCAAATAATAAAATCAACCACTTGATATATTAAATATTAATTGAGTAAACCTTCACCTGCTATCATATGTGAATGACAGGATGAGAAACCACCCTTGTAAAAATCAGCCACGTGACCAAAAAAAAAAATCATCACGCTACAAGCTGCTTCGCCACTTCGGTCCAGTCAAAAAAAAGAAAAAACAGGAACCTTGTATAACGTGACAGCAGGTCACGGTTTTTATTTATTCAAGCTACGGTTTTTCCTTTTCTTTTTTTTTTTCATAAAATAATAATTTTATACAACAAATTATGCCCAATAATTATTCTAAATACATACCCATACATATATGGAATCAAAAATAATTAATAATTCGCATAAAGTTTGGCTCTGATACCACTGTTAGGTTTTCGTGAAAATCAAAGTAGCAATCAAATTGCAAAAATTTAGCGGAAGCGAGATAAAATCAGATTTTAAAATTTTTCACAAACCAATTACCCGGATCATCCTTTATGCATATTATTAATTAAAACGAAGAATAAGAAATTATGAAATTATACCCTTGTAGAAACGAGCTTCCTCAGGTACGAGTTCACCTCCTACTTCTCCGCGATCTCCTTGAATCTGCGGGTAGATTCCTTCCTTTGATTAATGTAAGCCACCCAAGTGTGTGGCCTCTATAGGTGATCCACCAAGGAAGAGGAATTTTCAAGAAGAAGGGATTTGGCTCAAACCCTAGTTTTTCCTATCTGAATAAGAAAAGGGGTGTACTTTCTCCGACTCTTGAATTACGTATCTTTCATATATCTAATATAAGACTCTCCTCTTATAAAGATATTATATAACCTATTTTAATTAAAATAAGGTATTATTTATTTAATTAAACTCTTTTAATTAAATGGGTTCCCCTAATCATATTAGGGCTAATTAGTTAAACTCCTTTAACTAATTTTCTTTCCTAATCCAATTAGGAATAAATGAGAGTACTAATATTAAATTAATTCCTAAACCTTTTAGAAATTAAAATAATAATAATTATAATAATATTAATAAGACTCCTCTTATTAATTTATATTTAATATTTCTAAAATATTAAATAATAAATATTAAGCTATTTAATTTATTCTATCACCATAGATTAAATTAAATATACTTAACATATTATTACAATTATGCCATTAACTTCTTAAATAATTATTCTTCCTTTTATGGTGTGACCCTTTAGGTTCTCCATATTAAACCGGTTGTGAATAAATCAATTAGAACAATTCTAATCTTATTTAAATAAATAAATTAAACAAATAATTTATTTAAATAAATAATATTTATTCTACAATAGGATAAGCCTCCCTAGCGATCAACGACTTTCCAGATAATATAGATTTCAACATTAATCATAAAAGAACCTTTGAGTAAATAGTTACTGTACAATTCAATCCTTCCACCATACTATGTCCCAATTAAATATAAGACATGGAATTACTGTCAAGTCTTATTTTATTTAATTATATGTATTTCGATTCCTAAATGAACAACTCCCAATGAATGCAAATTAGAAACTACTTTCTAATTTCATTCCACCTTGGCCAAGGATTCCTGGGTTGTCATTTATCGAATCACATAGACATCTCTCTTTTACTAGAAGTGGTAGATTCTTTATTGATCATTCATTATCTTCATATATAACTTATTACACCCAAGCATACCCTTTGATATACTCTAAGAGTCTTAAGGAATAAGTCAAAGTGTAATTCATTATATATAAGATACTATGATGATCTCAAGTCTAAGGATCATTTGTCTTACTATCACTACTGAGAATTCCTATTGACAGTAAGTAAAACTCCATTAGGTATTCCTTAGCGAGTCACGTTCAATGAACTTATTCTCTAATAAGCACCTATATACTTGCTTTAGTGTCTCCACACAAATGATCATGAGACCAATCATCCTCATCCAATGAGCAAACAAACGTATGTACCAATCTATCCGGATTCACTAATCCCTATTTAGTAATCCAATGATTGGGAACTATTTTAGTTTTAAGCTTTCTAAGAATTTAGATCTCATTAGAATGATCATCATCATTATTCTAAAAGCGTTGCTTAAAACTATGGGTTTATCACATATTATTAAAACAGCACCATGTAGATAATAAATGCCTTTAATAAATAATTCTTTTATTAATAAATAAATAAGATTGATTACACAGTATATGTTTTATCATCATACATGATTGGCTTGTATGCATAATACTTTCAGTTGTAACCCCCGTCGGGGAGGTTTGATATTTCATGGTTTTACGTTGTAACCCCCGCCGGGGATACGTCAGGGTTGCCTGACACTCATTGACGGCATCGGACCTTTGTGGGGTATTTCCGAGCATGATCTATGAAAACTGAGCTCATTGGTATAGTGTACCATGCATTTAGGCGAATACCTTTGAGATGACGGGAGTTTAACTCTAACTGACGAGAAACCAGGATTTCAGGCTACTTCGCTCAATCGTGTAGCACTTTTATTCCTGATTTGGCCTTTTCAGCTTGTGAGACCTCCTTTGCAACTCTAACTGGAGTGAGCCGGAGGTGTGGGACCCAAGTAGGAGTGCCGCAAGTGTACCTGTAGGAGCCCCAGGTTAGCCTACGGCCAACCATGCCTATGTATAGGCAAATGGTTTCTTTCATAAGTCATTTTCAAGTTGCGCAGCGAAGGAAATTCGAGAGCTCTTCTTCAGATCAGCTGAGTTTGGGCAACTTTCTGCGTATTCTGCCACCGTACAAGCGTTCTTCACTGTCCTGGTAACACATGCATGTATTTTTTTTCCAATTTCTATCCATTGGAAAATGACTTTATCGAATGAAATGCATTTAGACACGTAGTAGTGAATATGCATGCTGATATGACTTGATAAAAAATATTCAACATAGCAAATGTTAGTATTAAACCATGTTGAACATAATGATGTAAAAAAAATTGACTTTTGAAACAGTCAAATTGGCACCTTTTACTGTCATTTCTTATCCTATATGAGGACAAATGAGTAAAGGTAGACAAGCAAAATAATCCTGGTAATTAGACTACACTTACAGATTTTTTACTGCAATGTATTGATGCATACAGAATGTATATGACTGTGTATAGGTGTGCTACTGAATGGCCACCCAGTCATGCCTATGTGCATGTGGATAGTCCCATTTACAAAGGGGCTATGGCAAAAATTTTCCCAAAATGTAGGTATTGGGTAGTCATGCATTTTTAACTCTACTGTAGATGTATGTTAAAGCAATGCATGCATGCGTGTAATCATAGAATGCATTTTAAAAAGACTCCAGGTAAGAAATTACCACACCCTTTCTGAGGTGATTTGGAGACTTGTTGTCCAGATATCATGGATCCAGATCAGCCGAGTAGTTCCCGTAGGACCACTTCTGGTGTACGGAGGAGGGCTTTTGAAGAGCCTCGGCGCTGTTATGTTAGAAAGCCTCGTTTCTTGGTGGAGACGGTGATACGTCCTATTTGGGTTTATGTGTCGAATGTCGAGGACGAGGAGGAGGATGCACCAATCGAGGTTCTTGCTCCTACTGTGTGTGTTCCCCGTAGGGAGTTGCCAGGTATTCAAGTGGCAAACCCAGATCTTCTGGGTGACTTGAGTAGGCATCCTTTAGTATACCTGCACGCAAACGAGGTATAAAGTTAGATCTTTAATCTTCCTTATTTCCTATTGATGAGGAGTCAAGGAGTCTGATGTTGATCTGCATTTGATGTAGGTTCCCAGCTTCACACAGCCTCGAGGGAACTGGTTTAGCATCCACTCTATGTATCAGGCTTTGCATGATGACTACAGAGCGATCGTCCATGGCTGGGGATTCGGGAGGTTCTTCTCCATTCTACCCCGTCGTTGTCCATGGGGTTACCTCAGGGCATTGTCTGAGTAGTGGTTTCACCAGACTCAGTCACTCCATTTGCTGGACTGCGAGGTGATGATGACGTCGATGGATTGGCGGTTTATCACAGGTATGGAGTTTGGAGTGGAGTCGGTGCCTTGCACGGTGGATATCACCCCTACTGCCGTCAGATCCTTATCGGGAGTTCTCGCGGAGGCGCTCAAGGGCAGGACTGTTCGTATAGGTCCTTTGAGCGTAGATGCTATGAGCGAGCTGTTGAGTGAGCCCATACCCGATGATGTGAGAGTTAGGGATCGCGTTCTCTGGCTATTGTTCCCGATGATCATTAGAAACGCCTATAGCAGATAACTCTTCTACGGTGTCCTTCGCTTTGATCAGCGCCACTCGACACGTGGACTGTATAGGAGAGTATGATTGGGGTTCCTACACCTTTGCCTACTTCTTCAGGGGAATGCGCATGCGATCGTAGGGCTTGACCGATGAGTGGTTAGGATTCTACCCAGTTCTGCTGGTGAGTGTTTCTCTTGTCTTTTCCCATGTATGGGTTAAGAGTGTTGACTGACAGCAGATGTTTGCCTTTGTGTTGGTAGTTTTGGGCCTATAAGAGGCTTCCTTGTTTGCGTCCTGTGAGCATGTTAGGTTTAGACACCTATCCACGAGGACGGAGATGGCTTCCTTCCTTATTGATGAGGGTTTCACTCATTGTCGCCTACAGCTGGAGTTGTTGACAGCCGATGTCATCACATGGATTCCCTACTCTGGAGAGCTTTTGGGAGTTGGATTTGAGGATGGGTACCCGACTGGAGTAGAGTACGTCATTTCCACCAGCAGGATTCCTCTCTTTACAGATGGAGGATGGGAGCTCTATTTAGGAGAGCGTGCTATTAGGAGCACTAAAGGAGAGATTCGTATACCGATCTTGCCTCCTGTCGAGCGTTATTAGCCTGTTTCGCAGTCACCCGTCATTGACATCCCATTGATGGGGATTGACGGCTTTACATTGTCAGAGGGCCCCTGTTCTCAGGAGATGTTCCAAAGATTGGTGGATCCTCGTACAATTGGAGCTCGGACCGCGCCACCACGTTTATGGGGATATGGTTCCGAGGATCCGTGATGATGACAGATTAGCTAGCACATGTGAGATCCAACTAATGTGACATGAGATGATGATTGACTCAAATTGGTGGACCGGTCACATCTTTTCATTCGGCATTTAGGCAGAGATCCTGCAGAGGTAGATACTTTTGATCCTTCCAGCTCTGGAGCTAGTCCCTCAGATGACCCATATTGTTTTGCCGGCGCAAATCGTCCTTTGTATCGGCCTGACATCCCTGTAGATAGAGATACAGTGACTCAGGATGAGTTACGTCAGGTGGACATGATCAATAATGTAGACATCGATACTCTTAACTTTTTCTGATGTATTTTTCGCTATCTCTTTTGATAGGCCTCTGTTGTATGTTGGGTAGCTTCGCCCCATTTCCCTGTATTTTAGCTCTACAGAGATGTATTGGAAAGCCCCCTCTTTCCTGGGAACTGCCTGGTTGCCAGTACTGTGATTCTATAATATTATTTGTGAATAATTAATTATTGATTTATATGATGAGGAAAATATTGATTTTATGTGGATATAGATGGAGAAAATTTTTAAAATGACAATTGTTGAAAATTAATATTTTATCTTTTTCTAATGAAATAATTCATTTAAATATATTATTTTAATAATATATTAACGGTGATATTTTTATAAGGAATGTTGGATATATGAGTATATGAGGAGGAAGAGTATTTTTGTGGCATTAAATGTTTAACACATATTTTATGTGTTGGTGGACACAATTATTGACCGAAATTTGATTATAGCACAATAAAATCGCTTGGCTTATGGATTTCGGTCAATTTCTGTTTGGAATTTGGAAAAACTTTCTTCTGCAAAGTTGTAGAGAATTGAATTTCCTTTAAAAACACAGGAGATTCGAATTGTCTGATAAAAGGGCTATTTATTATGAATTATTGAAGTTCAAGCTCAAATAATTGATTTTGGAAGTTTAAAATAATTTAAATAAGAAAAAAAAACGTTTGTGTTTGGTGGGCATCTTTAACATGTGCTAGAGACTGAATTCAGATGCTTGGATGCATAGGAAGATGTGGTAAAATAAATAATATTAATTTATTAAATTTTCTACTTTGGTGTTCTAAGCATTTTCCTATAAATAGGGTGCTTAGGTTAGATTTGAAAATCACACCGAAATCAAGTTTTCTCTCTATATTATCGGCGTATTCTTGTGAGTATTTTAGTATACTTTGAGTATTGCTATACTGATTGCAAGTTCAAGTCATAACCTATATCCTGGTGTTTCAACTAAATCTTGTCTTTCGAGGTAAGGGATAGTAAGGGATTGTAAGGGATAGTAAGGGATGTTATTTTATTCGAAAATGATATTATTTCTTCAATATCATTATGCCGAAATATTGGTTGGAAATTTTTATCAAATTTGGAACCTTTTCATGTCGGGGTTACTATTTATGAGTTACTATTCATGAGTTACTATTAACGAGTTACTATTCACGAAGCGTGAAGATGTTTTTTTGTGAAATTTCTATCTTTTGGTGTCGGAGTTACTATTCACGTATACGGCACTATTCACGTATACGGCACTATTCACGAATACGGCACTATTCACCAAAAAATGAAATTTCTTCTTTTTGTCCAAAATATCTATTATGGATACTAGCTTTGATTGTATCCATGTTTTGATCATTCTTGAATTTTACTCCACTCTGATTACTTATGAAGTATTTTTGAACTTAGATTGTTTAAAATACGAATCCTTAATATATGTTCTTTTGTTTCACTGGATTCGTTTCTTTTAAAATATTTTTCATCATCCTCAGTCCTAAATGATGATATTACTGAATATCTTTGGCCTGTAGTGCAAAGATGAAGGATTTCTTGATGAATATCTTTGGCCCGTAGTGCAAAGATGAACAGGTGTTGAGATGAACATGACCAACTGATTAATATCTTTGGCCCGTAGTGCAAAGATGAATAGGTGTTTAGATGAACATGACTAATCGATGAATATCTTTGGCACAGAGTGTGCAAAGATGAATATTTGATTCGGATATATATTGATTGATGTTACAGGGATAAAATATCGACGATGAACTTTAAATTCATATATAGAAGATAGTAGTTTGCATTCTCTACTTAGCTCTTCTAATGAATTGTTGTTTCCGCTGCAGTTGTTGATTTAAAACTGGTTGTCTATTGTATTCTATTAGATTTTTCCTTGTTGAAGACTAACGATAATTTGTTGTATATTATCTTAGTCATAATATTCTTTACTGGGCTAGTTGAGCTCACCCTTTTCCTTTTTGTTCCATTTTTCTTCTCAGGAGGCGAGAATGTAGCGAGTACTAGTCGGGGTATGGAATGAAGGTTCTAAAGAGAGTTGTTTAGTAGTCCTCACCATTTTTGTAAAATAATGTATCAATAATTGTGATGAGGATTTACTTGGGTATGTATATTGTCTAGAAGACAATAATTGTATTTAAACTCACAGTATATATGTTGTCGTATTTTGCACGATAAATGTATTAATAAAGTTGTAGTTATTTCTGTACCATGTATTTGGCGACTCAGAATGGGTTGGATGGAATGGACCTATTTTGGGGGCGTCAAAGTTGGTATCAGAGCTTAGGGATATGATCTCTGGCGGAGATCGGGGAATAGAACTAGGAGGGGAGAGACGAGTAAATCCTTCGCTAGTGTGTCCTACCTAAGCTTATTTGTTGGTTGGTCATAATATAGGGGTATTATGTGATTTTGTTAATTTGTTTAATTAACCCTTGTTTTATGGCAGTATTTAAGATGGCAGCTGAAAATGTCAACAATGGAGTGAATGAGACCGTGGATATACCTCTAATCACCAACCAGGATAATGTAATATCAAGCGAAGAAGGAATTAGAGATATCCATGTGGTGAGGGAAGAATTAATAGTTGCACCCGAGCTAGTCGCACAGGTAGCAGCTGAGAGTGAGGAAGAAGTGGAACCTGAGGAGAATTTATTAGAAGAATTTTTTGATCAAAATGTAGAACTACGAGATCGTATTCGTGAGCTAGAAGAATAGGTTGAAGAACTGCAAGCGGTCGTGGAACAAAGAGATACAACAATTCAAAATTGTGTTACCCGATATGTGATGCTCGAACAAAATCACGCTTTGGCAGAGGGTAAGATATTAAAGTTGGAATTTGAGAATTCAAATATCAAGGATCAGCTGAAAGAAGAAACAACTGAACGAGTGAGAATGAAGGATGCGTGGGTAAAAGCCGCACGACATGTTGATATTGTAGAAAGAGACGTCCGATCCAAAAAGGCTAAAATAGATGATATACATTTCTCTTTTTGGACAGCAATTGGAAGAACCCAACATCGAGTTTTAAATTACCCCATGCATGCGGTAAATCTCAATTCGATATGGATTGAAGATTGATGATTCAGATCATGAATCAGGAGTACGATGAAGCAGTTGAAGGTGGAATATGCCCTATAGAAAAGTCAATTCCAACGATAGTAATGACACCAAATGCTACCCAAAATAAGTCAAAGCCAGGTAGTTCAAAGGAGAGCGGTTGTCATGACTTCCCAATAAGTGAGGAACACGAACGAAGTTAGCATGGGTTAGTTAATTATAATTCTTGCGAAGTTTATACCTTATTAGATACCTGTTCTACCCATTCTTTTATCTCTCTTGCTTGCATTCAACGTTTGAACTTGACTCCGGAGAAATTAGACTTTGACCTATCTGTGGAGACTCCATTAGGAGAAACTTTCATTTCATCCACTGTTTATAAATCTTTCTTGATTCAGGTTGGCACTATCACATTACCTGTTGACCTTATTTCTATAAAGATATTTACTTTTGATGTGATTTTAAGGTTAACTACTCATCATGCCAAAATTGATTGCTTTCGTAAGGTTGTTAGTTTTCATATTCCTAAGCAACCTATTATTAGAATTCAGGCAATCAAACCATTGAAGTCAAACATTTTCATATCAAGTCATGAAGTCATTCGTTTATTACGGATGTCAAGTTTTCTTAGTCCATGTTATGGATTTGAATAATATTCCTGTTGTTATTGATTTTTCCTGACGTATTTCCTGAAGAATTTCTTGGCTTACTCCCAAAGCCTGATATTAAATTTTGTATCGACTTTGAACCCGGTACAAAACTCATTTCTAAAATCTCATATCGAATGGAGCCTATTGAACTTCAGGAGTTAAAAATTAAACTATAGAATTTGGTACCTGAGCCTTTATCTGGTGACTTCCTTTGTGGAATGCACCGAAGCCAGACTCTCCGTAGGGGACACCATATTCGATGCGATAGTAAAGCGATAGGTGTCATTGTAATGTGCTATCCAAGGTTGGGATATGAGTCACAATTGAGAACAACCTAAAAGTCGGTAATCGAAATACGTAGCTTTCAGGCTTAGTTGGTTATTATCGAGATTCGTTGAAGGATATTCTCGAATCACTATTCCATTAACGCAAATGACTCGTAGAGATACAAAATTCGAATGGAGCAAGGAATGTGGGAAGAGCTTGAAGAACTCAAGAGGAGACTCATTTCAAAGACATGTTACGACCATGCCATCCTCGAAAAGCGAACGTGGTAGGCGACGTGTTGAGTAGAAGATCGATACAAGTACGAGTACGATATTGTCAAAGACTCATTTCAGATATAATTTACAAATAATAGAGATGGAGATGAAAACTCTAGGTACCCACGTGATGATATCTGAGTATAATCGACTTTAATCGATAAAGTTAAAGTCGCTCAAGCTACACACGTAGCTAATGAATTTGAAGAAGGAGGTGCAAGAAGTTGTTATTTCAAAAGCGAGAATCGGTGAGGTAAGGAAAGCTCAAACCTTCGATTTATTAATCCATTTGAAATTCTCGATCGAATAGGAACCGTGGCCTATAAACTCGTTTTTTACCGCAAAATATACGCGCGTGTTCATAACGTTTTCACACGTCGAATGTTACGTAAATATGTGGACGACCGAACCACGTCATTGAGTTAGAACCGGACCAAATAGCCAAGAAGACTTAACGTCTGAGAGGAGGTACCTATCAAGATCTTGGATAGGAAAGACCATGTCCTATGTCTTAGAGGTTATACCACAAGTTAAAGTTTTGTAGAGAAACCATGCTATTGAGGAAATGACACGGGAGTTGGAAAGCGGAAATGAAAGCGAGGTATTCTCATCTTTTGAAACACCACGTATATATACGTCAATTTCGAGGACGAAATTTCATAAGGAGGGGAGGTTGTAAGACCCCGAATTTTTTTTTAATAAAATGGAATTTCCTTTATTTATTATTTTGAAATAATAAGGGTTGATTTGATTAATGTGGTTAGTTATGGGTAAAATACGCAAATATTTTGAATAAGCAAGTGGTTATAAAATATTCATTATTGTTAAAGGGAATATTCGTTTGGTCATGGAATATTAAATGCTTCATCGGAGAATATTAAATGCGACAGCCGCAGATCATTTATGGGCCCATAATGTAAAGTGATTGGAAGAAGAAAACGACAAATATAAGTTGTTTATAAATAACAGGCGTAGTTGTTACCGCTTATCTTGTTGGAATACCCTTGGTTTAAAACACACTAATACGCGTTGTTGAACGAGTATTACCACTACGGTATTGCACCAATTATTGATTCTTACGTGAGAAGGCACTACTCAATAATGGTTACGAATTAATTCTTATTCGATATTTTATTGATTTAATAATTGCTTGCGTTGATATTTTATATTCTTTGTTGTTTCAATAATTGTCATTACACAATTATTTTTCATTCTCGAAGCAATAATTCATATTATCCTAATAATATTATTAGATAACATTATTGGCAATGTCTAGAAAGTTCTCATCTAAGGAGAGGTTTGGTCACCTAATTGCGCGCAAGTAAGGAGAAATTCTTATTGGAAAACCCCCTCTTTCTTGGGAGCTCACAGGTTGCCGATCTTGTGATTCTGTAATATTATTTGTGAATAATTAATTATTGATTTATATGATGAGGAAAATATTGATTTTATGTGGATATAGATGGAGAAAATTTTTAAAATGACAATTGTTGAAAATTAATATTTTATCTTTTCTCGATAAAATAATTCATTTAAATATATTATTTTAATAATATATTAACGGTGATATTTTTATAATGAATGTGGGATATATGAGTATATGAGGAGGAAGAGTATTTTTGTGGCATTAAATGTTTAACACATATTTTATGTGTTGGTGGACACAATTATTGACCGAAATTTGATTATAGCCTATAAAATCGCCCGTTTATGGATTTCGGTCAAATTTTGTTTGGAATTTGAAAAAACTTTCTTCTGCAAAGTTGTAGATAATTGAATTTCCTATTAAAAATCGCGAGATTCAATATTTCTGATAAAAGGGCTATTTATTATAAATTATTGAAGTTCCGAAGCTCCGAAATAATTGATTTTTGGAAGTTTAAAATAATTTAAATAAGAAAAACATTTTTTGTGTTTGGTGGGCATCTTTAACATGTGCTAGAGACTGAATTCAGATGCTTGGATGTGTAGGAACATGTGGAAAAATAAATAATATTAATTTATTAAATTTTCTACTTTGGTGTTCTAAGCATTTTCCTATAAATAGGGTGCTTAGGTTAGAATTGAAAATCACACCAGAAACTGGAAATTTTCTCTCTCTATATTATCGGCGTATTCTTGTGAGTATTTTTAGTATACTTTGAGTATTGCTATACGGTGCAAGTTCAAGTCATAACCTATATCCGGTGTTTCAACTAGAAGTACTGTCTTTCGAGGTAAGGGATAGTAAGGGATTGTAAGGGATAGTAAGGGATGTTATTTTATTCGAAAATGATATTATTTCTTCAATATCATTATGCCGAAATATTGGTTGGAAATTTTTATCAAATTTGGAACATTTTCATATCGGGGTTACTATTCATGAAGTTCTTATTCACGATATCAAGACTATTCACGATACTGCACTATTCACGAATCGACACTATTCACCTAAAATGAAATTTCTTCTTTTGTCCAAAATATCTATTATGGATACTAGCTTTGATTGTATCCATGTTTTGATCATTCTTGAATTTTACTCCACTCTGATTACTTATGAAGTATTTTTGAACTTGGATTATTTAAAATACGAATCCTTAATATTTGTTCTTTTGTTTCACTGGATTCGTTTCCTTTAAAATATTTTTCATCATCCTCAGTCCTAAATGATGATATTACTGAATATCTTTGGCCTGTAGTGCAAAGATGAAGGATTTCTTGATGAATATCTTTGGCCCGTAGTGCAAAGATGAACAGGTGTTGAGATGAACATGACCAACTGATTAATATCTTTGGCCCGTAGTGCAAAGATGAATAGGTGTTTAGGTGAACATGACCAACTGATGAATATCTTTGGCCTGTAGTGCAAAGATGAATATTTGATTCCAGATATATATTGATTGATGTTACAGGGATAAAATATCGACGATGAACTTTAAATTCATATATAGAAGATAGTAGTTTGCATTCTCTACTTAGCTCTTCTAATGAATTGTTGTTTCAAATTATGCTTGTTGATTTAAAAGCGGTTGTCTATTGTATTCTATTAGATTTTTCCTGTTGAAGACTAACGATAATTTGTTGTATATTATCTTAGTCATAATATTCTTTATTAGGGCTAGTTTGAGCTCACCTTTTCCTTTTTTGTTCCATTTTTCTTCTCGGGGCTAGAATGTAGCGAAGTACTAGTCGGGGTATGGAATGAAGGTTCTAGAGAGAGTTGTTTAGTAGTCCTCACCATTTTTGTAAAATAATGTATCAATAATTGTTATGAGGATTTACTTGGGTATGTATATTGTCTAGAAGACAATAATTGTATTTAAACTCACATTATATATGTTGTCGTATTTTGCACGATAAATGTATTAATAAAGTTGTAGTTATTTCTGTACCATGTATTTGGCGACTCGTAATGGGTTGGATGGAATGGACCTATTTTGGGGCGTCAAATTTGCATCGAGCTTAGGGATATGATCTCTGGCGGAGATCGGGAATAGAACTAGGAGGGGAGAGACGAGTAAATCCTTCGCTAGTGTGTCCTACCTAAGCTTATTTGTTGGTTGGTCATAATATAGGGGTATTATGTGATTTTGTTAAGTCTGCGTAGTTCGAACCTAGTGTAGGAGGTTCAATGTTGAATGCGGAAGGCAGATGGGTGTAGAAGTGTTTTTGTTATTTTTATTGTTTTGTAAAGAAAGGGCAGAAATGTTTTTGTTGTTTTTCTTTGTTACGACCGGGCCATATAGAATATGGTTGCGTACATACCCCCGGGTATCAGGGAGATCAGATCGACGTAGTTCGCCCCTTAGGACGAATTGAAGGCGAAGATAAGCGTGAATCCCATGTGCAGGCTATACTGCGGGGAGAAGAAAGTTTGATCCCATAATGGGGACAAACTGCAGGTGTGTAAAAAGTTTGATCCCGTCTTCAAGACAAACTGCAAGCTTAGAAAAGTTTAATCCCGTCTTCAGGATAAACTGCAAGAGTGAAAGGTTCAATCCCGTCTTCAGGATAACCTGTAGGTGTGAAAGGTTTAATCCCGTCTTCAGGATAACCAAAATTGTGAAAGGTTAAATCCTGTCTTCAGGATAACCGAGGTTGTGAGAAAGGTTTGAAATGAAGTTAAAACCAGGCTGCTGGTTTGAAGTGTATGTTTTCCTGAGGGGTAGAAGAGTATATAAAAGAGGAAAGGGTTCAACACCACAATGACTGGTGATTTGATGATCAAAACCAGGATGTTTGTTTGATGGTAACTTCAGAAATAGTGCCGTTTCACGGTGTCCGAGTTGATAAGCTGTGGAAATTCATCGCCATGTATTTCCTGCAATCTGAGAGCACCTCCTGTCAATACGTCCTTGACAACAAATGGGCCTTCCCAGTTAGGAGCGAATTTTCCCTTAGATTGATCTTGGTTGTAAATGATCTTCTTCAAAACCAAGTTATGTTGTTTGAATTGCCATAGTCTGACTTTTTTGTTGTAGGATCGTGCGATCCTTTGCTGATATAACTGACCATGGAAGATTGTCGTGGTTCTCTTTTTGTCTATCAGAGACAATTGGTGATACCTATCTTGTACTCATTGGTCTTCATCCAACTGAGCATCCATCAATACTCTGAGGGATTCCATTTCCACTTCTATGGGGAGCACTGCTTCCATCCCATAGACTAATGAGTAAGGGGTTGCACTAGTGGAAGTTCGCATGGAAGTTCTGTAGGCTAATAAAGTCAGAGGAAGGAGGTCAGGCCATCCTTTATGATTGGCGGACATTTTCTGCATGATCTTCTTGATGTTTTTATTAGTCGCTTCAACAGCACCATTCATATTTGGATAGTAGATGATGAAGTTGAGATGTTTGATGTGGAATTTTCTGCATAACTCCTCCATCATTTTGTTGTTGAGGTTCTTAACATTGTCTGACATAATGACCTCTGGTTGTCCATATCGACAGATGACATTGTTTCTGATGAAAGCAATGATAACTTCTTTAGTGACCTTGGGGAAGGATGTTGCTTCTACCCATTTGGTGAAGTAGTCGATCATGGTGAATATGAATCGATGTCCATTACTGGCTTTGGGCTCGATGGGCCCGATCACGTCCATTCCCCACATTGAGAAGGGCCATGTCGAACTCATATTGTGTAGTTCCCTTGGAGGGGCGTGGATAGCATTCCCGTGAATTTGGCATTGATAGCACCTCTTGACGTGATCATCACAATCAGCTTTGAATGGAAGCCAATAATGTCCCATTCTGAGAATTTTCTTGACAAGTAAGGGGTCGCTCATGTTTGGGCTACATACTCCACCATGGATCTCATCCATGAGTCTCTAAGCTTGGTCTTTGTCTAGACATCTGAGGAGACCTAGTCCTGCATCTCTTTTGTAGAGTGCATCTCCGCTCAGGTAGAATTTTATAGCAAGTCGATGAGTCCGCCTCTTCTCAGTTAGGCTCGCCTCAGCGGGTGTCGATCCATCTCGTAGATACTCCTTGATGCATTAATACCAAGGGTTGTGGATGGGAGGTAGTTCATCCGAATCTTCTCCAATGTAATTCCCATAGACTAGGGCTCTTTGCAAAGTAAACGTGATGTTTGACATGTTTTCCTTGTCCGGTATGTAAACCAAGGAGGCCAACGTTGCTAATGCATCTGCGAAATCATTCCTACTATGAGGAATGTGTAGAAGGGAGATTTCTTCGAACTCCAAAGCCATCTATAGAACTTGCTGATGGTAAGGCAACAAATGTAATTCTTTGGTTTGATAGATTCCTGTGGATTGCTTGATTACCAATTCGGAATCCCCAAAGACGATTAACACTTTGATGCCCATTGAATCGCAAGTTTTAGCCCCATGATCTGACCTTCATTTTCATACTCAAATTTGTGTTGTTGGTCTTGACGATAAATTGCAATTTAATGACGACGTGATCTCGCTCCCCATCTGGGATATTAAAAGCTGCTCGGCTCAAAGCCTTCAGATAATGACTCCATCAAAATTCATTATCCACGTATGGCATGTATTGTACTGATGTTGTAGCTGAATTGTCATTACCCCTTAATCGGGAAAGTATGTTTCTAAGGGTTTGTAATCCCCTGCAAGTGCGGCGGCCAGTTGATCCGCAATTCCTTGACCTTTGACAGACTTTTGCGTCACGTAGATGATGTCAAATTTCTATAGGATCAACAGCCATCTGGACAGTCGACAATTCAGTATGGGCTTACTGAACACATACTTGAGAGGATCTATTCGGGATATGAGATGGGTTGTGTGACCATGGAGGTAATGTTGTAACCTCATGGAAGCCCATGCTAAAGCACAACAAGTTTTCTCAATCAGAGTGTACTTGTGTTCATTGATGCTGAATCTTTTGCTGAGGTAATAGATAGCTCGTTCTTGGCCTCTATTATCTTTCTGCCCCAGCAAGCAGCCCATGGCATTGTCATTTATGGACAGGTACATGAACAGGGGAACATCATCCCTGCGAGGTACCAAAACAGGAGCATTAATCAGTTTCTCTTTAATGGTAAGAATGGCTTTCTGACACTCATCATTCCATTTCATGGAGGAGTTCTTCCTTAACAGTTTGAAGATAGGCTCACAAGTTGCTGTGAGTTGAGAAATGAATCTGCTAATGAAATTGATTCTTCCCAAAAATCCCCGTATTTCCTTCCCTGTCTGAGGAATGGGCATTTCCTTGATGGCCTAGATTTTGGTAGGATCCAGTTCAATCCCTTTGTGGCTGACTAGGAAGCCTAGCAACTTGCCTGACTTAACACCAAAGGCACACTTGGCGGGATTCAACTTCAAGTTGTACTTACGCAACCTGTTGAAAAGTTTTGTGAGATGGTCTAAGTGGTCATCCTCTTTCCGGGATTTGACAATGATGTCATCTACATAGATCTCTATCTCTTTGTGCATTAAATCGTGGAAAAGAGCCATCATAGCTCGCTGATAGGTTGCCCCAGCGTTGATGAGACCGAATGGCAACCGTCTGTAGCAAAATGTTCCCCAAGGCATGATGAAAGCAGTTTTCTCACGATCTTCCTCAGCGACCATAATTTGATGGTACCCCGCCAAGCAATTAGCAAAGGAGTACATGACGTATTGCGCAGTATTATCAATAAGAATCTGCATAAAGGGCACGAGAAAGCTATCTTTAAGGTAAGCTTTGTTCAAATCCCTATAATCCACGCAAACTCGCACCTTTCCCCCTGGTTTAGGCACGGGAACAATGTTGGATATTGATAAGTGGATTTTATATACACTTATTCGATATCTTTTACTTGAATTAGTTGCTTATATTCATGTGTCTTAGTTACTTTTCATGCATTTGGTGTTCATTTTGTAGGTTATACGTTTGGGAGCGGTGTGAGCGACTATTGGTAAGGAAAAGCAAAGAAAATACAAAGAAAAGCAAACCGGACATCATTTGGGCTTTCATATTTACTTCATGTTCTTGGTTTGGAACTTAGCTTACATTTTAGAGCATCATCTTAGCTTTCTGGAACATTTTGAATCATTCAAATCGGAGTTCGGATGCAAGAGTTATGATCGTTGTACCAACGGACGTCGAATGTCATTGTTTTGGGTGGTCATTTTCATAGCTGTCACTTCCAGCTCAATTTCAACCTTCATCCGGCCAGAATTTCTCAATTCTCAAAGAATGAAAGTTGTAGATCTCGTCGATATCTTTGATTTGATAGGTGGTAGGCCATGTAACTCCTCTCGGATCAAAGGTTATGGCCGTTTTACCAGAGGACGCTGTGATAGAAAACAGACCCCCGCCGGGACGGGCTTCCCCTTAACAAATTGCCCGCCGGGGTGGGTATAGCAGATGTTAGACAGTAAGGACCCCCGTCGAGGCGGGCCCTGTGCAGAAAGTTTAAACCCAAGCGGGGTAAAAGCTGCGATAAGTTGTTTTTGGCCAAATTTGAGTTCGGGAAGGATTGTTTCGATCCAATTGACTCAAGGACTTCCAAGAGGACTTAAAGAGATGTACAAAGGCCTATAAAAGGAGGGGAATAACAAGCATGTGAGGATGTTAGGAGATTAGGAGAGATTTAGAGAGAGCATTCCATTAGATTAGATTAGAGTAAATTAGATCAAAACACTAGTTCTAATTAGATTTGGAGATTGAAGCAACTTGGAGACCAATGAAGATCAAGAGCAGGAGCTTGAGAAAGATGGATATTTGTTGACAACATATTTACTCTTTACTTTACTCTTATTCTTATCTTTTAATGTGTTTTTAATTGTGGATTCTTAGTTTTAATTCAATGAACTATCTCTTTGTTTGAGATTACAATGGATCTTATTGTGTAGTTTATTTTAATATACTTCGCTATCAATTATTATGTTATATTGTGAGGATTGTCTATATTGATTTGATCTTTAATCTATGAATTGCTTGATCAACAATTCTTTGTGGAGTTGGATGGAATCGAGAGAGGATATTCAAATCTAGACCTAGTTGATATAGCATGTGTTCAGGATTTTGTTAGTAGCTTAAACTTGATTCGTGTTAAGGTAGAGATATGCTTGACGCCGCATGTAATCGGATAGAGAAGTTATTCTTTAACCTTCTTCAATTGTAATTCACATAGAGATATAGTGGGTTAGTTGATTAAGGTGTTTAACGGATTTCTATTTTGATTGTGGATTGACGTTAATACGGTATTAGTGCATCGAGAGGTGGTTAATACTACGTTTGTGTTCTTGATTAACAATTCGGGATAGAGAATAATCGATGAGAAGTGTGTTAACTTAAATGAAGAAATAAGTGAAGTTGTGATCTTAAATCTCAATAGTCTTAATTTAATTAGTGGAATTTAATAGTAGTTTAATTTATATAATTTGTAATTCATTTGTTTAAATAAGATTGAGTTGGTTACGGGTTAGTACTTGGTGATTTTTATTAACTAATTCTCTGTGGGAACGATACTCAACTTATCACTTTATTACTTGTTGACCATGTATACTTGCGTGTTGTGCGTATATAGATTTTACCCAACAAGTTTTTGGCGACGTTGTCGGGGAATTAGTTTAATATTTTTTACCAATATTAATTTCAATCAAATTAGTCTTAATTTAAATATTTTTATTTTTATTTTTAATTCTCTTCCTATATTTCTCTCTTTTCAGGTAGCATGGATGACTTTGTGTATCAATGGCTATACACGTTCATGGCTCAACCAAGGGAAACATGGATTGATGGACTTAATACATCTTCTATAGAGCCAATACAAATTGAGACAACTTCAAAGACGTGGGAGGTTCTCGCAGCCCAACGGAGTCGAAAGATGGCAAAAATGACTCAACCAAGGGGAATGGAGATTAATAGACTCGCGACACTTTCCGCAATGTCAGCACAGAATAAAGAACTTTAGAGGAAGTTGGACGTTATCGCAACCCAACAGAGTCGAAGGATGGCAGTTATGTGTGACTATTGTGCTGGCAATCACCCGAGTAATCAATGCACCACCAATCTTGGGTCGGTACAGTAGGGTGGTAACTACCTCAATCAGTATGCATATGATAATTATGATCAAGTTTGGGGGTATCACCCGGATTCGTCATGGAGCTATACTTATGAAGACCAATATTCTGGTCCAAGTCCAATATACACGCCGAAATTCTCATATTCACCTCCAATGCGACAAGAAGACAATTCAGAGTTTATGAAATTCATGTTAAGGGCTATAGCAGAAAAAGAAGAGTTTATAAATAGTCAGGAGCTGTCAATCCAAAATTTTAATAATTGGATGGAAAAACGTTTCACAACCTCAACCAATGGTCCTTAATACATGGCTTCTGAGACTGAAACAGAAAATTCAAGGCTGGGGGATTCATTGTCCAAGTTCATAGTAGCTGAGGAGAAGATGAGTAATCAAGAAAGGTCAAGTCAAAATCTTGCAGATCAGATAGAGCAAATGACCAATGCCATAAACAACCTTCCTCCAAACAATTGGCTTTATGACAGGGATGACGAAATTGACGGAGAACCCGAACCAAATCTACAACCGGATGAGCCTCGAGATGTTGAAAAAGAGGAGACAAGTGGGGATAATGACAACAAGGTCAGTGAAGGACTAATTGTGAGAACCAAAGTTGATGAGCTGATGCTATTTATGCCTCAAGTGCCTTCTCCTCCATAGTTCAAGAATTCGGTTAGATTTGCAAAACCTTGTCCGATTGGTAGTCATGTCGTCGGCAATACTCCTTGTGATGTAAAAGCGAGTACAACTTCGAAACCATGGTGCGATGAGCTGGAGAAGATAGAAGAAGAAATTGTTGTGCCTGACAAGCCTCAATGCCAGAATCTATTCGCAGACACAATGGAGAAAACGCCTAGATGTTAGATATACGGGAATGTGATCTTATCTAAAGAAAGCATGCTAGGTGACTTTAATGCAATGGCTATCATAAATGGGAACCTACCAAAAGCTATATTATTTCTGATGGATGGAGGGATCCTCAACTTTTGAAGAAGAATTGGATAATGTTGACCAGACAAAGTCAGGCTGGAAGACTGTAAATCAAGCGCTATTTGGGAGGCAACCCAATCTTTAGTTTATTTATCATATTTTCAATTCATATTTGCTTAATCATAGTTTTCATTAAATTACTAGGTAGAAGAATAAAATAAAAATCTCGTTAATCTCTCCACAACATAACATGTCATCAACAATCCACTAATGCTTATGTTTTATATCTTGTAGGATGGAAAAAGGATCAATGAGTGGGTTAGCATGAAGAAAAAGTTAAGAAACCAGGGAGTTGAGCAGAAGGTATGCCACGTGGCGAAACCCAAAATGACTGCAACCCGTAGAGGCGGGTCCCCTACTCAGATAACGAGAATCTGGCTGGTCGGGAGGGCTTCCTAAGCCTAACACCCCGTAAAAGTGGGTCCTGGAATCCAACCAACTTTGGCAGTTGCACATAGACTGATCCCATCCCCAATAAAACCCCACTTTCTCCACTTCCCTACTACTTCATAAATCCATCCACCACCTATTCCAACCACTATCTCCACACTCCATCACTTCTCCCCACCTCCACAATCCACCAATAGAACTCATCATACCACCTCTATATATTACCACATCACCTACCATATTTCTCAAACCAATTGAATTGGGCATTCATAGAGGATACTTGAGAGGAAGTGAAGGTTAAATTGTTAAGTTTGGGAGAAAGTTACGGCGATACATGCATTCGAGAGCAAATGGCTTCGCAACCAAAGATTTGTATTGGAGGTTCAATGGATAGGAAAATGATCGTCACCGCCATCGCCACCATCACTTCATGCTTAGCTGATTACAGGGAAGTTCTCTTCTACTTATCGTTATATTCTTACAATGAGGACATTGTAATTGCTAAGTTTGGGGGAGTTTAGTTTAGTTCATTATTGCATGTTTAGTTTCATGTTTATGTTATGTTATTTTGCATATGTTGTTAATTTAGTTTAGGTTCATAAAAAAAAATTAAAAATTCAAAAATTCAAAAATAATAGTTAGTTACTATGTTCACCTTGCATGATTCCAGCTGTTAGATAGTTCAGTTTATTTTGGCCAATGATGAGATTGGAATTGAGTAGACAAGTATAGTACTAATTATTAGAGCTTTGATGTGATTTCTTGTTAGGAATTGAACCTTTTCCTGTTTGAAACTGGTATAATCAAGGATAGCACAGTAAAAATAACTTGTTGATTGATTGAGTTTAAATTGATACATAATGGGATTCTAAAGGATAATGCTAGTTTGAATGAAAGAATGACAAGAATAATTAGTGATGGCTAAAGTTAGACAAGAACCTAAGTTTAGGGGAATATTTGGGGTATATAAGCTATATATAAAAAAAAGAAAGAAAAAGAAGAAAGAAAAAAAAAGAAAACAAAGAAAAAGAAAAAGAAAAGTATGAATAAACACCGTGGCGTGCTTGTCTAGTTTTGTGGCCTTTGTTACTTGAGTAAGTAAGGCTTGGGGGATTGTCTTTACACCTAGCGCCCTAAGGTCTTAATGGTCTGGGAGTCGTTGGTCAAAAGCTCGTTAAGGTAGCATTGAAAAACCTAAGGGAATAAGACATTGCATAGCTATGTGCAGATAAAAAAAAACAAAAAAAATGAATAAAACGGGAAATAAGAGCAAAAAGCCCCCGTAGATGAAAAATAAAGCATAAGTATCCCATGTTGACCCTCGATATTGGTAATTATTTGATTTTAGTTGGATCTAGCTTGTTTTGGGATTTCTTGAGTTTACATTGTATGATGCCTTCGAAGAGACTTGTTATGTTGTAAATTTGATTTTATATCAATTAGCATGGTTGCGGAGCACACACGCACTATACCAGTGATAACAGTTTAAGATTTGATGAATGACTAGGAAATTGTTGATTGGTTTTGATATGAAGTATTGTCATGTTTGCTTGATTGCTCTAAAGTAAAGTGAATAGATTTGATTCTATCAATCTTCTTTGGATTAAATGAGCATATAGATTAGTTGCATTTCATTGCATTGCATTGCATTATGTTGTGTTGCTTGGGGACAAGCAACGGTTTAAGTTTGGGGGTATTTGATAAGTGGATTTTATATACACTTATTCGATATCTTTTACTTGAATTAGTTGCTTATATTCATGTGTCTTAGTTACTTTTCATGCATTTTGTGTTCATTTTGTAGGTTATACGTTTGGGAGCGGTGTGAGCGACTATTTTGTGTTCATTTTGTAGGTTATACCTTTTCACAACTTGTTTTTTCAAACAAATCTCACCTAACATGAGAACACCAAAAGACAAGAATAGAAAAGGGAGAATAAAAATCCCGACGTCAATAAGTGGTGACTTTGCTGGGGACTATCCAGTAAGAGGGCTTAACTTGCTACTACAAACTTTTCAAATTGTTATATACTTGTGTGTGGATGTTGCATTTACATTTAAAAATGTGTACGAATGCATTTACTTACTGAACTTAGTGCTTCACACTGTATCTGCTTGTGATATTAAAGTGCTTTGCACATATCATCATTTCCATGCGGTGAGACACGTTGTATGTGAATGTATGTTGTGTGGTCCATCCACTAGGAGGCTATCATGTCGATGTTTGATTACTGGACTCGTAGGAAGACTAATTCCCACGAGGCTCGGGAAAGGCACCACCCAGATTCGCTCCAGATAAAAGATCGGATTAACTTCCCGTCGAGTAAATTGTGATTATTTGGGAACCTTCATACTAAAAAACTGTGAGAGTAACCTAAGATAGGTTAGCCTCTGATAAACCAAACGTGGAGGGAAGTCTCTTCATATTTTCCTATTTCAATTACTTGTAAATTCAATTACTTGTAATTTCATTCCATGTCAATCTTTATGTAATGGAAAAAATGAAGGAATATGTGTACATGCATTCCTACTCCTATCTATCACAAGCAGCTAACATCCATTTTGCAGGACATGACATGCTATCTTACAAACAGCTAACATCCGTTTTGCAGAATAATACTCCTAAAACGAACACATCATATAGCATGCAACATTTATACATTCCCTAAGAAGAAACTACATAAGTTTTGTTGTCGGGAAACAATTGGGCATGTTACCCGTTCAAAGTCCAAAAAGGCATTAAGCCTATAGCCAAGCATGGCTTAATTTGACCAGTCTAATCCTACTCCTATCTATCACAAGGATTTTGAAGGATTAAGCAAACAAAATATAGATTTGATTATGCTGACCTTTATATATTCCTTGGTGTTTATTATCCAGAGAAGTTCAAAACTCCTAACTTTGAAAAGTATAATGGGTTGGGAGATCCTTACACACATATAAAGTTATTCATTGGAGAGCTCGAATCTTATGCCGAGGATGAGAAGCTCAGAATGCAGTTGTTCCAGAAAAGTCTGACTAGAGAAGCCCGATCGTGGTACACCAGATTAGACAGTTCCAAGATTTATAGCTGGGAAGAGCTAGCTCATGCCTTCCTCAGTTAGTATAATTTTCAATCTCATATGGCTCCTAACTAGTACAAAATTACCAAGGTCAAGAAACAATCCAATGAGTCTTTCAGAGAGTATGCTCAAAGGAGGAGGCGCCTTGCTGCTCAAGTTATTCCCTCTATGACTGAGTCTTAAATGGTGATGACCTTCATAGACATACAAGAAGCTCCATTCTATGAGAGAGTCTTAGTTGGCATTGGCAAGCCATTTTCTAAAATGATTAAACATGGAGAGATGGCTGAGATGGGATTAAAGTCAAGAAATATTCAAGACCTAGTCGCTCTAAAAGCTGTTGTTGAGCACATCCAGTCTGAAAGTTATGGAAACAACCCCCAGAGGGACCATAAAAAGAAAGAGGATGATGTTTCCTTGATACTACAAGGATAGAAAGGCAGTCATAATATGCCTATCCAGAGGAGAAACTAGTCCCCCTTTTAAGCACAGTCTTCAAACCCTCCATTGCCAAAAAGTGGAGAAGTCTGATGCACTCGAGTGTTTACACCCTTAGGGGACTCACTCGAGAATATTCTCAACCTTTTGAAAACTCAGAAGAAAATTATCCATCTTCTTCCACCAGCTAACCCGAATGGGAAGGGTTTCAATGCTAACATGAAGTGTGCTTATCATGCTGGAGCTCCAAGACACGATACTTAGGATTGCTGGGCCTTGAAACATAAGATCCAGGATTTGATTGATAATGTTGAGATCGTGGTGAGTAAACCCAACCAACGTCATGTGCAAGACAACCCTCTTCCTCAACACTAAGAAGAGTAGGTTAATATGATTAATTAGAGCAGTGGACGTAATTCCAATTACGGTGGTAAATCCTCCCAAACCAGCAAGGATGATGCTGATAGATGGGGATATGGACAATTCCAGTTTATGATGGAACGAAAGATGAAAGCTCTATGTGAGAAAGTCAACCAATTGGCAGAATTGGTGATCCATCAGCACCAAGTCACACACTAATTAGTCAGCCATGAGCATGCTAGTTTCCTTCCTCTTATTACGAATGCTCCACCATTGACTCCAAAAAGTAAAACGTTGTGGGATAAAATTGCTAAAAGAGCAAGTGCCAAAGCCCGTCAGGATTTTGCCAATAAGAGGGAATTTACCTAACTGGGCCAACCGATGGAGGAGATATTTCAGATGCTGATCAATGAAGGAAGAATCATAGCTTTCCTACCTCCAATCAATCCTCGTTTAAGACAGTTCAATTCTAATGGAGTATGTCAGTATAACTCCCACTCTCGCGGACACAACACTGAAGAATGATGGGCACTCCGCCATTTTATTCAGAATCTAATTGACAGTGGTGTCCTACAGTTGGCAGATAATAACACTATATTACTCGAGAGTGGGGACACATTTTCTACAAAATGGAAGGAAGTCGTAGCAGTTATATTCGCTGAGGATGATTTGGCTTCAAGACCACTCATAATACAAGCAATTTAAGTCAAAGGTATTGACAATCCTTTGAAATTGGCCGCACTAAAGCCAATTATCTTGCCATCTAGTGTAACACCCGAGAAAATTGAATTTATATGAGAATTAAATTTTTATTTGATTATGTGAATTAAATGAATTTAATTGATTATTTATGTGAGTAAGCTATGTGAAGGTCATTCTATGACCTATAATGTGCAAATGTGGTTAGTATTCTGGCTATGTGCTAGAATTAATTGTTTTGAATTTTTGACGAAAATAAAAGTTTTCCGAGAAATTCCCATAAAAACACTATTCATCCGTTTCTGCTAGGGAATTAAGTTTGAAATTTTGAGAAACGTGTAATGATAGAATATGAAGATGAGATGGAATATCGAATAATATTTAATTTATGACAAACGAAGTTTTTGTTTGCGGACTTAAAATCTAAGGGTTGAGAAGAATGATTTCCAAGAAGGAAGTGAGATTCGTAAGACAAATTATGATAATGATTATGCGTACGTTATACGAGTATGATACTATTTAGTATACGAGTATAGTATGAAGATTTTTAATACGAAGTACAATATGATTATCGTACGAGTATTTTATGAAGAGAATACGTGAACTATATGTGTAGATTACGATTTGTGTTATAGACTTAGAGTTTAGGACTTAGTATAATCCAAATGGATTTGGATTATATCAAGTCCAATTAATTGAGTAATTAAGCCCAAGTCAAGGCCCAAAGTTAAGTTTAATTGAGCCCGATCCAAGAAATCGAACTGTGGATCGAACCGATGGGTCACCGAATGGGTAAAACCCATGGGGCAACCCATGGGGATGACCCATGGGCATTTGGGCTGGCCACTTAGTGGCCAAGTAAAGTGAACTACTTGATCACCAAGTATTTTACTTGGTGATGAAGTAGTGAATAGTAAGGAGGTGGGGGAGAATGACCATAAAGCCCTCCATTTGAGTTTCCTATAAATAGAAGGCATAAGTGGTCATTTGGTGGTTTCAAAAAGATCATCCAACTTATATTAAGAGAGAAAAAGAGCTAGACTTAATCAATCATCTCACTTTGAAGCTTTTTATTAGAGTTTTTAGCAAGAACACAAAGATCAAAAAGTAATATTCCTTTAATGATAGTTTCCATCCTTTTGATTTCTTTTATTATAAAGAATCATAGATTGGCGGAGCATGCCTCTTATAGAGGAATAAGGATGGCTTGTAATATGTAAAACCTTTATAAGTCATGTGTAAATGAAAATCGTAAGGGTTTACATAAGTTAAAACCATAGGAATTATTAATTGATGAACTTGGTTGTTGATGGACAAATTGAACACCATCACTATTAAGATATGTGCATCTTTCCTGGTTAGGATGTATATATGAAATCAATGTAGTGTTCCATTTTATTTGGTATATAGAACACTAGTAACGAAGTTATGGCGAATTATACGGAAATAGACCTTAAATGTTGAAAATGTAGGAATTCCGGATTAGTAGTCAAAAGTTGTCGTGAGACTTAGAAACATTAGCTTTCAATGTCAACATATGAGATAGGGTATTTAAGAGTTTTGGGCTCAAGAATCATCGGATTCTGACTTAAAACGAAGAAAACGAGTATTGAACGCTCGAAATCATTTACCGAACGCACAATAATGAACTTAGAAGTGAATTTTGTGTTAACGGATTCGGAATTGAAAAATTCTTATATGAACGCGTAGAGTATGTAATTTATGAGTTGTAGGCTTTTGAACAGACCAAATCAGACTTATAACAAAGAAGTTATGAAGCCGGAAAGTTCACTAAAAATTTTATCTGTAAAAAATTTATAGTGTTGAGGTCTCAGCCATGGCTGAACAAGATTGTTGTTGTCTTGCCATGCAATGTAGCGTGCAAAAGTGTAATAACCTACTAAGGAGTGGCGCCGTAGCTCCATTCACAGGTATAGGTTTCACGCCGCAACGCCGAGGCCCGGCTTAGATGCTATGAGGCGCCTTGGCCTTGATGTTAAAAGGTATAAATGCCATACCGCTACCATGGCCTTGGCGAGTGGCATTTGTTAGACAAGTTAGGTTTGAACTTTAATGGTTTGAAGACTTATATAAATAAAGTTTATATACTTAATAAGCGTACTAAAACTATTCCTATGTTACATATACTAGTGTATATGGTGATAAACTTAGGAATTGAACACGAGTTGTTAGTATGGTAACGAAGAACACAAAGTGTTAATAAATAAACCGTGAGCATCGACATTGGTACTTCACCAATGATGATTAAGTTCGGTAAGTAACGTAAGATCGTTAACAAGCCGGGATGAAGGGTAGTAAGTCAAATTGACTTTATTAATGAAATGAAGTCAACTAAGACATAGAAGAGAAAGAAGTTGGTAGAAACAATGTGATTGATTGTTTGGTAGCTAAATACAGTGTGCTATGTGAATATATCATGTAGATTCTATAAAGGCTGAGAACAGTCTAATAAATTATTTGAAGACGCTTGAAGGCAAGTTATCTTAACGCTTGTCTAACCTTTGTGTTAGTCGAGTTTTCTGTGATTCATTGTATTGAGTTACATGAATGAGTTTAAAGAAAGGGTAAATGCCAGTTTTAAATCGGCTAGACTATTCGTAAGAGATAGATTGATTTGTATAAATATCTTTCTATATAGAAATTTTAACGCTATCCTATGCCAAGTATTTGGTACAGATTCAAAGATAAGTTTGTCTATGAACAAACAAAAGTATTTTTCATCGATTATTCGATGGGCACGCGAGTTTACCAAAACTTAAACGTAAATACGTTTAACGGATGAATGTTGATCAACATAAAGTACTATAGGCTGATCACCTAGAAGTGCTCGTAAGTAATGCCGGATGTACAGCCGTAGTGCTGTGATGTCCTTTTCAAGTATGAAAAAAAAAGAGAGACTATTCATGGTCTTTCGACCATTTCAGAATTCCTAAACTATTATATACTTTGGGAATTAAGATTATGAATTGTTGAGTATTAATGTTTCGTAATACTTCATGACTATTTGTTCAGTTATGGAAGATTGTCATATAATTCATGAATGTGATATTGATATTATTCTTTATTAGACTTGTTGAGCTTGTTATGCTCACTTCTTGCGTGAATTATATGATTTCAGTTAAAGCTGAGCGTACTAAGAATGCTAAGAGAGATAAGGGCAAGGCTAAGATGGATAGTTAATCATCTTGTAATAGATTAGTATTGTTGTATGTATTATATTTACGAACAACGAATGATGTAATCAGTTTATGAACCTGGGAAAGAATTTTATTATATTTGTAATAAGAAGATAGTGAATACATTCATTGTGTTATGTTTTCAATGGAATGATTGTATAGTTATGAGTACCGTGTAGCACCATATGTCGGGTTGGAAGATACCCGGATTTGGGGGAGTCATGAGTTGGTATCAAAGAATTAGGTTATAAAACATAAAGGAGAAGAACCTTAGGTTAATAACCTCATAAGGAAGGTAAAGTCCGAAGAAAGTAAATTCGAGTCGAATGAATTAATAAGGTATTGAGAAAACTCAGTACCAAAATATTTAAAAGATGGAAATTAATTCTTAATAAATTAAATGTGATTTGTGCTTATACTATTGTGTATTATGTATTAATCAACATGTTATGTGTTTTGTAGATGTCAAATGATAGCTTGATGTATAGAGACATTCACGTGGTGAGTGAGGAGTCGGTGAATCGAGTGGACATAGTACCTATGCTAATGGCGGAGGTACCATTAGTGGTTCTAGAAGATTCGGATCCAAAAGAGTACATTTCTGAGGTTTTGGAAGAAGCCCATTTTCCAAAATCAGTGGATGTCGAAAATATCCAGCATCTGGTTGATCACATTTTTAACAACAATGTGATATCTTTCACTGGTGACGACATACCTCCCGAGGGTGCTGGTCATTGTGAACCGTTGCACATAGCGGTTCTGTCCTCTAGATATATGGTGGAAGGAGTTTTGATAGATGGAGGATTATCTTTAAATATCTGCCCTTATGACACTTTGGAGAAGATGAACGTCAATCTCAATTGGATCAGAAGTAGCCATGCGGTTATCAAAGCTTTTGGTGGATCCCGACGAAATGCTGTCGGAGAGATTCAACTACTTGTAGATATTGGTCCACATACCTTCTGTGTATCCTTTCACGTGCTCAAAATAGCTACAGGATACAACCTACTCTTGGGGAGACCATGGATTTATATGGTCAGAGCCATCCCTTCCACCCTTCACCAGCAACTAAAATACATCCTTAACAATAGGCTAGTCACTGTTAATGCTGAGCCGGAATGTCCTGAACAAGGTGAAATACCACTCATCAGCTTCAATTCAGAAGTTGAGCCGTTCAGTTTCCATGACCTAGAGGTGAGCAACACTCACTATCATCCTATTGGGGCACCACCTCTCATACCCAAAATTTCTGTCGAGGTAATGTCGACAACTCAAGAGATGATATCATTTGGTTATCAACCTGGACAAGGGTTGGGCAAAGATCATCAGGGCATTAAGCAGCTAATTCAAATTCCCAGTCAAACTAGGACAGTCGGACTAGGCTATTCTACTAGTTCCAGTCACAGGAATCCTCACAAGCACGAACAGATTCATTTAGCTTCAGCCATACGGCGATTGTCTCAACCTATAGATCCTAAACCTGTACAGTCTCCAGTAAAGGTTCCTAACCATGTAATGGCTATGTTGTTTCCTAAACCGATACCGATTAAAGGAAAAGAGATCTTTACTCCAGATCCCAAAGTGGAAGAAAGGAAACGGAGACGTAAACAAGACATTGCCAGGCGATTGTCAAACATACGTATCATTGTCCATACTGAGGGCATAAATAGAGACATCCCAGATGATGATTGTCCAGATATCATGGTTATCATTCGGGAGAAGGAGGATAATGACATCCCCTTCATTACTACTTTCCAACAAGGTTTCATCCTTGGCAATTAGAGCAGCATTCCATGCATTCGCCGACATGGGTTAAAAGGGCAGAACCTCCCTCTGCCCTGTAGATAGCCATACCTGCTTATTTTTACTGTACAATATTAGCAGTTGTTTTGTCAGTACATGCTAACACTTTGTATGATTGAACAACTTCATATATTACGTGAAAGCATTTTTGTTTCAGGACTCTGAATTTAGATGTGCCTAAACTTGCTGATGAGGAGCATATACTCCACAAGGGATGTAACTTTGATGTAAGTTGGACTCAGACTTGATGGAAATACAAGAGGACTATGAGATAGCTCAGGAGATCAAATAATGGGTCGAAGAAAAACCCAAGCTAAATCTTGATCAAACCTATTTTTTCAACCTCAGAACCTTATAAAACACCAAACTAATCCAGATTGGTACGGACCTTACTCCAAACTAAAGGAATGACATGGTTACTTTATTAACCCAATTCTAGGATGTGTTTGCATGGTCTCATAAAGACATGGTGGGTTTGTCCACTTACATTGTCATTCATCGCCTCCCAATCAAAGAGGGATTCAAGCTAGTCAGGCAGAACCTCAGGCGATTAAAACCTGAGTGGAGTTTAAAGGTTAAATAAGAAATTGTGAAACAATTTCAAGCTAGCATCATCATGGTGTTAACATACCTTGAATGGCTATCCAACATAGTCCCCATGCCTAAAGCAGGAGGAAAGGTGCAAGTTTATGTGGATTATAGGGATCTGAATAAAGTTTGCCTTAAAGATAGCTTTCCCGTTTCATTTATCCACGTCCTCATTGACAATACTACTCAATACGATATGTACTCCTTTGCTAATTATTTTGCGGGATACAATCACATCATGGTTGCTGTTGAGGATCATGAGAAAACTGCATTCATCACGCCTTGGGGAACCTTTTGTTATAGACGGTTGACATTTGGCCTCATCAATGTCGGAGCTACGTATCAGCGGACCATGATGGCTCTTTTTCACGACTTAATGAACAAAGAGCTAGAGATCTATGTGGATGACATCATTGTCAAGTCTCGAAGGGAAGAAGACCACCTAGACCATCTTAGAAAGCTCTTCAACAGGTTGCGTAAGTACAACTTGCAGTTGAATCCAGCCTAGTGTGCCTTTGGCGTTAAATCAGTTAAGTTGATAGGGTTCCTAGTTAGCCACAAAGGGATTGAGCTGGATCCCACCAAAATCCAAGCCATCATGGAAATGCCCATTCCTCAGACAGAGAAGGAAATACGGGATTTTTGGGAAGAAATAACTTCATTAGCCGATTCATCTCCCAACTCACAGCAACCTGTGAGCCTATCTTCAAGTTGTTAAGAAAGAATTCCTCCATGAAATGGAATGATGAGTGTCAGAAAACCTTCTTTACAATCAAAGAACAACTAGTCAAAGGTCCTATTTTGGTACCTCCCAAGGATGATGTTCCCCTGTTTATGAACATGTCCTTTAATGACAATGCCATGGCCTACATGATGGGACAAAAAGACGATAGAGGCCAAGAGCAAGCTATCTACTACCTCAGCAAAAGATTTAGCAGTAGTGAACACAAGTACACTCTGATTGAGAAGACTTTTTGTGCTTTAGCATGGGCTTCCATGAGGTTACAACATTACCTCCATGGCCACACAACCCATCTGATATCCCGCATGGATTCTCTCTAGTACGTGTTCAGTAAACCCATGTTAAATTATCGGTTGTCCAGATGGCAGTTGATCTTATAGCAATTTGACATCGTCTACGTGACACAGAAGTCTATCAAAGGTCAAGGAATTGTGGATCAACTAGCCGCCGCACCTTCAGGGGATTTCAAACCCTTTGAAACATACTTCCCCGATGAAGGGGTAATGGCAGTTCAGCAACACCATCAGTACAATACACACCAATCATGGAAAATGTATTTTGATGGAGCTATAAATATGGAAGGTTATGGGGCTGGGGAAGTTCTAGTAGCCATTACGGGGAAGTAGTATCCCGTCGCCGTTAAATTGAAGTTTATCAGTACCAACAACATTTTTGAGTATGAAGGTTGTATCATGGGGCTAAAACTTGCCCAATCAATGGGCATCAGGCGGTTAACTGTCTTTGGAGATTCCAAATTGGTAATCAGATAAACCACCGGAATATATCACACCAAAGAGCTACATTTGTTGCCTTACCATCTGCAAGTTATCCAGATGGCTTCGTTGTTTGAAGAAATAACCTTCCCCCACATTCCTCAGAATAGGAATGACTTTACGGATGCACTAGCAACTTTGGCCTCCTTGGTTAACATACATGACAAGGAAAACATGCCATGTATCACGTTTTCCCTGCAAAAGGCTCCAGCCTATGGGAATTACATTGGAGAAGTATCGGATGAGCTACCTCCTGTCCAACACCCTTGGTATCAGCACATCAAGAAGTATCTACGAGATGAATCTACACCCGCTGAAACGAGTTCTAGTGAGAAAATGCGGATCCATCAAATGGCTATGAAATTCTACCTGTGCGGAGACACACTCTACAAAAGAGATGCAGGACTAGGCCCCGTCAGATGTCTAGACAAGGACCAAGCTCAGAGGCTCATAGAAGAAATCCATGGTAGAGTATGTGGCCCACACATAAGTGGCCCTCTACTTGTTAAAAAGATCCTCAGAACAGGGCATTACTGGTTATCTCTTAAGGCTGACTGTGATGATCATGTCAAGAGATGTTACCAATGTCAAATTCATGGGAATTGTGACAACCCGATAATTTGGAAAATTTATTTAAATCTTAAATGATGGATTTAAGGTCAAATAATAGACCTAGACAGAAAATAAGTGTACGAGTTTGATATTTTTGGGAAGAAATTTTTTGGGTTTCAAAATTCTGTGAAGGATTTTGGTGAATTATTCAGGATTAAGTGTATATGTGAATATGTTCTATGTATATGGTATTATATGTGTATAGTATGTGGTTAAGTGTCAAGAGTTGACCAGATAAGCTATATCAGCGGCAAACCCTAATATACATATTAAGAACATCAACGTTTAGTTAGAAAACCCTAACAACTGATAAGAAACCCTAGAAATCGGTTCTAGAAACCCTAATTTCAGTTCCGGGAATCCGAAGCCCTAATTTTGAAATTGAAAACCCTAATTTAGGAAATTCAATTACTGGTATAGGGTTTAAACGTTATTAATTATAACCTAATTTTGGAAAACCCTAATGATTAATTAGAAAACTCTAATTTTAAAGTTTGAAACCCTAATTATTCCGTTAGAAATCCTAATGTACAATTATGACCCTAATTGCTAAATTAGCAATTTTAATTAGGAAATATTAATCCTAATTAGAAAGCTTGAATTATGATTAGGTAATTTTAATATAATTATATAATCCTAATTATAATTTGAAAATATTAATTTTCTATTTTGAAAACCTAATTTTTGGAAATCCTAGAAAATTAAATTTTTAGAACCTTAGGTTTTAACCCTAAGGGTTGCACCAAAGGACCAACTTGCCATTAAAATTGCATGGAAAATACCCATAATACCCTTTTGTCACATTCTTTAATTGGTTGCTTGTGAATCTTGCTATATATTGAGTTGGTCACCCACTCTAATAACCCCATGTGCTAAAATATCACAACAATCAGCCTTATTTGATCAGCAACTACATTGCATTATAGTATATATAGATTGAGAGAGAGAAAAGTACACAAAAATAGCTCATTTGTTCATAATCACCCAACCAAATCTCTCTCTCTAGACCCAAAAAATATATTAGTAAATCAGTCCCCAATCAGATCCCTACTACTTCCACAACAAATCAGGAACCCCAAATTCAAGATCAAGGCTCAAAATGGTATAAAACCCTAATCTTCAGATTCTTATGATCTGATGTTAGATGTTGTTGTTTATTGTTTAAAGTTGTGTAATAACATGTTTGTGAGTGATCTGGATGGTAATAACATAGATCCATACCATCTAGATGCACAAATTTAAAGATTTCTTAAATTTGGAAAAGTTACTTATATGGTCTAACAAGCTAATGTCAGGACCTCTAGATCCTTCTATGTCAATGATTTATGGTGTTTGAAGTTGTATATGTGTAGTATGCCATTAGACTATGATCTGTAACTTGAATCATGGTCAGATCATGTCTAGAACTCAAGATAGGAGTGGTCAAAGTGAGTTGACCGACCAGGAAAAACTGAGTTTCTGGGCAACCCATAAACCCAGAATTTTTTACAACCACTTTTGAAGCTCTGGATGTTTCTTTTCTTTTATAGTTTGGTCAAGTTATTGTTTTGATTTTGTAGACTATTATAAGTACTACATTTCCATGCTTCTAGATTACACAGATCCATTGTAACGACCAAGAAATTCGGATCGTCCAGAATTTAAGTTTAAAGAATTAGTTATTAATAAAATGAATTGTTATTAATAATATTATGTGCTGTGTGTTTATTAATTGTTCTAGAACCTAGGATGATTATAAGTCGGGAGGATTCTGGCTACGAGCTAGACTAAGCGATTAAGAATTTTCAAGACAAAAATGAAAATTTTTCGTGAAAAACAATATTTACGGGGAAAAAGACGAAATAAACACTATTCACCCGATGAAACCCTAAGGTTAGGGTTTGAATAACCTAAGCCTTTCCGAGAGTTCGGTATGTCGAAATGACATTCCATCGAAAGATTTGACGGTAAAATATCGTGAAAAGTTAAATAAGCCGATAAAAGTTTTTCTCAAAAAACGTGCAGAAATCAGACGAAATAAAAATGACGAAAAGTATTGTTATGTACTTTTCATTCATTTAGCTACGTTAGGGTAAAACATGAAGGAAAACGCTTAATGCCAAAAAGTGTTTTTCAGTTTTTCGGAAATCCGAAGAATATGTAAAAGTTAATCGGTAAAGGAAAGACGAATATCCAAAAATATTTGGATTCCGAGAATCTCAGTTTTTAAAACTGTCGGACGAAACCCGAAAGACAGAACCACGAAACTTACAGGCTAAGTTTCGTGAATAGTAAGGAGGTTAACTAAGGAGGTGGAAATAGTAAACTTAAGTGTTAAGTAAACTTAAGAGTTACGCAAACTTAAAGGCTAAGTAGACTTAAGTGTTAAGTAAACTTAAGAAGTAAGTTAACTTAGTCCTTAAGCCATGAATAGTAAGGAGGTTAAGGTGGGCGAAATGACTATTTTGCCCTAGCTTTAGATTTTCTATAAATAGGAAGCTAACTTTCTTTAAAATAAGATTTTGAGAATTCTACACTTTGAAAGAGAGAGAGAGAGAGAGGGAGTTCGGATGGGAGGATGGGATGGAGAAGGAAGCAGAAAAATTTGCTCGGTAGCAACCTTTGTCTGACGGAAAGAGATTAAATGAGAACGGTAATCCGAAACCTAGTCTTTTATAAATTTTCTTTAAGTTTTTATGTTTAAAAACATAACTTAATGAGAATAAGAAGTAGATGATATTAGGGATGATTTCATATGGTTGAAATCGTAAGAAACTAAAGAAATAAGAACTAAAAGTTTAGTTTATAAATTTCTTAAGGAAGTATAAGATTCGTAATGAATTAGAATGATCTGAGTGGATTATATCAATAAGTAGGTGTAATAAGTAAGGAATGATGATCTATAACATCAAATTCTAATAAAAAGTGAAATCATAATCCAAAATATCGATTAAAAATGAAGAACGGACGAAGAACACGAAAAACATGCGAAGAACACGAAGAACGTTGTTGATGGACAAATTTAAAACCATCGTAGGATATTTGTTGTTAATGGACAAGTTTAAAACCATCACATATAAGTTAGATGCATATTGCTTGGTTAGGAAAGGTAGAAACATTCATGAAGAATGGAATAAATTAAGCTATAACGAAGTTATGGTAAAAATTTCATAAAAGAGAAACGAGAATTAGAAAGTTAGTAAATGAACCCGAACATGTTGGGTTTCCTAAGAATGTAAGAGAACATAGAAAACGTGAGTCGTGGACTCAAGAATGAACGAATTCCGAGTTCGGATGAATGAATTACGGACGAACAAACGATGAGCGTTAAAAACGTAAAATGAATGAAGGGTGAAGATCAAGCCAATCGAATGTCACATTAACAGATTCAGAATGAAGTTCTATCCAGGGGTATTGAAGTACGTAATATAAGGAAGAGAATGGCTTTGGAACAAACTCGTTCTGAGTTATAACGAATAAGTTATGAAAGCGGGAAGTAAGCGTCTCAAATCGGATTTACCACTTAGAGAAATTTTCTAGGGTTAGGGCTTGGCGCAGTATTTCACCCATGCTGCTGAAAAGGTAGGTGGCATCGCAGCGCCGAGGCCGAGCCGCATCGCAAACTCGTCTTTGCGGCGGGAGAGATAAAGAGGAGAGTGGCGCCACAGCGCCAGTGTAGGGAAAAAGCCAGAGAAGAGCTTTTAACTGCTCAACTCTTGGGGGAAACGTACGGGAAGATAAAGAACATAATGTTCAACTAATGTAACCCTTAATCTAGTAAATTAAACCTTTAATGAAGGTTGAATGAAAAGATTAAATGAGAGTAAAAGATAAAGAATGTAAACGCGGATTACGGAACTAATATTCGGGGACCGCAGTTACGATAAACGAAAATGGTTGTTATTCCTTAGATGTTGTGCGACGAGGGTAATGAATAACATTTCTATGTTATGTCATGATAATGAGAGATAATTGTGAAGCGTATACACGCAGTGTATGCAAAGTTGTTGCAATAAATGAGCGGTCTTAGTATACAATGAACGGTATGGCTTCCACATTAAGAATGACTAATGAAAATGGGGTTCAGGTAATGGATAACGAAAGTATTAAGTAAGATACGAATGGTATTAAGAAAGCCATAATGAACGGTAATAAGATTAATGAAAGTCGAAGGTGAGTCGTATAAGAATGAATTCAGGGTTATGGCATTTAGTTGCCAGAAAGCCGTAAGGAATAAGAAATTAACTTAACGAACGTTATAGTTAATGGTTAAGATAAGATAAGATAAGTTAGGTTGTGGTGCAATCGTAACCTTTGATGGTTGACATATGGGAGCTGGGCTAAACAATTCCTTCAGAGAGCGAAGGTATATACAAAACTGGCAACCGATCTAACTCATTTGTTATGGGCGATGTAAAGACAAGACAGAACTTGTTTCTTTGGTTGTTTGTGGGAAAGCACTTAGAGTACCATATGGACTACTAGCAGAGAAACGATGTGTGTTGAGTCCTACAGAAGTTATAAGAAGAAGATAAGATGTAAAACATCAAAGATGATGAACGTAAAAGTAAGGCATCTCTGTATGTCGTGAAGCCGTAGAACGGAATGAAAGTGGTCGCACATACTTAGGTTGCAAGAACGCGAATCCTGAGAAGTAAAGTTAAGCAAACTAATGTATAAGTTAAATATACATGACTAATTAGTGTATGTGTTGTTTTTCTTATGTGCTACATAGGACCGGAATGAGCAAGATTCAAATGGTCATGAAATGTGCGTAAGGCAAGTTTCCTAACTTCATTCATATTTCAAATGAATGGTAGTTTCTTAAACTTCTCAGATGTTAAACTTGAGAAGTTCTGTCTATATGCTAATGTGGATATTTGTACAAGGTGGTAGAACGTATGAGGCCTTGTGCCACAATATGAACACTTCGGTATTTCTGTGAGATGAACTGTTCTGTGATTTAACTATTCAATAAGAGAATGCTATGTTCATACATGATCCGTTATTGTTAAGTCTGTGCTAATGATTCTAGCCACACAAAATGTGTATGAAAAAGGTAAAAGAATGAAAGTATTTTAAAATGAAAGTGAATATTGTTTTAAAATGATAGGAATCTAGATTATTCCTATTATTCAAGCTGCTTCATAACCTTTGTTCGGTTATTGAAGTCTTAAAAGAATTTTAGAATTCTTGAAGATGTTTATTCAACTGTTATGACTTGTGTTGGTCGGATAACTGATCACTAAACACGCACAAGTATACGCGGTCTAACAAGTAATACAGTGATAAGTGGAGTGTCGTACCCACGAGGAACTATCACTAATATTTACCAAATACCGACTTTGTATCGCTAAAGTCTTATTCGAAAAGCAATAAATGAAAGAGTGATTATTCTAAGCATAATTAATTATCAAAGCAAGTAAATGGATAACGAATGGTAATCTAAGGAATAACAAGCTAAGGTTATAACTTCACCCCACTCAGGCATTTTGTCGAACACCTGGCATGCTATGTTTCATCAAACTAGCTACCCTTCTCTCTATGGTCTAAATGGTCACGACAATTTGTCGACCGAGAACACACAAGTGGTCATACACCCTCAATGAGGGGTATGTACGAACATATCCTTTCCGATCCACCCGATTCGAGGAATAGAATGTAAAAAAAGAATGCCCAAGCTAGATACAATCCTACATATGTCTATGCGAATTGATCAGAACAAGGATTTCAGCATAAGCTCTCAATTAGGTCGCACGTGGTGCACAAATATATGTCTATTTTACGCACAACTTATGTAGTCGAAACCCACAATCACATGCCAATATATTCAGGTGTAAATCTACAATTCTTCTGTCGATATCATGTAAATTACCAAAATCATCGCTAATGTCTTAGCAAGAATCGTTAAACATAAATATATCGAACGAATTCATATGGTGCCAACCAAAGAGATAAGAAAGTCAATTTAAGTAACAAATGTTTCCATTATAACCTTAGAGCAAGTATTCAGTTCATAGCTATTGAATAAAATACAAGTAGCAATTAAGACAACTTTTATGGATTACAAAATCATAGAAAATAAATAGATAAGAAGAAACTCTGTCAAGGCCCTTCAATCTCTAACTATTCTGCTCGAATTAAGCTCTCCAGTCCGTGTAGCTCACTACTCTTGATGCTCCAAAGAAACCCAAACTTCTCCCTAATCTAGCTAATCTATATTTACAAACATTTATCTGAAGAAAGGATGAGAAATTTCGAAAGAAAACTAAACAAGATCCTAAGCTAAATACTAAGGAATATGATAATGCTCTTTTCTCTCTATCTGATATATTGTAGCCTCCCTTTCCTTATATGTTTTTCCCTCCTTTGTTAGGTCAAAAATCACTTCTCTCTGCCTGGGCACCGGAGATGGTGCCGCGGCGCGAGCCACCAAGCTGTAATTGGCGTTGCGACACGATATTAGAATCTAGGACACGGAGCTCGCGCTGCAGCGCGAGCTTAATAAGCTTTGGTTGCGCCGCGGCATGAAGGTGATGTCAGCATGGCCATGGGGGTGGCGCTACGGCGCGTCCAATAAGTTTGGCATTGGCGCCGCGGCGCGAGTGCGAAAATAATGACCATTTTGCCCTTTCAAAGCTGGAAAATCACTGTAAAGCTCTGCAATGTGACGATTAAGCACAATAAAACTTTAAACATATAAAACTACATAAAAACTAGGAATTAAGGAAACTTAAGTCATAAAGTATCTGATTCGCGGGTATGAATCCCTCTCATCAAATTCCCCCAAACTTAAGTAGTTGCTTGTCCTCGAGCAAATTATCTAAAACACATTAACAAAAGTAAAACACACGCGAAGGAAAAATAAACCTATAATAAGTTATCATGGCTTCAAAGCTTAAAGCTACTCTCAGAGAATAGGACAAACACATATATGAATAAGGGTTCATTTAATTTCAAGCATAAGACTGTATTCGATCCATTCTATGTGTGTGTGTGGAGACCGACCGTCCTGACTAATCATAACTTCAAAATAAGTTCGTACAGTTCATTATTAATATAAAAATGCACACTCCACAACTTAAACATTCAATAAGCATTAAGAATAAGACACAAGTGCAGTAACGGATCAAAAGACTATAGCATGAAGAATATTAAACCTGACTCGGACAGTCCTTAATTACCTTAGGCTAATCAGAACTACCCATGAATGAGCTTTTGATTAGTGACTCCCAAGCAAGACTTTAGGGAACTAGGTGTAGAACACCCCTAAGAATCTAGTAACTCGAGCAGAAAAGGCCACGTAATCAACATAAGCCAAATTAGACTTTACGCACCGAAGATTATAAAGCGAGTGCATTTTATGCTCCATCTCAATATCGGTCCTGCGTTTATGGGCGAGTGCATTTTACGCTCCATCTCGACCCACCACAAGACTTTCGATATTCAATCTTCAATAACAAATTATTATTTATTATATCTAATCATGCACGAATCCAAGATCCACAACTATAAAAACGTCTAAGCCTTTTATTATCTTGGATAAATTAAAATTTATAAGAGTGAATAAATGCTCAAAGCAATAAACACGCGAACTCAATTTTGAAAAAATTACTAGTTAACACAGTTGGTCGGTGCTTACTAGAAGGATGGATCAATAACAGTCTAAATTTATCAATTAAAAAACCCCTAACTCATACATGCATGTCACGACTCTAAGAGATAGACCATAAAACTCGGCGCTAGTCATCGACCATAATTAAAAAATAATGAGAACTATAACACCCTTGCTAAATAGCAGCTCAAAATAGGGTGAAAAGGCCATTCATATGGCACAAGCATCTAATCTGTATAAGCCCCAAAAAGATAGCTATAAACCACAATCATGCTAAAAATAATCAAAGCATAAATAAATAAAACCAAAAATAGTTGATGGCATCCATAATGATAAAAATTCAAACATAATCCCGCAGTTCAAAAGACTGCACCACAATACTGAGAAATAAAAACATAATAAAGTACTCAAGTATGGAAACCTAACATGGCAGTACAGAAATAAACAGATAAAAGCCAAAAACACCCCCAAACTTGAGGTGAGCAATGACCTCATTGCTAAACATAAAGCAATTTAATACAAGAGGGCTTCCCTGAAGATCGCTCACTCAGCAGCGGCATCGGCTTCATCCTCATCAATCGCGTCCCGATCACCACTTGACAAGGCGGTGATGATGGAGGGTAAGGTGGGAAGACAGGAGGCTCTGGAAACTGGTATGGTGTGAACTCAGTGCTCTCGCCATAATAGTCATGTAGATGCTCAGATATATAGTGTTCACCACCTCGACTGGTCATCGCATCGCTATCTCCCCTACCTGAGCCACAATTGCTATGTGCCTCCATTGCCTTTTCCTCGGCATCTTGTTCGATTGATGCGACAGGGTGAGGGATGCCATGATGTCTGGCAAAAGACCCTGACTAGCTGGGCCTGCCTCAGGTGCTTGAGAAGGCTCTGGGTCTGCTGAAGGAGGTGGCACTCTAGGTGGCTCGTATCCCTCTTCTTTGACATGAGACTCTGCCCCGTCCCACTCATAGTAGCGTTTGATAGTCAGGTGGTCAATGACTGTCATCGGTGGCGAAGCTATCTCCTCGGGCCCCCACTGGATACCTTCCTGCTTGTACAATGTAGTGATCAATGATGGATGAGGAAGTCCAGCAACAACGGTACTATTTATTGCCTTCCGAATGGAGTCATGAATGAGCACACCAATATCTACATGCAGGCCCGTGACAATGGCGAAAAGAAGTATCGCCCTATCCTTAGTCGCGTCGCTCAAATGACGGGTGGGGATCATGTTGGCATAAATGAAGCCAAACCACGCCTTCCCGTAGCGACTTAGTGCCGAAGACGGGAAGCTGGTCTTTTCCCCCGTGTAATCATTTTTCTTCCACTCAGTCTCGGGTTTGCAAAGTTGCCTAATGATATCATCAAGATCATAACTTCGGAGTCCTGACTGTATGTAATCATTGCCCGCATAGTTGGGCCTTTCGATCAAAGCATTGATGGCCTGACAACTATACGCCACTTGCTTCCCCCGAACTTGAACAACAGCCGGGCCTGCGGGACTGACGTTTGCATAGAACTCCTGAACCACATAAACAACTGCTGAGATGGGTGGTTTTGTGAAGTTGATCTAATGCTGCTCCAATATCATGGTGTTTAGCTCACCATCTTTCCTATCCGGCCTGAACCCCCGCTCAGGAATTAGATTGCGTGAGCCGAAAGAACTTTTGTACCTTTTCCAGGCCTCCTCATTGATAAATTTGGCTATGTCCCAACCCGTGGGTGGTGGTGCGGTGGACGATAAAGACCCTCCTACGCTCAAGGGTTGCCTTTTTGGTGCCATGATAGAAGTCTCAGTAGGTTTATGCAAAAACAGTCCTAAGAAATGCCCAAACTTCCCCCAAACTTAGGCCAAGAAGACCCCCAGCAATATCCAATATCAAATAGCCCCAAAACACCCAATTTCTTCTCTCAGGCAATTTATCAAACACCTTGCGTGCGCTATTCAAAACAAACTTGGACATAACTTTGTTTGAAAGTGCTCTAACCTGATTTCCGTCAGTGGAAATCACCCAATCAAGCAAGAAGAAGAGCACAACAAATTGACACAGTTTATATCATCTTGCACAAAAATCTCAAAAGTACCTTGAGTGGGAAAACCCTAGGTTGACTGATCTCTTCTGGATGTGCGAACTTAGCCTAGAGTCTTGAGGGAACAAGGTGTGTGGTTTGATTAAGGGTTAGGAGTTTGAGAATGTAGGGCAAATTTTTGGCTTTGGGATTCGCTTGTGTGCTGCCGAATTGTGCTGAGAGATGTCGAGAGGAATGCTGCCGAGACTGTTGAGAGATTAGATTTGGATAGGCACAACTTGCAGGCCAAAATTAGCATTTAAAAATCAAATTCTCGCTGTCGGCGCCACGGCGCGAGCCTGTCTTTGTTAATTGGTGTCGCGGCGTGAGTTAACAGTAGGTGGGCTTCGCTGGTGGAGCCGCGGCACGAGATGGCCTTTGTTTGATGGCGCTACGGCGCGGGTTCGCAGATGGCAACTTAAGATCACGGCGCCGCAAGGCGAGATGAAGAACACTTGTTGGCACCGCAGCGCGAGGTGCAATTACTGAGATTTCTAGATTGTTATCTGCACATGTCAAGGCAAAAAGAAAAACTACACTATAAAGGTTATCATACATTACTAAAAACCTCCGAAACACTATTATAATACACCATACATCAAACTAAACATGCCGCCTGTAGATGATAGACACAAAAGCATTAATGTACAATCTGGCAGCCATGTTAGCAACTAAGGCGAACAGACACTAAGTAAACTAGATATAAGTAAAGAAAACAGATAAAATTTATACCGAGATAGGGGTTCCTCCCCATAAAGCGCTTGTTTTAAAGTCGTCAGCTTGACTATATTGTTGCCGTTCAATTCGGCTCATAAGCAAAAATGACCTTTGCATGCCGCCTATTGGTCAATTCCTTTAAAGTATTGGCCGACATTGAAGATTGGCCATTCTTCTGCCCGTCATCCATCCAGTCATCCTTCGGCACAAAGAATCGCTCGCCACTGGAATTATCCACTAAGTCACCTATTTCATTAAATTGAAAGTGTTCTTCATGCTCCATTTGGCCCTCCAGGGTTTTCACAGTCGGGAGTGTGGTTTCTGACTGTAGATCAGTAATGACTATACAACCACTGTTTCTCCATTTGTCTTCAACTTCAGACTCCACTAATTGGTTAGTTTGCACTATGATATCTCCCTCAACAGCTGTGCGAGACTCATCGCATTTTCCTTGCATATCCACCATGCAATACTCTATTGCTTCGTCGTCGGGATCAATTAAGACCGGAAGATTTTCTTGCGGTGGATTGGTGACGGCATTGATGAGTTGCCCCAATTGATTCTCAAGGCTGTGCAATGCGGCTTCTTGGCTTGCCATCCAAATCTCATTTCTTTCGATAAAGATGGTGAGAAACTCTTCAATCCGGCTCTCTTCTTCACATGTTGAGGACTCTGAAAAGTTCTCCTTCGGCTGAGATGTCCACTCATAGTGCGGTGAAGACTGATAGTCTAACTGGGAGGCATGACTTGCATCGTGATATTGCTCTTGACTGTATTCCCAAGAGTTTGGATAACCCTGGCAGTTTGGATGATAGGAGATCGATTCAAAATTAGCTCGTTCCTGACAGTAGGCATTCTGACTGGACTAACACTCAAGATTGTCAGAAAACCTCAAGGCATTGGCAATTTGAACTTGCAATTTCTCGTGTCCTTCTTCCGAGCTTGGTGGCGTCGTCCACTCATAAGGAAATTGATAACATTGATCGTCCATAATCTGTAAACTTAAAAACAAAAGAAAGGAAGATCAAACAGATAAAAGAAATATGTATATATATATTCATTCAAAGTAAGACTAAATTGATTGAAATCAATATTGAACAATATTAGAATAACAGTTCCCCGACAACGGCGCCAAAAACTTGTTGGTCAGATAACTGATCACTAAACACGCGCAAGTATACGCGGTCTAACAAGTAATACAGTGATAAGTGGAGTGTCGTACCCACGAGGAACTATCACTAATATTTACCAAATACTGACTATGTATCGCTATAGTCTTATTCGAACAGCAATAAATAAAGGAGTGATCAATCTAAGCATAAATAATTCTCAAAGCAAGTAAATGGATAACGAATGGTAATCTAAGGAATAACAAGCTAAGGTTACAACTTCACCCCACTCAGTCATTTTGTCGAACACCTGGCATGCTATGTTTCATCAAACTAGCTACCCTTCTCTCTATGGTCTAAATGGTCACGACAATTTGTCGACCGAGAACACACAAGTGCTCATACACCTCTGTTGAGGTATGTACGAACATATCCTTTCCAGATCTACCCGATAGGGAATCGAACAGAAAAGAATGCCCAAGCTAGATACAATCCTACATATGTCTATGCGAATTGATCAGAACAAGGATTTAAGCATAAGCTCTTAATTAGGTCGTACGTGGTGCACAAATATATGTCTATTTTACGCATAATTTATGCAGTCAAAACCCACAATCACATGCCAATATATTCAGGTGTAAATCTACAATTCCTTTGTCGATTTCATGTAAATTACCAAAATCATCGTTAATATCTTAGGGAGAATCATTAAGCATAAATATATCGAACCAATTCATATGGTGCCAACCAAAGAGATAAGACAGTCAATTTAAATAACAAATGGTTCCATTATAACCTTAGAGCAAATATTCAGTTCATAGCTTTTGAATAAAATACAAGTAGCAATAAACACAACATTTATGGATTACAAAATCAGAGAAAATAAATAGATAAGAAGAAACTCTGTCAAGGCCCTTCAATCTCTAACTATTATGCTCAAATCAAGCTCTCCAGTCCGTGTAGCTCACTGCTCTTGATGCTCCAAAGAAACCCAAACTTCTCCCTAATCTAGCTAATCTATATTTACAAACATTTATCTGAAGAAAGGGAGAGAAATTACAAAAGAAAACTAAACAAGATCCTAAGCTAAATACTAAGGAATATGATATGTGTTCTTCTCTCTCTATCTAATATATTGCATCCTCCCTTTCCTTATATGCTTTTCCCTCCTTTGCTAGGTCAAAAATCACTTCTCTCTGCTGGCAGCAGGAGGTGGCGGCTTGTGCCCGCCCACCAAGTTCAGAGTTAGTGACTGCAGCCATATTAGAATCTGGGACACGAAGCTCGCGCTACAGCGCGAGCTTAATAAGCTTTGGTGGCGCCGCGGCGTGAAGGTGATGTCAGCATGGCCATGGGCGTGGCACTGCGGCGCGGCCAATAAGCTTGGCATTGGCGCAGCGACGCGAGTGTGAGAATAATGACCATTTTTCCCTTTTAAAGTTGGAAAATCACTGTAAAGCTTTGCAATACGACGATTAAGCACAATAACACTTTAAAAATAAAAAATTACATAAAAACTACGAATTCAGGCAACTATTTAAGTCATAAAGTATCCGATTCGCGGGTATGAATCCCACTCATCAACTTGTCGGGCAATTGAATGCTCACACTTGCTTTAAATGAAAAACATTTTCAGCGAATGATGTTAGAAGAACTTAAGGATCTCGTAAAGATCAAGCTGACAGTATCCAGATGAAGTGCCATTCAGAATGTGGATGAGCGAGAAGATCAAGTGAAGACTTGTAATATAAAACAAGTTAAATGAACTTTAGATTTGTTTAATGAACTGTTATATATCCTTAGTGGCGGATGAAAGTCATTCTTGTAAGATGGAATGAATAATGTATTTATCATTATTTATAATGAAAAAGGTTATATGGTTTTTAGAACCTGGGATTTGAGAGTGTATGTTGTTATATTTCAGTATATAATGATGTATGTTTGGAAGAAGATGGGATCGTGACGTACGGAATTCGGGTGTGAAGATAGACCGGATTTCGGGGCGTTACAGATTGTATCAGGTTATAAATCATAGTGAATCGTAGTAATAGATAAGTTGTTAAACGATGAATGAATTATAGTACTACGAAGTAGTATGGGAAGAAGAACTCAGATTGAGATGTAAAGGATAGCATACAAATTAAAGAAAATTCGTATTAAGTAAAGAGAAAGTTAGAAGTTGTAAAATTTCAATTGAGGACTCATGTGATAGCTGAGTTGTATGAACCTTTGTTATGGGCAGAGGTTTGTGCTTGGTGTAACAACTGCTTAGCTTATTACAATGATAATCATTGGAATTGGTCGAGCTATCAAGATGTATATGACGAGAAGGCGAATCTTTTCTCATATATATGCTTGGTAGGTAGAGAACGATAAGGTAGGTGCAAGTTCTTGAAACTCTTACTTATGGTACGTTCGTGACTCATAATGATATGGTAGGTTTTTGAACTTCTCAGTGAATGGATGCTTATGGTCTGTCTGGGATAGTTCTTAAATTCATATTTTTGTGGAAAGTTCGTGAACTCATAATGTGTGGTAAGTTGATGGACTGTACTAAGGTAGAGGGATGTTTAGACTGAAAATAAGTTATTTTTAGTAGGCTAAATATTGAAGGTGCTAGAGAAGATTAAGTATTGTCGCAGTAAGACAATGAAGGAAGACAGAGAATAGGATATTCTAAGTCATCTAGCTATGCTAGATTTCGAAGTTTATTGAAATCGTGCTTATGTGTTCGTATTTTGGAAAATGAAAGAATTAGTTCAACTTTTGGAACCAATAGATTTTTAAAAGAACTATTCTTGGTATGTCTATGCTAATTGTTTCAGCTAGACAGGAATTGATTTAAAATATTAAAATGAATTTTATATCATCAGTGCATTTGATGAAAGGATGGTAAAAAGATGGAGTTATTAATGCAATTAAACCTGGTGTTGGATGTGATCTTAGGATCAACAACCCGCTATGGTATGATGTATAATGACGAAGTCCTCAATACACTATGAAAAGTACGGTATCATGATGTCATAAAACGTTTTGATGTATTGCGAAAAGAATTTATAGAAGTAGTCGATGTCAATTAAGTTGACTAGATGAATGTTTCACGTTGATATCCAATTTATTGGTATGGTCTAAGCTACTTAATTCGACTAGACAAATGGTATGCCATGTTTAAAAGAAAATTGAACTTTCTTTGAAGAAGTTGTGCCAAACCAAATTATTTTGGTGCATAATCTAATGATTAAGTCTGAGGTGAAAATATTCCGAAATGGGGTATACGATGGGTAAGAGGTAGTTTTCTTTCTTTGTGATTGTAAACTGACCGTGGAAGAAAGGTTATGGCGTCATGTTGTTAAACCTAGTAAGAGTTCATGGTCGATTTGACCCCTCAGCAAAAGTATGAAATATTTGAAAGGAATTCTTATATTCCTCGTTGTTCATTCTACTTCTTTGAAGAGAAGTTGAGAAGAGGGGTAGGCTAAAATTTCGAGTACGAGATTCTGTGAAGAAGGGGTGAATGTGATGACCCGGGTAAGGGGGTGGTTTTAAGAAATTCCAAGTACAGAATTTTTATAAGAGGGGAAGAATGTAACGACCCGGAAATTCAGATCGTCTAGAATTTAAGTTTAAAGAATTAGTTATTAATAAAATGAATTTTTATTAATAATATTATGTGTTATATGTTTATTAATCATTCTAGAACTTAGGATGATTATAAGTCTGGAGGATTCTGGCTACGAGCTGGACTAAGCGAATAAGATTTTTCAAGACAAAAATGAAAATTTTCTGGGGAAAAAGACGAAATAGGCACTATTCACCCGACGAAACCCTAAGGGTTAGGGTTTGAATAAACTAAGCCTTTCCGAGAGTTCGGTATGTCGAAATGACATTCCGTCGAAAGATTTGACGGTAAAATATCGTGAAAAGTTAAATAGCCGATAAAAGTTTTCTCGAAAAACGTGTAGAAATCGGACGAAATAAAAATGACAAAAGTACTGTTATGTAATTTTCATTCATTTAGCTATGTTAGGGTAAAACGTGAAGGAAAACGCTTAACGCCAAAAAGTGTTTTTCAGTTTTTTAGAAATCCAAAGAATACGTAAAAGTAAATCGGTAAAGGAAAGTCGAAATATCCAAAAATATTTGGATTCCGAGAATCGCAGTTTTTAAAACTGTCGGACGAAACCCGAAAAACAGAACCACGAAACTTATAGGCTAAGTTTCGTGAATAGTAAGGTGGTTAACTAAGGAGGTGGAAATAGTAAACTTAAGAGTTAAGCAAACTTAAAGGCCAAGTAGACTTAAGTGTTAAGTAAACTTAAGAAGTAAGTTAACTTAGTCCTTAAGCCATGAATAGTAAGGAGGTTAAGGGGGGCGAAATGACTATTTTGCCCTAGCTTTAGATTTTCTATAAATAGGAAGATAACTTTCTTCTAAATGAGATTTTGAGAATTCTACACTTTGAAAGAGAGAGAGAGAGGGAGTTCAGATGGGAGGATGGGAAGGAGAAGGAAGCAGAAAAATTTGCTCGGGAGCCGCATCAAAAATTGCGTCATGGTGCGAGATATAAAAAAGAAAAGAGTGAAATGCAGCCACTTGGCTCGATTAGAGAAAAAAGCCAGAGAAGAGCTTTTAACTGCTCAACTCTTGGGGAAATGTACGGAAAGATAAAGAACATAATGTTCAACTAATGTAACCCTTAATCTAGTAAATTAAACCTTTAATGAAGGTTGAATGAAAAGATTAAATAAGAGTAAAAGATAAAGAATGTAAATGTGGATTACGGAATCGATATCCGTGGACCGTAGTTACGATAAACGAACGTAGAGGATTGTTATGGTTGTGATTCCTTAGACGTTGAGCGACGAGGGTAATGAATAAAATTTCGATGTTATGTCATGATAATGAGAGATAAGTGTGAAATGTATAGATGCTGTGTACGCAACGCTGTTACGATAAACGAGCGGTCTTAGCATACAACGAACGGTATGGCTTCGACATTAAGAATGACTAATGAACATGGGATTCAGGTAATGGATAACGAAAGTATTAAGTAAGATACGAATGGTATTAAGAAAGCCGTAATGAACGGTAAAAAGATTAATGAAAGCCGAAGGTAAGTCGTATAAGAATGAATTAAGGGTTATGGCATTTAGTTGCTAGAAATCCGTAAGGAATAAGAAATTAACTTAACGAACGTTATAGTTAATGGTTAAGATAAGTTAAGATAAGTTGGGTTATGGTGCAATCATAACCTTTGATGGTTGATAAATAGGAGCTGGGCTAAACAATTCCTTCAGAGAGCGAAGGTATATACAAAACTGGCAACCGATCTAACTCACTGTTATGGGCAGTGTAGACGAGACAGGAACTTGTTTGTTGGCTGTTTGTGGGAAACCACTCAGAGTACCATATGGACTACTAGCAGAGAAATGATGTGTGCTGAGTCCTAGAGAAGTTATAAGAAGAAAATAAGATGTAAAACATAAAAGATGATGAACGTAAAAGTAAGGCATCTCCATATGTCATGAAGCCGGAGAACGATAATGAAAGTGGTCGCGTAAACTTAGGTTGCAAGAACGCGAACCCTAAGAAGTAAAGTTAAGAAAACTAATGTACAAGTCAAATATGCATGACTAATTACTGTATGTCTTGTTTTTCTTTTGTGCTACATAGGAACTGGAATGAGTATTTCAACGTAAGCTGTAGCTGTGTGTAAGGCAAGTTCCCTAACTTTATTCATATTTCAAATGAATGGTGGTTTCTTAAAATTCTCAGATGTTGAACTTGAGAAGTTTCGTCTATGTGCTAATGTGTGATATTTGTACAAGTTGGTAGAACGTATGAGGCCTTGTGCCACAATGTGAACACTTCAGTGTTTCTATGAGATGAACTGTTCTGTGATTTAACTATTCAATAAGAGAATGCTCTGTTCATACATGATGTGTTATTGTTAAGTCTGTGCTAATGATTCTAGCCAGACAGAATGTGTATGAAAAAGGTAGAAGAATGAATGTATTCTAAAATGAAAGTGAATATTGTTTTAAAATGATAGGAATCGAGATTATTCCTATTATTCAAGCTGTTTCATAACCTTTGTTCGGTTATTGAAGTCTTAAAAGAATATTTGAATTCTTGAAGATGTTTGTTCAACTGTTATGACTTGCTGGGATATTGAATGCTCACACTTGCTTTAAATGAAAAACATTTTCAGCGAACGATGTTTGAAGAACTTATGGATCTCGTAAAGATCAAGCTGACGGTATCCAGATTAAGTACCATTCAGAATGTGGATGAGCGAGAATATCAAGTGAAGACTTGTAATATAAAATAAGTTAAATGAACTTTAGATTAGTTTAATGAACTGTTATGTATCCTTAGTGGTGGATGAAAGTCACTATTGTAAGATGGAATTAATAATGTATTTATCATTATTTATAATGAAAAAGGTTATATGGTTTTTAGAACCTAGGATTTGAGAGTGTATGTTGTTATATTTCAGTATATAATGATGTATGTTTGGAAGAAGATGGGATCGTGACGTACGGAATTCGGGTGTGAAGATAGACCGGATTTCGGGGCGTTACATCCATAACAGAACGCAAGATATTAGTGGTCAAACTTGAGTTGACCATCAACCTTAAGAACTTTCTGAAAAACCGAGAAAATTCAAGACCTAATTCCTGATCACTACTTTGACCAGCTTAAATCTCTTAGATTTGTTGTTGTAATACTAGTTTGGTGATATATTATTGTACCCTGTCATGAATACTACACGATTGAACCTTAATATTACACTGAGAAAGTTCAGAACTCTAGATTCAAGGCTTGCAAAGTAGATACCTTGGTTGTTCTTCATTTTTGGAAAATCTAGAAAATGAAGAACAGACGTGACAAGGTTTTTGAGGGCCTAGAACTTTCTGATTAATTTGTTAGATAATGGACATGATGTTTGTTAAGGGTTGTAATATTACATCAATACTATAATCTTAACATATAATCAAACTCAGATACATCAAGCTCCATGCATTATAGCTGGTCAAACATACCGCCCGATTAACTGTTTATGCATTTCTAGGTTTGCTCAAGAACATGAAAAATACCAATAGCGACGGATTTGTCGCCTAAAGCAACTTTTAGCGACAGTTTACTTAGAAAATTAATTATTTTATTTAATAATTAGAGAAAATTAGTTTTAAGTTATTAAAAATTCAAAATAAATTCGTAAAAATTATTTTAAAGGCTGAAAATTAGTTTTTAATTAGTTTGAGTATATTTCATAAATATTTAATATTTTGGAATATAATGGTATTTAATTTATTTAATTATAATATTAAATAAATTATTTAAAAATGATTTTTATATTTGAAAAATCATGAAAAAATATATTATGGTGTTAGAAAATATTTTAAGTTAATTCTAATAACTTTGATATTTTGTGATGAAATTCATTAATAAATTAATATTATTGGTAATGGATTTATTTAATGAATATATTAAATAAATTATGGAAAAATAGAATTAATATTTTAAAAATCATATAAAAATGATTTAAGTGTTACTAAAGATATTTTAAGTTATAAAATATAACTTTTGATATTTTTGCCATGAAAATATTAATATTTTAATATTAATAGCAATTATCTGATAATGGATTTAATCTGCTTAAAATCATAGAAATATGATTTTAAAGTATTAAAATACTTTGTGATATTAAAAATATATTATAATATTATGTTATGATTTTTATTAATATTTAATATTAAATAAATATTAATGATAAAGGAATTATATGGTATTTAAATTACATAAATACGATATTAATGATTAAAAAATCATGATAAATGGTAATAATTATCTGAAAATTATTACGAGCTTATGAAAAATATTTTGACTGATAATATAATTATCTAAGATAATGATTAAGTGTTTAGGCAGAGTTTAATTGAACTTAAACTCGATATTTATTCGACTATGCCGTCGGGATGTCAAAATAGTACCGAACTCGACTCAGATTGTAAAAGTGTGACTTGAGGTTATGTTTTATGTGTGTTATAGACGGATATGATTATGTGATAATGTGTTTAGGTTATTTTAAATACTGTGATGATATTATTCTAAAATTTGGGGATCGATATTATTTAATAGGTTGCGTAACAGTAATCAACGATACATGCAAGTTTCTTTAACTCGAACTCGAGTTGTTTCATTCAAATATACTTGTGGTTAATCATTGTTGATTGTCATGTCTAAGAATTGTTGAATCATACTTTGTGCATACAACATGTATTCACCAGGTATGAAAAGCTGATCACCTTCATTATCATTCGGTCCAGATATAAATAATATGTTCATGTTCAATGTTCGTTCAGCTATGAAAAATTTGTTCATGCTAGTTCGCAATCATATTGTAGAACTATAGCCAGCTTTTGTTCAATTCTTTCAATCATGATATATCCTTAATTTATTGAACTTAAACTTGCTGGGAAAACTTATGCTCACCCTTGCTATATCATGATAAACAATACAGATTAAGACGAATACATCGAATACATGACAAGACAAAGACAGTTCAAAATTTAGTTTATATGTGCAGATAAAGTTTGTAACAGTATTGTATATTAATGACATTGTAAGTCAAGTAAGTTATGAATTGTATATAAGTAAAGGTTGCTCGACCTTGGGGTTTAGTGCGTAATGTTTAATGAATAAAAAATTTATGTTTATATTTCCGTGATTAGTTATAGAAATAGTATACCAGATCCGTGGTGATTAGGACCTGGATTTGGGGCTCTTACAGTTGGTATCAGAGCTGTTGGTTATAAACCTTAGGTAGGAATACTTGAGACCAATAACCGCAGTGATTAGGATAAGATCTAACTCACATAGAGTTAGTTGGTCGGTATGATTCAAAGACGAATCTTGGCGAGTTTTAAATATATAGAGTTCCCTAACTCTGTTAATAAAGTTGAACGGTAGTGGTGAATAGATCGAGTCTAAAGGACTAAAAGTACAATGATAGGAGATCGTAAAACAAAACAATCATAGTATAGAAATAAATCGTAATTTATACGATGAGATCATCCCGTGATCTGATAAGGTGATAGCAGGGAGAAGAATCAATCCAATGATTGAAAATTTTATAGCAAGATTGCTGTGTGTCAGTTGTACTAAGAATTGGTACAGATTCGGGAAAGGATTATGAATAAGGATTAAATGAAATTCATATTGAGAAGGGAGTTAGAATTAAGTGGGGATTTCAATTGAGGACTCATGTCAGCAGCTAAGTTGTACGATTCTTCGTATGGGAGTTGAATTGTACTTGGTGTAACAACCACTTAATTTTTGGCACTGATAATCATTGATATGGTTGTGTCGCGTTATTTGCTATATGCATGTTGAGAGAGTGATTCCTTTCTCATGTGTATAACAGATAGATACGTTATAGGTAGAGAATATAAGGTTTAGTACGAGTTCTTAAAACTCATATTTATGTTACGTTCATGACTCATGATTATATGAAATGTTTATGAACCCCTCAGCGAATGGACACCAAAGGTCTGACTAGGATAAGTTCTTAAACTCATATGATTATGGAAAGTTGCTGAATTCATGAGTGTGGTTTGACAAATTAGGAATAGTTATGTGTGAATGAAGAATTGAGGATTATAGGAATAGATATATTATTAAGCAATTGATCTTTAGTGGAGACATTAGGTTTTCCAAATCTTCTAGCAATGCTAGACTCAAAATTTTTGCCATCAAGCTAAATACGCACTATGTGCTTTTGAAAAATGAATTTTTATTCTCAACTCCTGGTGACCATTGTGTATGTGTGGACTTCGGGCCACCGATACCTCGTTACTTGTTGAGTTTATAAAACTTATTTGCAAAGATTTTTAAACGGTTTAAAGTATAGTCTATGCTATTTGTTTCGGCTAGACGGTAATGATTTGAAATATCAAAATATATTTTTTTATTTATCACTTATGTATTGTGACGCCCCCAAAATAGGTCCACACGACCCATTCTGAGTCGCCAGATATCATACTATAAAAATCAAATACAAACTTCATTTATACAACCGTTGAACGTCAATGCGAATAATCGACCACGCTTAAACCGTGAGTTTTAATACAAATGTATGTAACTCTCATGGTGCCTCGACCACAACCTTACAATGGTACTTTATATAAAAGTACAGTAAAAAACTATTTTAGAAATTAAAATCTTTGGAAAGTGCTCAAGGAAACCATCGTACATGGGAGGCCATGTGTCTAGGTTATGGTAGATATCATATGTCCACAGAATTATCCTTGGTTGACCCAATAGACCCCAAAGAAAAACGAGAAGATTACTATCATATTCTTTCCAATGGTTAGTCTTCTCTTGACATATAACTATCTCCACTGTCTGCAATTGAAAATTATATTTCAACCAAACTCCAAGATCATATAGGTAGTGCTCGTAGATATACTCAGCTAGTGGATGTACATAACCTTGTCTTATGATAACATGAGGTTGTATGTCATTAGACATCTTGTATGATAGTGGCAAAATACCCTTCCAAAGTTTGGTTCAGCTCACCCTATTCGGTTCACCAAAATTAAATATCAAATGACGTATACAATACGACACACTTATCTAAAGTTCTCAATAAAATTATTTCCATACTATTTAGGGAGAACCTCAATAGCTATAGACCACCGTTCTATTCTCATGTTACCCCCGCTCGACCCAGCTACCCTCTTATTACCTGAAAGGAATTATGAAGCAAAAAGGGTGAGCACAACTAGCCCAGTAAAGAATATCATGACTAAAGATAATTTACATCATCAATAGCCTTCATCAGTAATAAATCAGAGATTTAGAACATATGGTAGATGATAAAACTTTTTAACCATAGTTGCAGCGGAACGAGAAATCAATTAGAAGAGTCAAATAGACCATCAGGTCTATTATCTTCTCCATGTTAAAAGTCAACCAATAATGTTTTATCCCTGTAACATCAATCAACAATTCATGTCCACAATCATATGAATAACTCATAATCATAATTGTGATTCTAAATTCCTCTTTGCACCTAGGACGAAGATACTTTTCATCACCTATCTTCACCTGAAACATCAAAAATCATGGTTATACCAAATCACAATTCCTGCTCATAATCATACTAATAAATTCATATTTGCACTATAACCAAAGATATTCATTAACACTTCATCTTTGCACTATAGGCCAAAGACATACAACTATATTTTAGAAGAGTCAAGTAGAGCATGATATCTACTATCTTTTACGAATTAAAAGTGTATAATCAATATGTTATCGCTGAAACTCAGCTTAATAAATAATCCACATCATCGAATCATCCCTGCACTACGGCCAAGGATATTCATGTAATTATCAATGGTCATGATTAGACAAAATAATCCCTAGTTATAATCATACCAATAACTGTCCATCAATGCACTACGAGCCAATGAGGACTTTTACCACATCATCTATAACATTACGGGTCATGATTATACCGAATGATCCCTGGTCATAATCATACTAATAAACAGTTCATCTGTGCACATAAGCCAAAGATACTCATCAATCAATAGTTCATCTTTGCACGTAAGCCAAAGATATACAACTCAGAAAACTAATAATCAATAAATTCCATCTTTGCACGTAAGCCAAAGATATACAAATCATAAAACCAATAATCAACAGTCCATCTTTGCACGTAAGCTAAAGATAACTTTCATCATAATATAAGCATGAGGATGATGACAATGATATAAGCATTAATCAAACGAAATCAAGGATAAATATTAAAGACATTAAATTTATCCAAAGTTTAAAAATATCCAAATTGTCAACATGATACTGCTTTGTGGAGTTAAATTCAAGAATAATATTCATGTACCAAAAATAATTTGGACAGAAAAGAAATATATTTTTTTGGTAAATAGTACCCCGCAATAGTACCCTATAAATAGTACTTCGAGAATAGTACCTCATGAATAGTACTCCGACATGAAAAGTACTCGTAAATAGTAACTCATAAAAAAAATACCAAAGAAAATGATATTCCATTACGAGTACAAAAGAAATGATATCTCATACGAGTATAATAGAATATACGAAACTGCAGATGGATTTTCACCCGCCATGCGGTAATCCATGTAGACAGATCATTTCCACAATTTAATAAAGAATGAATACGAAGGATCATTCACCATGCATGTGGTAATCCACATAGACAGGTTATTCTAACAGAATAATAAAGAATGGAATTATAGAAGAATTCATCAGGCATGCGATAGACCGCACAAACAAGTTATTCCCAACCGAATAATAAAGAATGGAACTAGGTCATGCGTAATCCACACAGCCAGGATATTCCAACAAAATAATAATGAATAGAACCAGGTCATGTGTAATTCGTACAGATGGGATATTCCAACAGAATAATAAAGAATGGAACCAGGTCACGCGTAATCCGCTTGCATGCATGTGATATTCCAACAAAATAATAAAGAATGGAATAACAATGATTCACCAAGCATGCGATGAATCGCATTGCATAAAGTTATTACAACAAAATAATAAAGAATGGAATAATAGAAGAATTTCACCATGTATACTAAGATTGCCTTGTATGAAAAGTTATTCCAACATAATAATAAAGAATGGAATAACATCCCTTACGAGTATTGAAATAAAATAACTCTCTTTATGAATACGAAAGAATAATACCCTTTACTATAATAATAATATCCCTTACCTTGGAAGAAATTGGATATTGGAATAGTGAGGTAGCAAACTTCTCTTCTTCTTTCTCTTGATAATTTCTCTCTATAATAATTGCTCTATAGCTTTAGTGAATTGGTGAAAAATAATGAAGGAATGGGCTACTATTTATAGGAAAATATAGTTTCCATAAATGCACATTTTGGGGCTCGAAATATTATAGTATAATACCTTCATCTTTTCATTAATTTTTACTTTCGTCATCCAAGTATTATCAAACTTGCACCACCTCCCCTAATAGTAAATCATGTGAATCAATAGTAAATCATGTTACTCAATAGTTCTGAACATGTAAAAATATTAATTATAGTATAGTACCTTCATCTATACCTCCATTTTTAACTTAGTCATGCAAGTATTATAAAACTTGCACCAACTACCCTAATAGTAAATGAATGTGATTCAATAGTACACACATGTGAACAAATAGTTATAATCATGTGAATTAATAGCAATTAATTTCTCATTTATTCGATTAATTACCCGATTGGTCAATATAACTTCCAGACATCAATTATTATCGAAAGAAATGTCAATTTCCACTAACACTAATAATCTCAACACAATGGAACTATCAATTTCATCTTTAATCAACACAAATTTATTCATCATTAATATTATAACTCATAATATTTAACAACCAGGTCGTTCCCAGGAAAGAGGGGGCTTTCCGATAAGGATTTCTCCTTATTGGCACGCAATTAGGTGACCAAACCTCTCCTTGATAAAATTTTTAGACATTGTCAATATTGTAAATAATAATATAATTAACTTTGTCGTCTCAATTATTGATTTAATAATATATCATTTATGTAGATGATACTGTGACAATAATTGAATCAATAATATGAGAGATATGATGCAGCAATTACTGTAGCAATAATTGAGTATAACTGAGTGACTTCTCACGTAAGCATCAATAATCAATATCGTGTGCTAATATGCAATCACGTGTATTACTATACTTTTACTACCGAAAGCGCTTCAACGCTTTAATTCAGAACACTTTCAATTTATTATTTTATAAAAGATAATTACATCGTTTTTCTTACTACGACAATACTTCCGTTGTGGGGTCCACCAATGATTGTGCCGTCCTACGGATATTCCCCGACAAAAAGAATATTCCCCCACTAAACGAATATTTTATAACAACTTGCATACTTTGAAAAATTTTCACATATCACCCTTAACTTTAACCTTTTATCAATTTAACCATTTACTAAATATAATAATTATAAGAAAATTGAATACTTTCATTTCATAAAATTCGGGGTCTCACATGTACCATGTAACCTAGTGTAGAGATGATAAAAAGTTGATAGAGTAATAAATACATGAATACTTAGTGTGAATTCGATCTAAAAATCATTGTTCCACTATTGTATAATGTGTTATGACAAAGTTATACAATGACAACATCCTCAAATGGGTTGTTAATACAGTACGACATCATAACGTCATTTTAAAAATATTTTCAAAATTTTAATTTGCCAACGGCGTTTGGCTATACACATTCGCATTTTGATTGAAATTGATTATTGATATGGGTTTAAGCTATTTAATTCGGATAGACCAACTTTTAAAAAAATTCTCATCATTTTTTGAAAACTTCCTCGAACCAAATTAGTTTGGTGCGGATTCTGATAAAGATTGAGGTAAGAAATGGGGCATACACCCTGGATCTGTACCAAACTCAGCTAACTCACGCTGATCCCAACAGGCATACACCCTGGATCTGTACTCTGCTGACAAATAGCAAGAAGCCAAACGCTAACCTAAGGCCCCCTCAAAAGGATGCACAATCTGAAACTGGTCGAACTATGACATCACAACTAGTGGGTGATACGTGGTCATGCCCATCAAACTAGCCAGAAAGAGAGAATCCATGCCAGATGCATGAGTAATAAAGCTAAAGGGTGAACCAAGCCCAGTACACGACAAAATATCAAATGGATTTCTGATCCCTGCCAAAAACACAGACCAGGATGTAGTGTCTGTACACTCCGCTGGCTGAAACGAGTAAGACATGGCTATCTCATGGGAAAAATAGTACCCATGCCGTTGGAAGGTGTCAATCGGTCTCAGGTGTGACATGAACCATACATACAACAAGACTGAGCTGCCTATGAATACCCCTGTATGATAAGTGTAACAATACGTGGCCGATCTCAATAGCTCTGTCACAATCATCGATACAATGGTATGACCCTCCCAGAGAGCTATCACTACCATGACAACATCTATGTCTAGCTCATCCATATATAGTGGCATGTACACATAAGCCACTACGTATATCATGAGTATGTCTGTCTATTCAAAAATGCTGGGACACCACATGATCGAGTGTAATCTCATCCTGTACTAATCTACGCCTCAACTCGGTGAGGATTATGAACTGTCGGCGCATGTCGCCGATAGCCATCTGAGCGTAAGGCCTGTCTAATGGAAAATTAATCAATCGCTCATACTCCTCTAAGGTGGGAGTCAACTCCTAGGTCCCGAATCAGAAAACCTGCCTCTCTGGTACACAATGCTCTAGTATACCATCTACAAAGCCCATAGGAACCTAGAACATCAGGAGGGTCATGGAATGTTGTAATAACTGATCTACGGTCACCTGATCTGGAGGTGACAAACTATAATACCATGACCTCAGACGGTAGGCTACATATACTGGTGGGGTTTGATCAATGCGGCTAACTATTGAAGAAGACATCTGTGTAGGACGTATCATAAAGACCATCTAGGGGTCAAAGCTGAATATCTCTGGAATTAGATATTTACAACATGATACATGCATGATCAACAATAAATGGCAATATGATGTAGGGAATGGAAAATTGTACACACATTTCTAAGTACATCATCATCTAATACATCATCTCTGTACAGCTAAAAATAATGGAAATTGGGCACAGACGCCCAATAACTAACAGAGGCCTATCAAAAGATATAGCGAGAATGGGGCACAACCACCCAGTATCTCACAGAGGCCTATCAAAAAATATAGCAAAAATACACATCAGAAGAAGACAATGGTGTTAATGTTTACATCATCAATCCGGTCCACCTGATGTAACTCCTCCTAAGTCACTAGATCTCTGCCACAAGGGATGTCAGGCCTATACAATGGAGGATCTGTGCTGGTAAAATCATATGGGTCACCTGAAGGGCCAGCCCCAGAGCTGGAAGGATCAAAAGTATCTGCCTCTTAAGGATCTCTGCCCAAGTGCCGGATAAGGAAATGTGCCCGGTCCAACTGCCATGTCAAACTGTCAATATGTGTCAAATGAGTTGAATCTCAGACACAGGGCATCTAATCCGTTATCATCAAAGATCTAGGAACAATATCCCCCATGAACTGAGTGTCGCTGGTTTGGGCTCCAATGGTATGATGGGACCACTAGCGATGGAACATATCCTGAGTATACGGACCCTCTGATAATGTAAAGTCGTTAACGCCCATCAATGAGATATCATTTACAAGCGACTACGACATGGGCCAATAACGCCTGGCAGGAGGCAAGATCAATACATGAATCACCCATGTGGTGCTCCTAATAGCACGCTCTCCTAAATAGAGCTCCCATCCTCCATCTATAAAGAGAGGAATCCCACGAGAGGATATTATGTACTCGATACCAATCGGGTACCCATCCTCAAACCCAACGATCAAATGTTCCCCGGAATAGAGAATCCAAGTGATAGCATTTGATGTCAACAACTCCAACTGTAGACGACAATGGGTGAAACCCTCACCTACAGGAACCTCTGCCAGTATAGAGTGATGCCATCGTAACCTTGTGGATAGGTATCTAAACCTAACACACTCATAGGATGAAAGCATAGGAGCCTCTCATAGGCCCAAAACTGCCAGCATAAAGGCAAACATCTGCTATCAGTCAACACTCTTAACCTGTACATGAGAAATCAACAGAGAAATACTCAATAGCAGAAATGGGTAAAATCCTAGCCAAGCCTCCGTCAAGCCATGCGAATGCATGCGCATGCCCTTGAGGAAATAGGCGAAGGTATAGGAACCCTAGTCATACTCCCCAATACGGTCCACATCTCATATGGCGCTAACCAAAATGAATGATACCGTGGAAGAGTTATCCGCTATGAAGTTGCCTCTAATGATCATCAGGAACAATCGCTGAAGAATGTGATCCCTAACTCTTACATCATCGGGTATGGGCTCACTCAACAGCCCACTCATAGCATCTACGCTCAAAGGACCTGTACGAAATGTCTTACCCTTGAGCGCCTCAACCGGGACTCTTAGTAAGGATCTAATGGCAGTCGGGGTAATATTCGCCGTACAAGGCACTGACGCCCCTCCAAACTCCATACCAGTGATAAATCGCCAATCCATCGGCGTCATCATTGAAAGTAGTATGCATACAAGCCAATCATGTATGATGATAAAGTATATACTTTGTAATCAATCTTATTTATTTATTAATAAAAGAATTATTTATTAAAGGCATTTAATTATCTACATGGTGTTGTTTTAATAATATGTGATAAACCCATAGTTTTAAGAAATGTTTTAGAATCATGATGAGATTATGCTAATGAGATCTAAATTCTTAGATAGCTTAACACTAAAATGTTACCAATCAATGGATTACTAAAAAGGGGGTTAGTGAATCCGGATAGATTGGTACGTATGTTGCTTGCTCATTGGATGAGGATGATTGATCTCATGATCATTTGTGTGGAGACACTAAAGGACGTATGTAGGCGCTTATTAGAGAATAAGTTCACTGAACGTGACTCGCTAAGGAATACCTAATGGAGTTTTACTTGCCTGTCAATAGGAATTCCTATAGTGATAGTAGTACAAGTAATCCTTAGACATGAGATCATCATAGTATCTTATATATAATGATTTACACTTTGACTTTTAGGGTATATCAAAGGGTATGCTTGAGTGTAATAAGTTATATATGGAGATAATGAATGATCAATAAAGAATCTACCACTTCTAATAAAAGAAGAGAAATATCCTATGTGATTCGATAAATGACAACCTAGGAATCCTTGGGCAAGGTGGAATGAAATTAGAAAGTAGTTTCTAATTTTCATTCATTAGGAGTTGTGCATTTAGGAATCGAAATGCATATAATTAAATAAAATAAGACATGACAGTAATTTCATATCTTATATTTAATTGGGATATTGTATGGTAGAAGGATTAAATTGTATAGTAACTATTTACTCAAAGGTTCTTTTATGATTAATGTTGAAATCTATATTATGTGAAAAGTCGTTGATCGCTAGGGAGTCTTATCCCTAGTGTAGAATAAATATTATTTATTTAAATAAATTAATCTTTTAATTTATTTATTTAAATAAGATTAGAATTGTTTAAATTGATTTATTCACAATCGGTTTAATATGGAGAACCTAAAGGGTCACACCATAAAAGGAAGAATAATTATTTAAGAAGTTAATGGCATAATTGTAATAATATGTTAAGTATATTTAAATTAATCTATGGTGATAGAATAAATTAAATAGCTTAATATTTATTATTTAATATTTTAAAATATTAAATACAAATTAATAAGAGGAGTCTTATTAATATTATTACAATTATTATTATTTTAATTTCTAAAAGAGTTTAGGAATTAATTTAATATAAGTACTCTCATTTATTCCTAATAGGATTAGGAAGGAAAATTAGTTAAAAGAGTTTAATTAATTATCCTAATAAGATTAGGGAGCCCATTTAATTAAAAGAGTTTAATTAAATAAATAATACATTATTTTAATTAAATAGGGTTACCTGATATCTTTATATGAGGAGTCTTATATCAGATATCAGATATACGCAATTCTAATAGTTTGAGAGTACGCGCCTTTTTATATAGAGATGGGAAAAACTAGGGTTTGAGCCAATACACCCTTCTTCTTTAAAATTCTTTTTCCATGGTGGCTTACATTCTTCTTCCTCAAGTGTATTGGCTCAAACCCTAGTTTTTCCTATCTCTATATAAAAAGGCGCGTACTCTCCAACTATTAGAATTGTGTATATCTGATATCTGATCTAAGACTCCTCATATAAAGATATCAGGTAACCCTATTTACACTAGGTACGAGCTATACACTTGGGTGGCTTACATTGATCAAAGGAAGGAATCTTCCCAGAGATTAACGGAGATCGCGGGGAAGTAAGAGATGAACTCGTACCTGAGGAAGCTTGTATCTACAAGGGTATGATTCCATAACTTCTTGTTCTTCGTTTTAATTAGTAATATGCATAAAGGATGATCCGGGTAATTGGTTTGTGAAAAATTTTAAAATCTAATTTTATTTTGCTTCCGCTATTTTTGCAATTTGATTCCTACTTTGATTTTCAGACAACCTAACAATCATCACCTCACAGTCCAAAAAATGGAGAGACTGAGTCTGGTAAAATCAGCGCTCAGATAACGCCCTGAGATAACCCCGGGGACAACAATGGGGGAGATGGAAAAGAACGCCTCGAAGCCCTAGCCATGCACAATCGCTCGATAATCAGGATGCAAAGCCTGATATGTAGAGTGAATGTTGAACCAGTTCCCTCGAGGCTGCGTAAAGTCGGGAACCTACATCACAAAGAAAATCAACATCAGAATTCTTATTCCTCATCAATAGGAAAAAGGAAGATCAAATCCAGCTTATACCTCGTTTACATGCAAGTAAACTGAGGGGTGTCGACTCAAATCACCCAAGAGCTCTGGGAACATCACCTGAATGTCTAGAAAATCCCTACAGGGAACATGAGCAGCAGGAGCGGGGTCCATAACTGGTATATCCTCCTCCTTATCCTCAACATTTGGTACCTTATCCCATATAGGATGGATCACCGCCTCCACCAAATGATGAGGCTGTCTAACTAAATTGGGTCAAGGCACATCAGAAGCCCTCCTCTGCACACCAGAAGTGGTGCAGAGGGAACTACTCAGCTGATCCGGATCCATATATCTCGACACAAGTCTCCAAATCACCTCAAAAAGGGTGTGGTAAACTCTATCCTACAGCTTTTTCAAATATATTTTATGACTATATGCATGCATGCGTTACTTTGACATACGCCTATAGTAGAGTTAAAAATGCATGACTACCCAATGCCTACATTTTGAATATTTTTTTCTAGAGTTTCCTTTATAAACACGACTATCCACATGCACATAGGCATGACTAGGTGGCCATTCAGTAGCACACCTACCCACAGTCATAAACATCCTATATGCATAACACTATCAAAGTCATAATCTGTAAGGGTAGCCTAATTACCAAGATTACTTTGCTTTACAACCTTTGCTCATTTGTCCTCAAATAGGATAAGAAATAGCAGAAAAAGATGTCAATTTTACTGTTTCAAAAGTCAAATTTGTTCACATCATTATGTTCAACATGGTTAAATACTAATATTTACTGTGTTGAATATTTTTTATCAAGTTATATGAGCATGCATATTCACTACTATGCATTTAGATGCATTTCATGTGATAATTAATTTTCCAATGGATAAAAACTTGAAAAGAAGACATGCATACGTTACCAGGACAATGTAGAACACTTGTACAATGACAGATTTTGCAGAAAGTCGCCCGAACTCAATAGATCTGAAGAAGAGCTCTTGGATTCTTTGTGTGGCACAACTTGAAAATGACTTGTGAAAGCAACAAGTGCCTTAAAGCCACCCATGACTCCCCTGGGTGGGGCCCACCCCTCCGGTTTGGTCTAATGTGAGTTACAAAGGAGGTCTCACAAGCTAAAAAAGTCAAATAAGGAAAAAAGATGTTACGCGATTGAGTGGAAAAGCCTGAAATCCTGGTTTTCAGAGACCAAACTATGGGTCTACATATCACTCATTGGTATTCGCCCAGACGCAGGGTTTACTATACCGATGATCACAACTATTGTAAACTACACTCGGAAATACCTCACGAAGGTCCGATGCCATCAGTACGGGGTCGTAACTCCAAAATAATTTCCCCCATGTGGAAACTTTATCCAATTCATCCTTTGATGCAGACGTTAACGAAGGTCAAGAAACCATGACAACATTCAGTCGCTGGAAAGTAAATCCAGTAAAGCATCAAAAGTTATCCGATGATCTCATCCGTTGATGCACACACCAACGAAGGTTAAGCAGCCTTGACGTTATCCCCAACAAAGATCTCATCCGTTGATGTACATTTCAGTGAGGGTCAGGTAGCCCTGACAACACAGACTGTTGGCAGTAACTCGTATAGAGCAGTGGAAAGACCTGACAATACAAACCAGGAAAGAACATCCTCATTGGGGAAGACCGATGATGGAATATGTTATATACATCTTCATCAGGTAAAGCACAAATCAATAAAATCTCTTATACATGAAAGATGTAGACACTCAAAATTTTCTACACACATGTTACTAACATCGCAAGAGGGCCGATTCGTCTTTCAAAGATAACCTAGAAGACAGCTCACATCTATTCCGAATATTACCGAAAGTTCAGTCTCAACCCCAGAACACACACCGGGAGTATCATTTCCAACCTGGGAGATAACCCTGAGTTTCATCCTTGGAGAAAACCCCAAGGAATGATGTTGCAGTTCTAGCGATAACTCTGGAAAAGCTTGTTTCAAATGCATGCGATCAGCTTCAATCTCAGACCTCCTGCCGAGGCACTCATTCCTCAGACCCGGAGCTAACACCAGGAAGATAGGCATGCTTACAGATGACCTTGTAGAATTTAAACATTTGTAGTAGTCCAATCTCAGATGTAACCCTGAGCAACATCTGCTATCAACCCAAACTGGTGATAACCCCTGTGAGGATCAAAATCGTCATCTTGCCACCTCAACACATGCGCACCGTCTCAACGTTTCATACATACATTTCTACATGGCAATATCCTACAAGAACCAAGGAGTTCCAATCTCGAGTGACTATTATGCGTGGCAGCACACCGGATATAATTTAAAGCTTGAAGACCATGGGCATAGTCCCCTCTTCCTGACTTCGTACAACCTCTAATCCCATGGCATTACGTAACTCTCGATAAAAGCAGTCTGTTAAAGGTCTTATACACCTAATTTAGATGCTCAGATTGAATTTCTGCAAGTTCGAGCAAACATCATAGTGCACGGGTGCATGTATTTCGAGACGACAGGACCCATGGAGTCTGGGGCAGCCCGGGCAGCCGCAGGTGCATCTGCGGCTGCCGCACGTACACCTGCGGCCACCAGCTATATAAATATAGTGATTTGGGTGGCCATTTTAAAAAAAGGCGAGGAATCCCTGTCCAATTTGCTCTGTGCACACCTCATATTGAGTGTTTTCTCATTTTAAGCCTTCTCACACTCTATAAATTATTTCTCTTCATATTTGCACACACTATTCTTCACATTGAGAGTCGTGTTGTGTGTGTATATCCGTAATTCGGTCCGTGGTTTTCATTTCTATATATATATATATATATATATATACTTATATATGTATATATTTATATATGGAGTAACATTATCAAGTTATACCTCGATTGTGCCTAGACTTATGTCTAGAAGCGTTTACTTGCTTTTATTTATATATATACTTATATATATAAACTGTTGTCGAACTCTATCTCGATGAGCCCGGATTTTACATCCTGAAGAGCGTTTACTATTATATATATATATATATATATATATATATATATATATATATATATATATATATATATATACTTGTTGTCCCACTACATTCGATGAGCCCGGATTTTATATCCGGGCGTTTATTATATATATATATATTTAAATTTACATCGTCAGCCTAGAGTTTACTTATTGGCCTTTTACCGCTTTATTTACATTTCGTCCCACACCGAGTTTACTTAATGGCGGTTGATCGTTTTCTTGCTTTATTTACATTTAGTGTCACTTTGAGTTTACTTACGTGGCGGTTGATCTCATTTACCGCTTTATTTACTTTTCTCGATCCCCATGGAGTTGCTTTGTGGTGGTTGATCATCTCCATATATATATATATATATATATATATATATATATATATATATATATATATATATATATATATATATATATACCGCTTTTATATATTTACATTTTCGATACCCCATGGAGTTGCTTCGTGGTGGTTGATCATGTTAATATATATATTTATAGCTTTTATATATATAACTGCTTACTGTTTTTCATACAAATTGCGGCATCATGTGAGCCTAGGAATCATGTGCTCATATATTTAGTCTACTTGATCTAGATTTGGTTCCCATGATGGACATTTTCAGCTGTAAGCAACTTGTACATTATTTATGGTGTCCGAATTTCCATAGATGGTTGTCATGCCCATGAGGAGTTCGACACAGGGTTTAAAAGGTCTCAATTCCTATTGAGCACAGGGTTCGAAAAACCTCTGTTACAAAACTTCATTGCTATATTCTGTTTAAAACTAATTTTTTCTATTAATTCAAACCCTTTGTATATACGTGCGAACGAGGCCTCGCACTACTTTCAAATAATTGGACATTGATCCACACACACACGCACACAAACACACATTCATATAACAGTTTCTTGAAAAGTGGCGGTCACCGTGATAACACGGATGTCGGGGGGTGCCTAACACCTTCCCTCCACATAATCAAGCCCCTGAATGCAAATGAATCTCGGTTTCACAGACCCATTTAGCAGTGTCACATCACTGGGTCAATGTGCAAACATTTTATCGGTTGCGTTGGTGCAACCAGTTAAAAACACCAACTGGCGACTCTTAAAGTCAAATCGTTGACATTATACATGTCAAACCTTTTTCACTTATTTTTTCAAACAAATCTCACATAACATGAGAACACCAAAGAACAAGTAACGAAAAGGGACAAATAAAAATCCTGACGTCGACAGGTGGCGACTCTGCTGGGGACTCCAGTAAGAGGGCTTAAGCCACTACTACAAGCTTTTCAAAACTGTTATATGCTTGTGTGTGAATGTTGCATTTACATTTATGATGAATGTGTACGAATGCATTTTACTTATTGCACTGCAAAATATCTATCTGTGATATTAGTGCTTCGCACATGTCATCATTTTCATAAATGGTAAGACACGTTGTATGTTAATGTATGTTGTGTTGTTCCTCCACCAAGAGGCTATCTTGTCGGTGTTTGATTACTGGACTCGTAGGGAGACTAATTCTAACGAGGCTCAAGAAAGGCACCACCCAGATTCGCTCCAGTTAAAAGACCGGAATAACTTCCCATCAAGTAGATTGCAACGATCTGGGGACCTTTATGCCAAAAAGCCGTGAGAGTAACCCTAAGATAGGTCAACCTCTGATAAACCAAACGTGGAGGAAAGTTTCTTCATGCTTTCCATTTTCAATTACATGTAAAAGCATTTACTTGTAATTTTATTCCATGTTTATCTTTATGTAATGGAAAATATGAAGATTATTTGTGCATACATGACATGTTATCAATTAACATCCATTTTTGCAAGATGATATTCCTAAAATGGACACATTATGATAGCATTTACATTATCCCTAAGACTAAACTACATAAGTCTTTGTAGGGAAATCATTGGACCTGTTACCCGCTCAAAATCCAAAAAGGCCACGAGCCTACAACCAATCATGTCTTCTTCTAATCAGTCTAATGCCATTTCTCGAGAAGAATTTGACGGATTAAGTAAACAATTGCAGATTTGGTTGTTCTGCTAAAAGAATTGCATCAGTCTACTCAAGGCTCAAAGATGTCTACACAGACAGAATCCTCTACACAAGGAGGAGCTCAAGGTTTGGAAAAAACAAATCCAAAACCTCAGTTGGATACGACTAACAAAGACCCTAAAAACACCCATCTCAAAGGAGATCCAGACAACAGTGATATCAGGAAGAAGGTCCTCCAAATGTAGGAAACTATTCATGCTCTCAAAGGGATTGGAACACATGGAAGTGTTTCATATGTTTACCTTTGCATATTCCCTGGTGTTCATTATCCAGAGAAATTCAAAACCCCTGAGTTTGAAAAGTATGACCGATTAAGGGATCCTTATACACATTTGAAAGTGTTCATTGAAGAACTTGTATCTTATGCGGAAAACTAGAAGCTCAAAATGCAGCTGTTCTAGAAGAGTCTGACTAGAGAAGCCCGTTCATGGTATACCAGATTAGACAACTCAAAGATCCATAGCTGAGAAGAGCTAGCTCACGCCTTCCTCACTCAATATAGTTTTCAATCTCAGATGGCTCCTGACCGGTACCAGATTATCAAGGTCAAGAAAAAGTCTAATGAGTCTTTTAGAGAGTATGCTCAAAGGTGGAGGTGCCTTGCTGCTCAAGTTATTCTTTCCATGACAGAGTCAGAAATGGTCATGACTTTCATAGATATACATGAAGCTCCTTTCTATGAAAGAGTCTTAGTTGTTATTGGCAAACAATTCTCTGAAATGATCAAGCACAGAGAGATGGCTGAGATGGGATTGAAGTCGGGTAAGATTCAAGACCTAGTCGCTCTTAAAGCAGTTGTTCAACACATCCAGTCTGGATCTTATGGAAATAACCCCCGGAGGGTCAATAAAAAGAATGAGGAGGATGTTTCCTTGATACTATAAGGTCAAAAAGGCAGTCATAACATGCCTATACAGAGGAGAAACCACTCCCCTTTCCAAGCACAGTCTTCAAACTCTCCATTGCCTAAAAGTGGAGAAGCAAAGCGCCCTCGAACGTTCACACCCTTAGGGGACTCGCTCGAGAATATTCTTTCTCTTCTGACTACTCAGAAGAAAATCACACGTCTTCTTCCACCAGACAACCCTAATGGGAGGTGTTTTAATGCTACTCGGAAGTGTGCTTATCATGTCGGAGTACCTGGACATGATACTCAAGATTTTTGGGCTTTGAAACACAAGATCCAAGATTTAGTAGACAACGGTGAGCTCATGGTCACCAAACCAGATAAACCACATGTGCAAGACAACACTCTTCCTCAACACAAAGAAGAAGAGGTCAACATGATCAGTTGAAGCACTGAACAGAGTTCCAGTTTTAATGGTGAATCATCCCAGAACATCAAAGACGGTGTTGACAGATGGGATTACGCAAAGTTCCAATTTTCTATGGAACTAAAGATGAAAGCTCTTTGCAAGCAAATTGAGCAATTGGCAGAACTGGTTACCTATCAGCATCAAGTCACACGCTAATTAGTCAGCAAGGAGCATGCCTATCTCCTTCCTTTTGTTATGAATGCTCCACCATCACCTTCAAAAAGCAAAGCTATGGAGGATAAGGTTGCAAATAGAGGAAATGCTAAAGCCCGTCAGGATTTTGCCAATCATAGGGAATTCACTTACCTGGGCCAACCTATGGAGGAGATATTTCAAATTCTGATCAACAAAAGAAGAATTACATCCCTTCTGCCTCCAATTAATCCCCGCTCAAGATGGTTCAACTCTGATGGAGTATGTCAATATCATTCGCGTTCTCGCGATCATAGCACAGAAGAATGCTGGGCACTCCGCCATCTCATTCAGAATCTCATTGATAGCGGTGTCCTGCAGCTGGCAGACGATGACACTGTTCAACTCGAGAGTGGGAATACATGTCTTACCAAATGGAAGGGATCAGTAGCAGTTATATTAGTTGAGGATGATGAGACTGTCGAACCATTTCCCATACAAGCAATTTAACTCAAAGGAGCTGACAATCCTTTGAAAGTGGCCGCACTAGAGCCAATTTCTTTACCCTTCAAACCACAATATCCTGTTGTCAGATTACACAAAGTTCCATGGAATTATGGAGAAGTTGAAGGATCCACATCTCATACTTGTACTACAGTATCGAAGGAAAATCCACTATATCTTCCTCAGAGGGTGATGAAGCCCACCATCAAAGCAAAGCGGAAGATTCCCATGGAGAGGATTGAGAAATTCCTCCGCACTATGGGCTATAATGAAGCCAAGGTGTTTTTGAGCTTAAAAGAAGTTCCACATCAGATATCAATACTGGACTTGGTTTTCTCTTCCGAGGATCATAGGAAGATCTTATTAAAGGTTTTAGAAGAAGCCTACTTACCAAAATTAGTGGATGTGGAAAAATTTCAACATATGGTTGATCACATTTTCAACAACAATGTGATATCCTTCACTGATGACGACACACTGCCCAAAGGGACCGGTCATTGCAAACCATTACACATCACAGTTTTGTCCTCCAGGTAAATGTTAGCTGGAGTTTTGATTGATGGAGGTTCGTCTCTAAATATATGTCCTTATGTCTCCTTGGTAAAGATGAACGTCAATCTCAAACGGATCTGAAGCAGCAATATGATAAGCGGATTTTATATACACGAATCAAGGTCCATTTCATGCATATTTGTTGCTAAATTCTTGTGATTATGTTTGTTTTTACTTGTTTTATGTTATTTCATGTGTAGGATGGTTGTTGTGTCATTTAATGTGTATTTAGAGTTATTCGGGAAGATTTGAAGTCGTTTGGTGCAAGTGTGGACAAAATCTTGAAGTACAGCATGTCAGGTAGTAGAATAGATGCCGTCAGGGCGGGCACATTTGGCCTATACACCCCCGCCGGGGCGCGGTCATCTTACTCAGTTAATAGAAAGGTAGCCCGTCGGGGCGGGCATATTTATACAAAGTACCCCCGTCGGGGTGGGGGGTCTTCATATGTGCTAGACAAAAAGGAAGCCCACTGGAGTGGACGTTGATAACTCATGAACCCCTGACGGGGCGGGGGGTGTCGATTCTGATGTTGTCCTGCTATGATTGAAATTCTTCTTGGGCATGGATTCTAGCTCATTGCATCTTAATGGAACTCTAATTAAAGGGAATTTCGGCTGGGACTTGTGTGTTGGACATCTACTTACTCAATTAACAACATATTAAACAACACACAAGACACTTTACGAAGATCTAATCTCAGTTTTTCATAGAAAGCGTGGAGGAGTATTTCGAAGAGATTTTTCGAGACAATTGCAATTTTAGGCTACGTGAAAGGTGTTTTTCAATATTCTTCATCTTAGGCTATTATCTGTAATTGGAAGAATGATTTCTATGATTTATTCATTATTTATTTCGTTTATTATGAACTAATTCACTTTTTAGGCTTGTGATGGATCTTTAAGGGAATTGATGATTTTGTAAACTTTGATTTCCAATTTAATAATCTATTTCCAGTTTATCTATATTAATTTGAGCTTGAATATATAAATTGCCTGATCAAAAATTCTTTGTGGAATTGGATGGAATCGAGAGAGGATATTCAAATCTAGACCTAGTTGATATAACATGTGTTCATGAATTTTGTTAGTAGCAGAATTGTGATGAATGTTAAGGTAGAGATGTGCTTAACATCGCATGTAGTCGGATAGAGAACTTATTCTTCAACCTTCTTTAATAGTAATTCACATAGAGATATAGTGAGTTAGTTGATTAAGGTGTTTAACGTGTTTCTATCTTGACTGTGGATTTACGTTAATACGATATTTATGCATCGAGAGGTGGTTAATATTATGTTCTTGTTCTTGATTAATAAACTGGAATAGTATATTGAATTGGAATGAACCACCTAAATCCAGATGGCAGTAGCATAGCCCGCCGGGGTAGGCCTTTCTAGTACTATACCCCTCATCGGGGCGGGGGTCCTGAAAATCAACCACCTTGTGGTAGTTACACGCAGACTTCTCCCATTCCCAATAATACACCACTTCCCCACTACATCAATTAAATCCCATAACCACCACCCACTATCACCACTTCTACTTCCCATTAATTCCTTAACTCCATTAATCACCACACCTCTCCACTCCACAATAGTAGACATTCTTTCACCTCTATATATATCCCCACATCTTATATCAAATCTCTCATAACAATTGATATAGAGCTAACATAGAGTATACTAGAGAGCTAGAGAGGATAAAAGTGAAAATTTTGTGAAAGAGCTAAGGCAAGCCCAACAATAGAGAGAGACATGGCTTCACAATCATCTTATAAATGCCAAAGGGGGGGAGAGTTCACGACCATCTCAACCAACCCGCACCTTTGATCGCCGGAAATTTGTGAGTGTCGCCGCCGCCGACCGGTATGACTACATGCTAACCAAAGCCCTTACACCGGAGCGGGGGTTGGCACCAGATCCTAACTATGGGAAGATGATGCCTCAAATTTATCAAAATGGGTGGACGAAATTCATCGAAGAGCCAGAACCCGCAGTTGTCAATATTATCAAGGAATTCTATGGAAACACTGAGGACAATAAACAATTTCACGCGTTTGTGCGAGGTCAGTTGGTTTCGTTCAGTGTCGATGCAATCAACACCTACTATCAACTGAGGGTACCTCGCCACTGCCAGTATGTTCACCTATGAAATTCTGATCCCGACTTTGATGTTATAATCACAGAGATGACAAAGCTGCGTACATCTTGGATGAAAGGTCACAGGGGGGCACCGTGTTCCATAGCAAGGACCTTAGTCGGTATGGAAAAATCTGGTATGCATTCCTATGCGCTAAAATACTTCCGTCCTAACATACCTCAGACGTCACCAAAGAGAAGGCGTTACTATTGTACGCCATTGTGAAAGATTTCATTATCGACGTCGGGGCTATTATTTTCTCCTCCAACCGCTGGTGTTTACGTGGTAATTTTTTGGGTGGCTTGCCACACCCAACACTCATATATGGGTTTTGTCGCAATGCAGGGGCGAGATGGTTCGATGACGAGCCCACACAAATGCCATTCGCGTTTCTTGATTCGAGAATGATAACACGATATTCTGTATGGGTCGGTGGCGAGTCACATCGACGTGGTGTGGGCTTTATTTTTTTGTCAGTGTCGAAAGATGAAGGGGATGCTACAGAGGCATCGAAGGATGACAATGAAGCTATAGGAGATCAAGGGGACGAGAAGGTACCGCAGGTCGAGGCCATATCCAGTCCTCAGTTCCTTGATTTCCAAAATCAGATAAATGCGCACAACAAAGCAACACGTTGGGAAATGAGGCGCTTAGGAATGAGGCAAGATCACATGTTTGATGCTATGAACGAATCTTTCACCTCTCTGAACATAACTCTTCAAAGCTTCAACCCTGCGGCTCAATTTCCATATCAACAGCCTGGACCAATGCCGAGGCTTCCACCAAGTGATTCAGACGAAGAGGAGCAACAACCATATCCTCAGACTTAAGCGGTAGCAGGGAAGTCCTCACGTACTTATTTCAATTATTCATCCAATGAGGACATTGTATTACTTTAGTTTGGGGGATTTAAATATATGTTTGCATGCATAAGTAGTATTTAGGTTTGCATTTTGTCATTTTCATCTCAGTATTTCATGATAGCTTAGGTGCATACATTGTAGCTTAGGTTAATGTTTATCATTTCATATTTTGTAAATAGTGCATTTTTTATCTATATATAAAAAAAATATAAATTTTAGTTATTTAAAAATTATGTTTGCATAAGTCCATCAATGTTGTAGTTCATAGTATTTGTGGGCCAATGATGTGATTAATAATAAGTTAACAAATACAGTGTTGATTACTAGAACTGTGAAACAAATTTTTTTTATGAATCGAATCTTGAGCCTGTTTGAAACTGGTATAAAAAGGATTGCACGAATACTAACATCGTTGTTGACTGATTAGTTCAAATCAATACATAAATAGTCTCTAAAGGATAATGCTAGAGTAAATGAGAAAACGACAAGGATAGAAAGTGAAGGAAAAAACTTAAGCAAGAACCTAAGTTTGGGGGATGATATGTGCGGTATATAAGCTTATTCTAGAGAAAAGAGTACATATATCGTGACTAGTCTTATTTTGGGGCCTTTGTTACTTGAGCAAGTACGCCCGAAAGGATTGTCTTTACACCTAGCGCCCTAATGTCTTTTATGGTCTAGGAGTCGTTGGTTGAAAGCTCGCTAAGGGGTAGCACTGTCATCCTAATGGGATGAGACATTGCATAGTCATGTAGGTATGTATACGATTGAAATATATATATATATATATATATATATATAGAAAACGAAAGGAAGATATATATGAATAAAGTATAAGTACCCTGCTTGAACCCCTAAGATTAGAGATTGCTTAGTTTTAGTTGAAACTGTCTAATTTCAGAATTATTAAGTTAGCATTGTATGATTCCTTCTAAGAAATTAGTTATGTATTGAATTTGAGTCTGTAGCAGTTGTCATGGATGTTGATCACACACACACACTATACCAGTGATGATGGCTTGAGATTTGAGGATTAAAATGGGTTTGTAGATTGGTTTTTGGTGATTGATATTGTACAGTTACTTGTTTTCGCTGAGGCTATTAAAATAATATTGATTCTGCGATCCTGATGGATTCGAAAGCATATAAGCAGATCATATTCATTTCATCTCATGGCATTGTATTGCATGTAGTTATTTTGTGCTCGAGGACTAGCACGGGTTAAGTTTGGGGGATTTTGATAAGTGGATTTTATATACGCGAATCAAGGTCTATTTCATGCTTATTCGTTGCTAAATTCTTGTGATTATGTTTGCTTTTACTTGTTTTATGTTATTTCATGTGTAGGATGGTTTTTGTGGCATTTAATGTGTATTTGGAGTTATTCGGGATGATTTGAAGTCATTTGGTGCAAGTGTGGACAAAATCTTGAAGTACAGCATGTTAGGTAGCAGAATAGATGCCTGCCGGGGCGGGCACATTTGGCCTATACACCCCTATCGGGGTTGGGGGTATTCTTACTTAGTTAACAGAAAGGTAGCCCATCGGGGCGGGTATATTTATACTATGTACCCCTGTCGGGGCGGGGGGGTTTCATATGTACTAGACAGAAAGGAAGCCCGCCGGGGCGGACGTACATAACTCATGAACCCCCACCGGGGCGGGGGGTGTCGATTCTGAAGTTGTCCTGCTATGATTGAAATTTTTCTTGGGCATGGATTCTAGCTCATTGCATGTCAATGGAACTCTAATTGAAGGGAATTTCGGCTGGGACTTGTGTGTGGGACATCTACTTACTCAATTAGGAACAAATTAAATAACACACAAGGCACTTTACGAATATCTAATCTTCGTTTTTCATAGAAAGCGTAGAGTAGTATTTCGAAGAGATTTTTCGAGACGATTGCGATTCTAGGCTACGTGAAAGGTGTTTTTCAATATTCTTCATCTTAGGCTATTATCTGTAATTAGAAGAATGATTTCTATGATTTATTCAGTGTTTATTTCGATTATTATGAACTAATTCACTTTTTAGGCTTATGACGGATCTATAAGTGAATCGATGATTTTGTAAACTTTGATTTCCAATTTAATAATCTATTTCGAGTTTATCTATATTGATTTGAGCTTGAATATATGAGTTTCTTGATCAACAATTCTTTATGGAATTGGATGGAATGGGGAGAGGATATTCAAATCTAGACCTAGTTGATATATCATGTGTTCATGAATTTTGTGAGTAGCAGAATCATGATGAATGTTAAGGTAGAGATATGTTTGACATCGCATGTAGTCGAATAGAGAACTTATTCTTCAACCTTCTTTAATTGTAATTCACATAGAGATATAATGAGTTAGTTGATTAAGGTGTTTAACGTGTTTCTATCTTGATTGTGGATTTACGTTAATACGGTATTTATGCATCGAGAGGTGGTTAATACTACGTTCGTGTTCTTGATTAATAAAGTAGAATAGTGTATTGAAATGGAATGAAGGTGTTACAATTAAAGTGAAGCTTAGGGTGAAATCATAAGTCTATTTCTCCATTGATTGTTTGAATTTCCAGATTATGATATTTGTGATTTGTTTGCGGTAGTTTATTTTATTATTTACTTTAGAATCTTTACTTATAATCATTAGGTTGAATAGTCTAATAAAATTAGGATTAATAGAAAATTGGTAATTGTAGGTTAAGATTATTACTAATTGATCTCTATGGGAATGATACTCTACTTATCACTTTATTACTTGTTGACCACGTATACTTGCGTGTTGTGCGTATATAGATTTTACACAACACCATACGGTTATCAAAGCTTTTGATGGATCCCGATGAAATTTCATCAGAAAGATTGAGCTACCAATTGAAATTGGTCCTAATACATTCAATGTATCATTTCTCATCCTCAAGATAGATTCAGGATACAACATGCTATTGGGGACACCATGGATCCACATGGTTGGAGTCGTTCCTTCTACACTACATCAATAACTCAAATAAATTGTCAACAATAGCCTAGTCACTGTCAATACCGAGCAGGAATGTCCTGAACAAGAAGATCTACCAATCATTAGCTTTAATTCAGAAGTTGAGCCGACCAGTTTTCATACTTTGGAAATGAGTAACACACAATACCATCATATTGAAGCACCAATTCCCATACCCAAGATTTCTGCTGAGGTTATGTCGGCCACTCAAGAAATGATGTCATTGGGGTCATCAGCCTGTACAAGGGCTTGGTAAGAATCAGTAGGGTATTAAGCACCCTATTCAAGTGTCTAGTCAAATCGGGATAGCCGAAGTAGGCTATTTTTCCAGTTCTAGTCATAGGAATCCTTATAAGCACAAGCAGGTTCCTCAAGCTTCTGCCACACGACGATTCTTTCCATCTGCACCGCATGAACTGATACAGTCTCCAGTAAAGGTGCCAACCCATGTTATGGCTATGCTATTTCCCAAACCAGTACCATTCAAAGCAAAAGAGGTGTTGATTCCTAATCCCGAAGGGGAAGAAAAGGAACGAAAACATAAACACGACATCGCCTTGATGATGTCAGGCATACGCATCATTTTCCATGATGAACATGCAAATAGATATACCCCAGACGATGATTGCCCAGATGTTATAGTTATCATTCAGGAGAAGGAGGACAATGACAATCCCTCCATCATTGCAGTCCATTAGGACTTTGCCCTCGACAATTGGAATAACACTCCATGCATTGGTCAACGAGGGTAAAATGGGAATAAAATCCCTCTGCCCTGTAGATAACTTTAATTGCTTACTTTTTTATATAGTATTAGCAGTTATTTTATCTGTACATGCTAACACTTGTGTATGATTAAACAGTTTCATATATTAAGTGAAAGCATATTTTGTTTCAGGACTCTGAATTTAGATGTGCATGTACTTGCTGATGAGGTGCCTTTTCTCCACAAGGACTGTAACTTTGATGCAAAGTTGGACTCAGACTTGATGGAAATACAAGAGGACATTGAGACACCTCTGGAGATTAAGGAATGGGTTGTAGATAAACCTAAAGCCAACCTTGATCAAACCACTTCTTTCAATCTCAGAACCTTAGAATGCCCTAAGCTAATCCAGATTCATTCAGACCTCACCCCAAACCAACGGAATGACATGGTTGCGCTATTAACCCAATTCCAGGATGTGTTTGCGTGGTCTCATGAAGACATGGTGGGTTTGTCCACTGACATTGCCCTTCATCGCCTTTCCATTAAGGAGTGATTTAAGCTAGTCAAACAGAAACTCAGGCGATTGAAACCCGAGTAGAGTTTAAAGGTAAAAGAAGAAATTATGAAACAATTTCAAGCTGGCATTATCATGGTATCTACATATCTGGAGTGGATATCCAACACTGTTCGCGTGCCTAAACCCAGAGTAAAGGTGCAAGTTTGCATGGATTACCAGGATTTGAATAAAGCTTGCCTTAAAGATAGCTTTCTCGTACCCTTTATCCACATTCTCATTGAAAATACTACTCAATACGACATGTACTCCTTTGCGGATTGCTTTGCAGGGTACCATCAGATTATGGTCACTGAGGAAGACCGTGAGATAATTGCTTTCATCACGCCTTGGGGAACCTTTTGCTATAGACGGTTGTCATTCGGCCTCATCAATGCCGAGGCAACCTATCAGCGAGCTGTGATGGCTCTTTTCCATGATTTAATGCATAAAGAGATAGAGATCTACGTGGATGACATCATCGTCAAATCCCGAAGGGAGGAAGACCACTTAGACCATCTCAAAAAGCTTTTCAACAGGTTGCGTAAGTACAACTTGAAGTTAAATCCAGCCAAGTGCGCCTTTGGTGTTAAATCAGGCAAGTTGCTAGGTTTCCTAGTCAGCCACAAAAGGATTGAGCTGGATCCCACCAAAATCTAGGCCATCAAGGAAATGCCCATTCCTCGGACAGAGAAGGAAATACAAGGATTTTTGGGATGAATCAACTTCATTAGTAGGTTTATCTCTCAACTCACAGTAACCTGTGAGCCCATCTTCAAATTGTTAAGGAAGAACTCCTCCATGAAATGGAACGATGAGTATCAAAAAGCCTTCCTTACCATTAAAGAGCAACTGGTTAACGCTCCTATTTTAGTACCACCCAGGGATGATGTTCCCCTATTCATGTACTTGTCCATTAATAACAATGCCATGGGCTGCATGCTGGGGCAAAAAGACTATTGAGGCCAAGAACGAGCTATCTATTACCTCTGCAAAAGATTCAACATTAGTGAACACAAGTAAACTCTAATTGAGAAGAGTTGTTGTGCTTTACCATGGGCTTCCATGAGGTTACATCATTACCTCCATGGTCACACAACCCATCTCATATCCCGCGTGGATCCTCTTAAGTATGTGTTCAGTAAGCCCATACTGAATTGTCGACTTTCCAGGATGGCGCTTGATCCTACGACAATTTGACATCGTCCCATGTGATGCAAAAAGTCATCAAAGGTCAAGGAATTGCGAGATCAATCGGCCGTCAGCACCTGCTGTGGGACTACAAACCCTTGAAACATACTTCCTCGATGAAGGGTAATGACGATTCAAAGAATACCATCAATCGATGCATGCCACACATAGAAAATGTATTTTGATGGAGCTATTAACATGGAAGGTTCTGGAGCTGGAATAGTTCTAGTAAGCCGATGCGGGGAGCAAGATATCCGTCATGCATCAAATTGCGCTTTATCGGCACCAATAACACAAATGAAATATGAAGGTCATATCATGGGGATAAAATTTGTCTGTTCAATGGGCATCAGGCGGTTAACTATCTTTGGGGATTCTGAATTGGTAATCAAACAAACCATAGGAATCTATCAAACTAAAGAATTATATTTACTGCCTTACCATCGACAAGTTTTACATATGGCCCTAGCTTATGGGAACTATGTTGTAGAAGTATCAGATGAGCTACCTCCCATCCACCACCCTTGGTATCAGCATATCAAGAAGTATCTACGAGATGGATCTACACCCGCTGATGAGAGTCTAACTGAAAAGAGAAGGATCCATCGACTTGCTATGAAATTCTACATGAGCGGAGATGCACTCTACAAGAGAGATGCGAGATTAGGTCTCCTCAGATGTCTGGACAAAGACCAAGCTCAGAGGCTCATGGATGAGATCTATGGTGGAGTATGTGGCCCACACATGAGCGGACCCTTACTTGTCAAGAAGATCCTTAGAACAGGGCATTATTGGCTTACACTTAAAGCTGACTGTGATAATCACGTCAAGAGGTGCTATCAATGCAAAATTCATGGGAATGCTATCCACGCCCCTCCAAGGGAACTCCACAATATGAGTTCACCATGGCCCTTCTCAATGTGGGGAATGAACGTGATCGGGCCCATCGAGCCCAAAGCTAGTAATGGACATCGATTTATATTCACCATGATTGACTACTTCACCAAATGGGTAGAAGCATCCTCCTTCCCCAGGGTTAGCAAAGAAGTCATCATTGCTTTCATCAAAAATAATATCGTCTGTCGATATAGACAACCAGAGGTCATTGTGTCTGACAATGCTAAGAACCTCAACAACAAAATGATGGAGGAGTTATGTGGTAAATTCCACATCAAACACCTTAACTCTGTCATCTACCGTCAAGAGATGAATGGTGTTGTTGAAGCGGCTAATAAAAATATCAAGAAGATCATTCTGAAAATGTTCGCCAATCACAAAGGATGGTCTGACCTCTTGCCTCTGACTTTATTAGCCTACAGAACGTCCATGCGTACTTCCACTAGGGCAACACCCTACTCATTAGCCTATGGAATGGAAGCAGTGCTCCCCATAGAGGTGGAAATGGAATCCCTCAGAGTGTTGATGGACGCTCAGCTGGATGAAGACCAATGGGTACAAGACATGTATCACAAATTATCTCTAATAGACGAAATGTGAACCGCGAATATCTTCCATGGTCAGTTATATCAGCAAAGGATCGCAAAATCCTACAATAGGAAAGTCCAACTATGGCAGTTCAAATAATATGACTTGGTTTTGAAGAAGATCATTGACAACCAAACTAAATCTAAAGGAAAATTTGCTCCTAACTGGGAAGGCCCGTTTGTTGTCAAGGAAGTATTGACAGGAGGCGCTCTCAGACTACAGGAAATGGATGGCGATGAATTTCCATAGCTTATCAACTCAGACACCGTGAAACGGTACTATGTCTAAAGTTTCCATCAAGCAAACATCCTGGTTTAGATCATCAAATCACCAGTCATTCCAATTTTTTAACCCTCTTTTTATAAATTCTTTTGCCCCTTAGGGAAACATACTCTTTAAACTAGTAGCCTGGTTTCACCTCATTTCAAACAGTTCAAACAAATTCGGTTATCCTAAAGACGGGATTGAACCTTTCACACCTGCTGTTTATCCTGAAGATGGGATTAAACTTTTCTATGCTTGGAGTTTGTCCTGAAGACGGGATTAAACTTTTTCCACACCTGCAATTTTTCCCAATCATGGGGTCAAACTTTCTTCTCCCCGCAGTATAGCCTACACATGGGATTCATACTTCTCTTTGGCTGCAATTCGTCCCGAAGGGCAAACTACGTCGACCTGATCTCCCCGATATCCGGGAGTACGTAGGCAACCATATTCTATATGGCACGGTCGCAATAAATAAAGAACAACAAAAACATTTCTGTCCCTTTATCTACAAAAAAAAACCACAAAAATACTTCTACACCTTTCTACATCAATTAAGCTTCTACACCCATCTGCCTTTCACATTCAGCTTTGAACCTATTACACCAGGTTTGAACTACGCAGACTTGATCTCCTCTTCAATAGGAGTACGTAGGCAGCCATTTATGGTTCAGTCTAACCCCCTACAAGAACAAAAATACTTGTCACATGGTACTGGGATCAAACTTTAATCCACCATATTTCATCAGCTTCAGACCAAAGGGGTGGAAGTAACCAACCTCTCCTCGCCAATAGGAGATTCGGTGACCATCTAAGCTGCGGTTGTGCCTCAAAGAGCAACACAAATCCATAAGAGATGGAATTAACTAGGCTTCTCACAAATAGGAGTACTAGCGACCATCTGTGGTGCGGTCAATCTTTGAGAGGAAAAGCCACACTCCTCTCCACATTTCCATATAGAAATCAGTCCCAAGACACTAATGATGGTAGAGATACACACAGATCGATGATTTGTTCTTAAAGATCCTGCGATGGCTCAATGTCCACATATCAAGGATGAGTTTAGAATGCATCGAGATCACAAGCCCTAAAGAAATAAGCAAATATCTAGCAAGTATCAAAATATATTTCTTTGCCATATATAATACTGTTTGATATATACAATATATGTTCTAAATGACAAAATGGCTAAGCTAGTCTGTGTAGGAAAAATGCAAGTCTATCTATGGATCTGTATGTATACGGACTATCAGATCTAACATAGCATCCCTCTCTGAAGAAGAAGGTAAAGCTGCAAGCTCCTACCTAATAGTATCTACACGAGCTAGCAGATCAGAGGCTAACTGCATGGTGGCATGATGCTCATCGATGTATGCACTCATATCGGCAAGGATGTCAGTCGTATGGGATCTAACTGAAGCACTGTCTGTGATGGCCACATCCCGGGCAGATAAGGCAGCATCCCGCTCTACAATCACTGCATCTCTGGCTGATCTGGCCTCATCTATCTCTAATAGAGTTGTGTCTCTCTTATCAAGAGTTGTCAACATCAAGGTCCTAGCCTGATCTCTCTCAAAGGTCATCAGATGTAGACTCTGCTCCAAATAATGTCTTTGAATCTTTGAATGACAAGAGCTTTTCGTGGTGGGAGAATCCATCTCAAATGATGGCAACCCAGCAGTCAAGTCCTTCTCAATCGGAATATCAGTCTTCTCCATAGGCTCCTCATCATCGAAATTAGTCTCCTACATTGTGGATACAAACATAGTCGATGCAGTCTTTGTCTCTATCCATGCGGAATACTCTACAGAACGACCTAGATGAATGACAGAAAACTCAGCTAACTCTCGCTGATCCCAACAGGCATACAACCTGGATCTATCCTCCACTTATAAATAGCGTGAAGCGAATCGCTAGCTCAATGCCCCCTCAAAAGGATAGAAGTCCTAAAACTGGTCAAACTGACACATGACGACAAGTGGGTGGTAAGGAATCATGCCTCTCAAACCAGCCAAAGGAAGATAATCGATGCCCGGAGCATGAGTAATGAAGCTGTAGGGTGAACTAAGCCATGTACACGATAATATAGAGAACGGATCTCCGATCCCTACCAGGAAAACTGACCAAGATGCAGCATCTGTACATTCCGCAGGCTGAAAGGAGTATGACATGGCTATATCATGGGTGAAACAATGCCAATCGGCCTCAAGTGTGACATAAAACATACGTACAGCATGACCGAGCTGCTTTTAAACACTCCTGTCAGATAAGTGTAGCAATATGTGGCCGACCTCAAAGTCTCTGCCATAATCATTGGTATAATGGTGTGACCCTCCCTGAGAGTTCTCACTGCCATAATGACCCCTATGTCCAACTCATCCATATACCGTGGCATGTAGACATATGACAGTACGCATAACAACAGTACATCCACTCTAGCTGAACGCCAATGATCCTCCGGTGTGGTGAAATCCTCGGAATGCCGTGCATAACTATCCTCAGAGCCAAATCTGTCAAACATAAAATGCTGGGATATAACATGGCCAGATGTGATCTCATCCTGTACCACCCTATGCCTCAATCCAGTGAAGGTCATGAACTGTCTACTCATGTCTCCGATCGCCATGTGCACGCAAGGTCTGTCCAAATGTAGCATCGTCAACTGTGCATACTCCTCCAGAGTAGGAGTCAACTCCTGGGTCCTGAATCGGAAAACCGACCTCTCCGATACCCAATGCTCTAACATACCCTCTATAAATCATGTAGGAACCTAAAACATCAACAGGGTCATAGTATGCTACAACAAACCATCTATAGTAACCCTGTTTGAGGGTGACATGTTATCATACCACGATCGCATACCCAATGCCACCAATAATGGTGGGGTATGATCAATACAGCTAATTGTCGAAGAAGATATATGTACGGGCCGTGTCATAAGACCATCCAGGGGTCAATGCTGAATATCTCTGGACATAAATACATATGCATAACATAATAACATGCATCATACAATAGATGGCAATATGATATAGGGAACGGAAAACTATACATACATTCCTAAGTATATCATCATCTAATACATCTCTGTATAGCTAAAATACAAGGAAATGGGGCAAAATTGCACTACAACTAATAGAGGCCTATCAAAAGATATAGCGAGAATGGGGTGAAGCTACCCTACATCTAATAGAGGCATATCAAAAGAAATAATGAGAATATACATCAAAAGAAGTCAATTGTATCGATGTCTACATCGTCAATCCTGTCCACTTGATGTAACTCCTATTGAGTCACTAAATCTCTATCTACAGGGATGTCAGGCCTATACAATGGAGGATCTACATCGGCAAAGCCATATGGGTCACCTGAGGGGCCAACGCCAAAGCTGGAAGGATCAAAAGTATCCGCCTCTGAAGGATCTCTGCCCAAGTGTCTGATAAAGAAATGTGCCCGGTCCAACTACCGGGTCAAACTGTCAATATGTGTCAAATGAGTCGGATCTTGGACACAGGCTAGCCAATACGTCATTATCACAGATCCTGGAACCATATCCCCCATGAACTATGTGGCGCGGGTCTGGGCTCCAATGGTACGAGGGAACCACCAATGCTGGAACATCTCCTAAGTGCAGGGACCCTCTGACAGTGTGAACCGTCAATCCCCAACAATGGGATATCAATGACGGGTGACTACGAAATAGGCCAATAATGTGAGACCCCAAATTTTATGAATAAAGATTTAAATTTCTTGAAATATTTTTTTTGAATATTATGTTGTGGATTTGATATAATGTTATAGTTGTGGGTAATATTTACAAATTTTACAAAGTAAGCAAGTGGTTATATAATATTCGATTGGCCGGGAAATAATCGTTTTAATAGGGAATATTCGTACGACGACACAATCATTGGTGGACCCCACAACGGAAGTATTGTCGTGGTAAGAAAACGACAGAATTATCTTTTTATAAAAATAACGGTGAAAATGTTACCGTTAAAACTATTGAACTACTCAGTAGTAAAAGTACAATAATACGCGTGGTTGCATAGTAGCACACGGTATTGATTATTGATGCTTACATAAGAAGTCACTCAGTTATACTCAATTATTGCTATAGTAATTGCTGCATCATATCTCTCATATTATTGATTCAATTATTGTCACAGTATCATCTGTATAATATGTTATATTATTAAATTAATAATTGGGATGACAAAGTTATTTATATTATTATTTGCAATATTGACAATGTCTAGAAGTTCTATCAAGGAGAGGTTTGGTCACCTAATTGCGCGCCAATAAGGAGAAATCCTTATTGGAAAGCCCCATCTTTCCTGGGAACGACCTGATTGTTAAATATTGTGAATTATAATATTAATGATGAATAAGTTCGTGTTGATTAAAGATGAAATTGATAGTTCCATTGTGTTGGAATTATTAGTGTTAGTGAAAATCGACATTTATTTCGATAATAATTGATGTTTGGGGGTTATATTGATAAATCGGATAATTAATCGGATAAATGAGTAATTAATTGCTACTTATTCACATGCTTATATAACTATTTGTTCACATGTGTGTACTATTGAGTCACATTCATTTACTATTAGGGGAGTTGGTGCAAGATTGATAATACTTGCATGACTAAGTTAAAATGGAGGTATAGATGGAGGTACTTTACTGTAATTCATATTTTCACATGTCTAGAACTATTGATTCACATGATTTATCTATTGATCCACATGATTTACTATTAGGGGAGGTGGTGCAAGTTTGATAATACTTGCAGGACTAAATTAAAAATGAAGGAAAAGAGGAAGGTATTGTACTGTAATATTTCAAGCCCCAAAACGTGCAATTATCAAAACTATATTTTTCTATAAAAAGAAGCTCATTCTTCCTTCATTTCTCACCAATTCACAAAAGCTATAAAGCAATTATTATAGAGAGAAATTATAGAGAGAAAGAAGAAGAGAAGTCTGTTACCTCACTACTCTAGTATCCAGTTTCTTTCTAAGGTAAGGGGTATTATTTCTTTCGTATTCATGAAGAGAGCTATTGTTATTCCATTCCTTATTATTCTGTTGGAATAACCTGTATACGCGGACTACCGTATATATGGTGAAATTATTCTGTTATTCTATTCTTTATTATTATGTTAGAATAACATGTCTATGCGAAGTACCGCATACATGGTGAAATTCTTCTATTATTCCATTCTTTATTATTCTGTGGGAATATCCTGTCTGTGCGTTTACGCATGACTTGGTTCCATTATTTATTATTCCGTCGGAATATCCTGTCTGTGCGTTTACGCATGACCTGGTTCCATTATTTATTACTCTGCTGGAATATCCTGTCCGTGTGTTTATGCATGATCTGGTTCCATTATTTACTATTCTGTTGGAATAACCTGTCTATGCGGTCTATCGTATGCCTGGTGAATTCTTCTGTTATTCCATTCCTTATTTTTTCTGTTGGAATAACCTGTCTATGTGGATTACCACATGCAAGGTGAATGATCCTTCGTATTCATTCTTTATTAAATTGTGAAAATGATCTGTTTACGTGGATTAGCGCATGGCGGATGAAAATCTATTTGCAGTTTCGTAATTTTTCTGAACCTCAAAAATTCTGGAAAAATTTGAATTGATTATTTGATGAGTTTTCTATATTGTGTCCAAAGATGGCGATTTTTGGATGTGTAGATTAAGAGTTATGGATTTTATGGGAAAAGACTATTTTAAAAGTAAACCCTTATAACTCCTTGTGGTTAACTCCAAAATTGGTAAAATTATTATTGGGAGTACAAATATATATAACAGGAGTATACCCTATAAATTTTGGAATTTTTGGACAAAAGTACAATTTATGATAAATGTTTAAATATTCGGCAGTTTTGGACATATGAAAAATAGTAAATGAATTTTAAAAATTTCGAGAAAAATATATGTTCAATATGGGACTAGATTCTGTTAAATCCCAGAAAAGAAATATTTTTGGGACTGATTTGGTATTTTTCATGAAAATGAACTAGTTATGAGTAAATGAATTAAATATGTTATGTGAAGTAACAAGATTGGAAAATAGGATTTTATGGCTTGGGAATCCTATATAGGGTATATGCAGATTTTTGATGAGGGATTTGATCATTGGTGATGAAATCTTATGAGTATGTCATTTTTGAATGATTAAATGCATTATTTGGTAAAGTGTAAACAATTGAAATAAATTGTTTATAAGTTTAAGAAGTGAATAAAATATTGTTATAATATTAATAATATTAGATTATGAGTTTATTAAGTGATTGATAATATTTGGATAAATTTAAAGTCTTTAATATTTATCCTTGTTTTCGTTTGATTAACGCTTATATCATTGTCATCATCCTCATGCATATATTGTGATGAAAGTCATCTTTGGCTTACGTGCATAGATGGACTTGGTATGATTATGACTATGGATTAGTCGGTATAATCATGACCTGTAATGTTATAAATGATGTGGTAAAAGTCCTCGGTGGCACATGAGTGCATTGATGGACGATTTTTGGTATGATTATGATCGTGGATTATTCAAAGATAGTTATGACCATTGATGATTTAATGACTATCCTTGGCCCGTAGTGTAGGGATGATTCGATGATGTGGTTTATTTATTAAGCTGAGTCTCAGCGATAAAAATTGATGAAAACATTTTAAATTATAGAAGATAATAGATATCATGCTCTACTTGACTCTTATATTGATTGCTTATTCTGTTGCAGTTAAACTTGATGCCTATTGTATTTTATCAGTTTAACATTGTTGAAGACTAATGATAATTTATTCTGCATTATCTTAGTCATAATATTTCTTACTAGGCTAGTTGAGCTCACCCTTTTGCTTTCATTGTTCTCTTCAGGAAATGAGAACGTAGTCTAGACTAGTTGGGGAACAGAGTGATGGTCCGAAATGGTGTATTAGTAGTCCTCACTATTCTGTAAAATAGCGTGACAATAAATGTAATGAAGACTCCATTGAGTGTGGATATTTTCTAGATGATAATATTCTTATTAATACTCTCAGCTATGTTTTGTCGTATTTTACACGACTGTTGTATAATTAAGTGGTTTTTGAATTTATGTACCATGTATTATTTGGTGACTCAAGATGGATGATGTATACTGTGACGCCCCCAAAAATAGGTATACATCACCCATCTTGGGTAGTCAGATACATGGTACAGAATTTAAATACAACTTACTAATATAACTGTCGTGTACAATATGACATAAACTGTGAGTTTGAATACAAATATTGTCTACTAGATATTATACAAACTCAAAAGGAGTCCTCATTACAATTATTATCACACTATTTCAGAATAGTGAGGACTACTAATGCTATCCTCCGGGCCATTACTCCGCTCCCCGACTTCGTCCCAAATATATTCTCATTTCACAAGAGAATGAAGAAAGAAAGGGTGAGCTCAACTAGCTCAAGAAGAAATATTATGACTAAGATAATGCGTAATAAATTATCATTAGCCACAACAAAGTTAAACCGATAAAATATAATGAACATCAAGTTTAACTACTGAAGAACCAAAGAATCCATTAAAAGAGTCAAGTAGAAAATAAAATCTACTATCTTTTATGATTTAAAAGGTTTTTCATCATCATTATAGCCGAGACTCGACTTTAATAAATATTCCACATCATTGAATCACCCCGCACTACTACCAAGGATATTCTTTATTTATCACGACCACAATTATTCATGCACTACTACGGCCAAGAATAGTTGTGTATTCGTTAATGGTCATGATCATGCCAACAATCGTCCATCAATGCACTACTACCATCGAGGATTTTTATCATATCATTTGTAACATTACTATCATGATTACAATCGAATAGTCTCTCGGTCATAATCATACCAAGTCCATCTATGCACTACAAAAGCCACGATTGACTTTCAACATAATATAAACATGAGGATGATGACAATGATATAAGAATTCAATAAAACAAGTTCAAGAATTATTTTATCCGAGAATTATTAACGTCCAAATTATCAACATGATACTATTTTGTAGAGTAAAATTCAAGAATGATTAGAAGAATATTTCCATGAAAAGATACTGGATGAAATGCAAATATCAAGGATATTCTACTAATTTCATGGAGTATAGAAGTCAAAGTTTTAACCAACCGGGTATAATAAAAAATGGAATAACAAAAGAAATCACCATGCATGCGATAGGCCAGACAAAAAAGTTATTCTAACGAATAATAAATAACGGAATTCAGTCCCATGTAAACGCATGCATGTGAGGATGTTCCAATAGAATAATAATAAAGACGGAACCGAATTAGTGTAAAACACATGAGATAGGATGTTCCAATGTAATAATAATAATGACGGAACCGTGTCCTGTAAAAAACACACGCATGTGATGTTCCAATGTAATAATAAAGATTTTAACCAGTCCGTCCTAAAAACACACATGTGATGTTCCAATGTAATAATAATAAAGATTTTAACCAGTCCGTGTAAAACACACAGAGCATGTGATGTTCCAAATGAATAATAATAAAGATTTTAACCAGTCCGTAAAACACATGCATGTGGATGTTCCAATGAATAATAGAAGAATGTCACACAAGTATAGGGTAAATCACAGCGTATACAAAGTTATTCCAACGAAATAATAAGTAATGGAATAACAACTTCTCTTTATGAATAAGAAAGAATAACACCCCTTACATTTGGTAGGAGATTGAATACTGCAGAGTGTAGTAACAAAATACTCTTCTTCTTTCTCTCTTATTCTCTATACTTTCTCTCTAAAGCTTGAATGAATTAAGTGAAAAATAATGAAGCATTAGGCCTCTATTTATAGAAGATTTCTAGCTTAGCACCGCCATGTGAAAAGGCAAGTGGCTGGCTTGTCGGTGATGTGAAAAGAAAAGTGGTTCGATCGCTTTGTAATGTGAAACGACAAGTGGTTCGACGCTTTTGTAATGTGAAACGACAAGTGGTTCGGCCTTTCAATAATGTGAAACGACAAGTGGTTCGGCCTTTGGTAAAGGTAATTACTATTGATGAAGGTAAATACTATCGACGAAGAGACTCTTAGATGATGACATATATTTATAAAATAATCAAACTTACCACAAACGCCTCATAATGACTCTTTTATATACATTAAAGATTGAATAAATATTACCACAAATCATTTTATTTTTAATCAACACATTTTTAATCTTTCAACAATTATTAATCATTTATAACTTGTCGTCTCAATTAATATTATAACATAGTATACAGATGATACTGTGACAATAATTGAATCAATAATATAAGAGATATGATGCGTGATTCTTATCGTAGCAATAATTGAGTATAGCTAAGTGACTTCTCACGTAAGCATCAATAATCAATACTGTGTGCTACTATACAACTACGCGTATTACTGTACTTTTACTACCAGGTAGTTCAATAGTTTTAACGGTAACACCTCTGCCGTTATTTTTATAGAAAGATAATTTTGTCGTTTTCTAACTACGACAACACTTCCGTTGTGGGGTCCACTAATGATTGAGCCGTCGTACGAATATTTCCCGACAAAAAGAATATTCCCCGACCAAACGAATATTTTATAACAACTTGCTTACTTTGCAAAATTTATAAATATTACCCACAACTATAACATTATATCAAATTTATTCCATAATATTCAAAAATAATATTTATAGAAAATTCATCTTTATTTATAAAAGTTGGGGTCTTACAACCTCCCCTTCTTATGAAATTTCGCCCTCAAAATTAGGGTACATACCTGGTATGTCGAAGAGGTAAGGATACCTTGATTTCATTTCAGATTCTAACTCCCAAGTAATTTCCTCAACATCGTGGTTCCTCCACAAAACTTTGACTTGAGGTATAACCTTGGAGCGTAGAATATGTTCCTTCTTATCCAAGATTTGAACAGGAACTTCTTCATACGTCAAATCTTCCGCTATTTCGTCCGGTTCTAACTCAATAATGTGGTTCGGGTCTTTCACATATTTACGTAACATGGATATGTGAAAAACGTTATGAACACGAGACATACTTGGCGGTAGAGCGAGTCTATAGGCCACAGTTCCTACTCGATCGAGGATTAAAAATGGACCGATGAATCGAGGATTAAGTTTTCCTCTCTTTCCAAATCTTGTAACTCCTTTCCACGGAGCAACTCTTAACAACACATGATCTCCTATATCGAATTCCACGTCCTTTCGATGAAGATCAAAGATAACTCTTTTATCGATTTTGTGAGGTTTTTATACGTTATCGGATCATTTGAATCTTTTCCGTAGTCATACATACCAACTCCTATCCCCAACAACATTGCTTCACCCACCTCAACCCAAAGATACCGGAGAACGACACTTTCTTCCATACAACGCTCGAATGGAGCCATGCCATACTTGCTTGATAACTGTTGTTGTAGGAAAACTCCACCAATGGTAAGAACTTGTCCCAACTCCCTTGAAATCAAGGACACGAGTCTTAATAGATCTTCAAGAGTTTGAATAGTCCTCTCCACTATCCGTCTGCCTAAGGATGATATGCCGAGCTAAATCGTAAAGTCTGTGCTCATAGCTTTTTGCAAACTAACCCAAAACCGTGAAGTGAATCTTGGGTCTTGATCGTAAACTATGGATACTGCAAGCATACCATGCGCCTTACAATCTCGCTTATGTACATACGAGCAAGAAGTACAAGTGTATAAGTTTCTCGTATCAGTAAGAGATGAGCATACTTGGTCAATCTATCAACAATGACCCAAATCGCATCAATGCCTTGAGAAACCTTAGGAAGACCGGTAACGAAATCCATGGTAATGTGCTCCCACTTCCATTCTGGAATTTCAAGTGGTTGCAATGGACCTTTTGGTACTTGATGCTCCGCTTTAACTCGTTAACAAGTTAGACACCTTGAGATAAACAACCGCTATCTCTCTCTTCTTCATATTGCTCCACCAAAATGTATGACCTAATATCATGATACATTTTGTACTCCCGTGATGGATTGGAAATGGTGTGTTGTGCGCCTCCCATCATGATATTATACTTTAAATCGTGGTCGTTAGGAACACAAAAGTCCGGAGTTGACTCAAGTATTCCTTCTTCATCGATTCTTGCTTCCTAAGATAGCACCTTCTTGCACTTTCTTCCTCATACGCATCGCCTCCGTGTCCAGAAGCTTGAGCGACTTTTAACTTTATCGATTAAAAGTTCGGTTCTACTCAGATACTCGCTATCATCATCACATGCGTCCCTAGAGTCTTTAACCCTATCTCCATCTTTTGCAAGTCACACAAAATGGGCCTTTGTGTTGACAATATCGCACTTCGTATTTGCATATGATCTTCTACTCAATGCGCCGCCTACCACGCTCGCTTTTCGTGATGGTATTGGATGGTATGATCATAATCTTTCAATGAGCTCAAGCCAACGTCGTTGTCGATATTGAGTTCCTTTTGAGTGAAGAAATATTTGAGGCTTTTATGATCCGTAAAGATCTCCACTTTCTCCCCATACAAGTAATGCCTCCAAATTTTAAGTGCAAGAGATAATACCGCTAACTCTAGATCATGAGTAGGATAATTCCTCTCATATTCTTTGAGTTGTCGCGAGGCATAGGCAATAACTTTTCCATGTTGCATGAGAACACATCCCAACCCTTTGCTCAAGCATCATCAGATGACAAATCCTCCGAGGCGGATGGTATTGTCGAACAAAAGCTAAAATAAGTCTCCTCTTGAGTTCTTGAAAACTCCTCTCACATTCTTCGCTCCAACCGAACTTTGTATCTTTCCGAGTCACCGAGTCAATGGAGTAGCGATTCAAGAAAATCCTTCCACGAATCTCCAATAATAACCAAATTAAACCGAGAAAGCTACGTACTTCATCCATCGATTTAGGTTGTTCCCACTTTGAATAGCTTCAATCTTTCTTTGGGTCAACAGATATTCCATGTCCCGATACCACGTGCCCAAGGAATGCTACTTCTTGAAGCCGAACTCACATTTCTTCAACTTGGCATGAAGCTTATATTCACGAAGCTTTTGGAGTGTCGACCTCAAGTGTTGCTCATGATCTTCACGGCTTTTGGAATAAATAAGGATGTCATCAATAAAGGCGACCATAAAGTGATCTAAATATTCCTCAATACTTTGGTTCATCATATCCATGAAGGCAACAGGAGCATTAGTCAATCCAAAGGACATGACTAGGAATTCATAATGCCCGTCTGGAGTTCCGGAAGCCGTCTTTGGAATGTCACGGTTCTAATCTTCAATTGGTGATATCCTAATGAAGATCAATCTTTGAAAAGAATTTGGCTCCTTGCAACCGGTCAAACAGTCATCAATACGTGGCAATGGATACCTATTTTTGATGGTGACATGATTCAACTCCCGATAATCAATACAAAGTCGCATACTCCCATCTTTCTTCTTCACGAATAGAACAGAGCACCCCAAGGAGAAGTACTAGGGACGAATAAAGCTAATGTCTAACAATTCCTGCATTGGGTCTTTAACTCACGAAGTTCAATAGGAGCCATTCGATATGGGGCTTTGAAATAGGTTTTGTATCGGGTTCAAGGTCGATACAAAATTCAATTTCACGCCTGGGGTAGGCTAGGAAGTTCTTCTAGAATACGTTAGAAAATTTATTAACAATAGAAATATCGCTCAAAACCGACGTATTTTTGTTTAAATCATGACATGAGCTAAGAAAGCTTGACATCCGCTTTTTCAATAAACGAATAGCTTTATGGCTTGAGATGACCGTGATTGATTTTAATGGTTTGGTCATTTGAATTAAGCATAATAGGTTGATTAGGAATATGAAAGCTAACAACCTTACGAAAACAATCAATTTTTGCATGATAAGTAGTTAACCAATCAATCCTAGAATCACGCCAAATGCAAGTATTTTAATGAAATAAGATCGACAGTGTAATGTGAGGGTACCGATTTGAACCAAACAAGACTTATAAACGTTTGGATGTAATGAAGGTTTCTCCCAACAGAGTTTCCACAGATAAGTCAAAGTCTAATTTCTCCTGAGTCAAATTTAATCGATGAGCGCAAGTAGTAGAGAAAAAAAAGAATGGGTAGAACCCAGATCAAATAAAGTATAGACTTCGTTAGAGTTTATGATAAGCTTACCCGTGATAACCTCATTCGGATTCCTTGCTCTTTGGGAGGTCACAACAAACGCCTCCCTCAGACTACACGGCTTTGACTTTTACGGGACTACCTTTGGTGCCTCCATCCTAGTCAATTTGTCTTCTCAGAAATGACAAAATCGAGCTAAGTGACCTTCTTTCCACAATTATAACATGCTTTGACTGGCATGGCGCAGCTTGGATCGATGTGTCCCTCTCCTCCGCATTTGAAGCATATGATAGGTGGTCTTTCTCCTTCCTTAACAACGGTGTCTTGGTCGACGCTCTTTCCATCATTGTTGAATCTCCTTTTCTTGAAATGTCCATTCTTATTGTTTTGGCCTCGATTACCACCAAGTGGTAACCATATCCGCCCGTTGATTCCCTCCACGCTTGTTGTCACCGCTTCGATGACTACTCTCACCGGTATTATAATTTTGCTTACCGCTTCTTTTTTAGTTGCGTTGACTCATTATCGCTACTCCACTAATCGAGCCCTATTTACAACATCTCAATACAAACACAGCTTTTATGAGAAATAAGATGTTGACGTATCTCCTACTTTCAAACCTCTTAAAAACATTCGCCCATTCTCTCTTCATTATCCACCAAGTGGGACGAAACCGTGATAACTCCGCAAATTTTGCCTCGTATCATGACACACTGGCCATATTGTTTTGTTCCAACTTGATAAACTCCACCTCCTTCATGTGGCGAATACTCTTAGGAAAGTATTTGTCGTTGAATGACTCCCTCGGAACTTCTCCCAAGATATCTTCAAGACAAAGAAGTTTAGTACGCTTTCCGATTCCCACCAAGAATCTGCCTCTCCGCGCAAAAAAAATAAAGGCGTGAAGGGAACCTTTTGCTCCTGAGCATCCCAAGACATCAAATATCTTGGTAATCTGCTTTATCCATGCTTCCGCCAGAAGTGGTTTTGGCTCTCCCTTAAACTCCGGTGGTCCCAGCTCCTTGAATTGCTTAGCGGTGACCGCCCGAGAGTTTTCCGTGTTTCCACCTATGTTTTGGACAGAGTCGCTCTACTTTCATTGTTGCATAAATTGCATAAAGCCTCTCGAACATTTGATCATTCATCATTTAGTCGGTGTTGTTGTTTGCATGAGGATTGTCGCCTTCGATGCACATTATCCTCGATTATTGATATGTGGTGAATCAACGATCGCTCAAGCCCCATTGCTATTCTCAACATTCTCGGATGTCATTTTCGAGATCATCGCCACAAAACAAAAGGTTAATTGACATGTAACAAAATTATCCCTATATTCTCGACCAACCAATAAAATAGCACATAAACTTAGGTAGGTCATACTAGTGAAGGTATTCCCCGCCTCCCTCCTAGTACTATTCTCACATCTTAGCCAGATCATATCCTAAGCTCGATACTAACCGTGGCGCCCCAAAAATAGGTATACATCACCCATCTTGGGTAGTCGATATCATGGTACGATTTTAAATACAACTCTACTAATATAACTGTCGTGTACAATACGACATAAACTGTGAGTTTGAATAAAAATATTGTCTACTAGATATTATACAAACTCAAAAGGAGTCCTCATTACAATTATTATCACACTATTTCACAGAATAGTTAGGACTACTAATGCTATCCTCTGAGGCCATTACTCCGCTTCCCGACTAAATCCAAGCTATATTCTCATTTCCTGAAGAGAACAGTGAAAGAAAGGGTTAGCTCAACTAGCTCAGTAAGAAATATTATAACTAAGATAATGCAGAATAAATTATCATTAGCCTACAACAGTGTTAAACTGATAAAATATAATGAACATCAAGTTTAACTACGATTGGAACCAAAGAATCCATTAAAAGAGTCAAGTAGAAAATAAAATCTACTATCTTTTATGATTTAAAAACGTTTTTCATCATCATTATAGCTTTAGACTCAAATTTTAATAAATATTCCACATCATTGAATCACCCCGCACTACTACCAAGGATATTCTTTAGTATCACGACCATAATTATTCATGCACTACTACCAAGAATAGTTGTGTATTCATTAATGGTCATGATCATGCCAACAATCGTCCCATCAATGCACTACTACCATCGATGATTTTTATCATATCATTTGTAACATTACTACCATGATTACACCGAATAGTCTCTCGGTCATAATCATACCAAGTCCATCTATGCACTACAGTGCCACGATGACTTTCAACATAATATAAACATGAGGATGATGACAATGATATAAGAATTCAATAAAACAAGTTCAAGAATTATTTTATCCAGGAATTATTAATGTCCAAATTATCAACATGATACTGTTTTGTAAAGTAAAATTCAAGAATGATTAGAAGAATATTTCCATGAAAAGATACTGGATGGAACACAAATATCAAGGATATTCTACTAATTTCATGGAGTATATAAGTCAAAGTTTTAACCAACTGGGTATAATAAAAAAATGGAATAACAAAAGAAATCACCATGCATGCGATAGAATCGCATGCAGCAAAAGTTATTCCAACAAAATAATAAATAACGGAACCAGTCCCACAAAATGCATGCATGTGGATGTTCCAACAGAATAATAATAAAGACGGAACCAGTCCTGTAAAACACACAGACATAGGATGTTCCAATGTATAATAATAAAGATTTTAACCAGTCCTGTAAAAACACACGCATGTGATGTTCCAATGAATAATAATAAAGATTTTAACCAGTCCTGTAAAACACATGCATGTGATGTTCCAATGTAATAATAGAAGAATGTCACCAAGTATAGGTAAACCATGCAGATACAAAAGTTATTCCAATGTAATAATAAGCAATGGAATAACAACAGCTCTCTTCATGAATAAGAAAGAATAACACCCCTTACATTTGGTAGGAGATTGAATACTTTGCAGAGGTGTAGTAACAAAATACTCTTCTTCTTTCTCTTATTCTCTCTACTTTCTCTCTAAAGCTTGAATGAATTCGTGAAAAATAATGAAGCATTAGGCCTCTATTTATAGAAGATTTCTAGCTTAGCACCTGCCATGTGAAAAGGCAAGTGGCTTGACGACTGGTGATGTGAAAAGAAAAGTGGTTCGACGCCTGTAATGTGAAACGACAAGTGGTTCGATGCCTGTAATGTGAAACGACAAGTGGTTCGATGCCTAGTAAAGGTAATTACTATTGACGAAGGTAAATACTATTGACGAAGAGACTCTTAGATGATGACATATGGGCCCCCCTATAAAATAATCAAACTTACCACAAACGTCTCATAACAGACTCTTTATATACATTAAGGATTGAATAAATTTTACCACAAATCATTTTATTTTTAATCAACACATTTTTAATCTTTCAACAATTATTAATCATTTATAACTTGTCGTCTCAATTAATAATATAACATATTATACAGATGATACTGTGACAATAATTGAATCAATAATATAAGAGATATGATGCAACAATTACTGTAGCAATAATTGAGTATAGCTAAGTGACTTCTCACGTAAGCATCAATAATCAATACCGTGTGCTACTATACAACTCACGCCAGACATCGTACTTTTTTACTACCGGTAGTTCAACAGCTTTTAACTTAGTAACACCTCTGCCGTTATTTTTATAGAAAGATAATTTTGTCGCTTTTCTAACTACGACAACACACTTCCGTTAGGGGGTCCACCAATGATTGAGTCGTCGCATTTAATATTCCCCGACAAAAAAGAATATTCCCCACCAAACGAATATTTTATAACAACTTGCTTACTTTGTAAAATTTATAAATATTACCCACAACTATAACATTATATCCAATTTATTCCATAATATTCAAAAATAATATTTATAGAAAATTCATCTTTATTTATAAAAGTTGGGGTCTTACATATACCTATTTTGGGGGCGTCACAGTTGGTATCAAAGCTTAGGGATATGATCCCTGGCTGAGATGTGAGACAAGAACTAGGAGGGGAGAGACGGTGAATTCCTTCGCTGGTATGACCTACCTAAGTTTATTTGGTATTTAATTGGTCGGTCAGAGTATAGGGATTATATGTGATATGTCGATTAACCCCTGTTTTGGGGTAGTATTTGAAAATGGCATCTAAAAATGTTGAGATCAGCAATGAAGCATATGAGACCGTTGAGTCACCAACGATCAATACCCAGGATAATGTGCAACATGACGATAATAATCCTCAGGTAAATAACAACACCGATCAAATGATGAACGATGGGATGTTCAGAGGCTTTATGCAATTCATGCAACATAACGTAAGAGAGACTCCTGTTCAAAATATAGGTGGAAATAATGGCAACCCACGGTCGGTCACCGCTAAGCAGTTCAAGGAGTTGGGACCATCGGAGTTTTTGGGAAAGCCATAACCACTTAAGGCGGAGGCGTGGTTAAAGTAGATCACCAAGATATTTGATGTCTTGGGATGCTCCGAGGAGCAAAATGTTCCCTTTGCCACCTTTATGTTGCGTGAAGAGGCAGATTACTGGAGGGAATCTGTAAAGCGTACCCAGCCTGACGCACTCAAAATGTCTTGGGAGAAGTTCCAAGAACTTTTCAACGACAAGTACTTTCTTGAAAGTATTCGTCACATGAAGGAGGTGGAGTTTATCAAGTTGGAGCAAAACAATATGACCTTATCGCAATACGAGGCTAAATTTGCGGAGTTATCCCGGTTTACATCCTATTTGGTTGATAATGAGGAGAGAATGACGCGAATGTTTCTAAGAAGTTTGAAACCCGATATATGTAAATACCTCATTTCTCAAAAACTTTGTTTATATTCAGATGTAGTGAATAGGGCTCAGTTATTGGAGCACGATAATGAGCCAGCCCAACCAAAAGGTAATGACAAGAAACACGATAATAATTGTACCGGTGGAAATGGCCATCGGAACAATAATAACCATCGTGGGGGAAATTATCATGCCAAGAATGGTAACCACTTCGGTGGTAATCATGGCAAAGATAATAGAAGTGGATAATTCAAGAAGAGAAGATTTAACGATGATGGGAAGACGTCGGCAGCAGCACCAATAACTATTTTCAAAGAAGAAGAACGATCGCCAGTTAGATCCTATAGATGCGGAGAGGAGGGACACATAAGTCCAAATTGTTCACAGCCTTCCAAAGCATGTTACAATTGTGGAAAAGAAGGTCACCTAGCCCGATTTTGTCGTACACCAAAGTCAAGTCCAGCTGAGACGGTGGCACCAAAGGCGGATAAGGATAAAAAGCGAGTAACCCGAACGAAGTTAGCACGGGTTAGTTAATTATAAATTCGTGCGAAATCTATACCTTATTAGATATCAGTTCCACCCATTCTTTTATCTCTCTTGCTTGCACTCAACGTTTAAATTTGACTCCGGAGAGATTAGACTTTGACTTATCGATTGAAACTCGGTTATGAGAAACCTTCGTTACCTCCACTATTTATAAGACTTGTTTGATTCAAATTGACACTTTAACGTTACCTATCAATCTTATCTCTTTGAAAATACTTGCTTTTGATGCGATTTTAGGAATCGATTGGTTAGCTACTCATCATGCTTTTCGTAAGGTTGTTAGCTTTTATATTCCTAACCAACCTATTTTGCGAATTCAAGCAACCAAACCACTAAAGTCAATCATTGTCATATCAAGCCATTAGTAAAGAGCCCCGAGCCTTTCGCTGGTGACTTCCAAGTCTTCAAATACATCGAAGCCAGAATATCCGTAGGGAACATCGTGAATAACGATGACAAGTTGATAGGTATCAATGTGACGTGCTATCCAAGTCTTGGATGAGAGTCACAGTTTTGAATGACATTTCTATTGTTAATAAATTTCCTAACGTATTCCTGAAGACTTCTTAGCTTACCCCTAGAGCGTGAAATCGAATTTTGTATTGACCCTAGTACAAAACCCATTTCTAAAACCCTTAAATATTTTTTCAACCAAAACGAACGTATCATGCGCCAAAGATGTTGTGTGAGACCCCAGATTTTATCAATAAAGATTTAAATTTTGTCGAAATAATTTTTAATATTATGGTGTGAATTTGAGATAATATTATAGTTGTGGGTAGTATTTATAAATTTTGCAAAGTATGCAAGTGGTTATATTATATTCGATTGGTCGGGGAATATTCGGTTTAGCAGGAAATATTCGTACAACGGCTCAATCATTGGTGGACCCCACAACAGAATTATTGTCGGATTGAGAAAACGACAAAAATATTTTATTGAAATAACGGCGGAAGTTTTACCGTTGATACTGTTGAACTACTTTCTAAGTAGTAAAAGTACAATGTACGTGTGGTTGCATAGTAATACACGGTATTGATTATTGAAGCTTATGTGAGAAGTCACTAAGTTTGATTCCATTATTGTCGATTAATAATATGAATTATTATAATGATAATGACGCTTTGTTTTTATTCGTATTATTAACGTAATAAAATGTAAACATCTTTTATATAAAAGCGTATTACTTTATTAAAATTATTCTATAAATAGAATATATTATATTTTATTATGCATAGTGTTGCATAGTGTTTTGCATAGTGTTTTGTATAGTGTTGCATAGTGTTTGCATAGTAAAATGTTTTTATATAAATAGAATATATTATATTTTATTTAAAAGATTTTGCTTTAAATATGGACCGTCAGATTAAAGTAAATCAATCTGGACCGTTCATAGATTAATTACTATGCATTCTATTTTCCTATAAATAGAAGCTCATTCCTTCATTATTTTCTTACGAATTCACTGAAACTCTAGAGAGAGAAATTATAGAGAGAAGCTATAGAGAGAAAATCTATAGAGAGAAAGAAGAAGAGTATTCTGGTACTTCACCGCTTTGATATCCAAAGGTCTTTTACTAGTAAGGGATATTATTTGTTGTACTGTGTAAGGGTGTTATTCTTTCTTATTCATGAAGAGAACTTCTGTTATTCCATTCATTATTATTCTGTTGGAATAACCTGTAAAAGTGGCATACCCTATACATAACCTGTATACGCGGCATACCCTATACTTGGTGAAATCCTTATATTATTCCATTCTTTATTATTCTGTTGGAATAACCTGTATACGCGGAATCCCCAATACTTGGTGATCTTCTCTGTTATTCCATTCTTTATTATTCTGTTGGAATAACCTGTATACGCGGCATACCCTATACATAATCTGTATACGTGGTTTACCTTATACTTGGTGACATTCTTTTATTATTCTGTTGGAACATCCTGCATCATGTGTTTTACACCCGACCGGTTTCCGCCTTTATCATTCTCATTGAATACCTCTGTCATGTGTTTTACACCGGACCGGTTCCATTGTTTATTATTATTCAAAGATTTATTATTCTCGGTGGATCATCCTCACATGGTGTGAATTTCACGACCGGTTCCGTTATTATTATTATTACGCTGGAATAACTTTTCTCATGTGAAGTACCGCATGCATGGTGATTTCCTTTGTTATTCCATTCTTTATTATACCCAATTGGTTAAAACTTTGACTTCTATACTCCATGAAATTAGTAGAATATTCTTGATATTTGTGTTTCACCCAAAGATCTTTTCATGGAAATATTCTTCCGATCATTCTTGAATTTTACTCTACAAAACAGTATCTTGTTGACAATTTGGGCGTTAATAATTCCTCGGATAAAATAATTCTTGAACTTGTTTTATTGAATTATTATGTCATTGTCATCATCCTCATGTTATATTATGTTATCTTTGGCTTACGTGCATAGATGAACTTAGTATGATTATGACCAGGATCATTCTTGTTTAATCATGGCTTGTTATAAATGATGTGATAAAAGTCCTCGGTGGCCTCGTAATGCGATGATGGATAGTTTTTGGTATGATTATGACCAGGGGTGATTCTTGTATAGTCATGACCATTGATAATTTGATGAAAATCCTTGACCATGGTACAGGATGATTAGATATTGTGGTTTATTCATTAAACCGAGTCTTAGTGATAAAATTTATGAAAACCTTTTAAAACCTAAAAGATAGTAGACTTTATTTTCTACTTGACTCTTTTAATGGATTGATATATTCACCGCAGCTTAAACCGGTTGTCTATTATATATTTTATCGCTTTAACATCATTGAAGGCTAATGATAATTTATTCGCATTATCTTAGTCATAATATTTCTTACTTGGCTAGATGAGCTCACCCTTTCTTTCACCGTTTCTCTTCAGAAATGAGAATATAGCCGGGACGAGTCCTGTGAAAAAGAGTGATGGTCCCAAGATAGCATTAGTAGTCCTCACTATTCTGTTAAATAGTGTGACAATAAATGTAATGAGGACTCCTTGAGTATGGATATTGTCTAAATGACAATATTCCTATTAGAACTCTCAGTTTATGTATTGTCGTATGTTACACTACAGATGTATAATTAAGTTTGTATTTGAATTTATGTACCATGTAAGTGGCGACCCAAGATGGGTGACGTATACCTAATTTTGGGGGCGTCACAGTTGGTATCAGAGCTTAGAGATATGATCCCTAGCTAAGATGTGAGAATAGTACTAGGAGGGGAGAGACGGGGAATACCTTCGCTAGTATGACCTACCTAAATTTATTTGGTATTTAATTGGTCTCACGTTAGAGTATAGGGATAATATGTGATATGTTAATTAACCCTTGTTTTGTGACAAAGTTTGAGAATGACATCCTAAAAATGTTGAGATAAGCAATGAAGCACATGAGAGTGTTGATTCACTAAAAAAAAGGTAATGACCAACAACACGATAATAATCATATCGTGGTGGCAATTCGCCATCGTAATAATGATAACCATCGTGGGGAAATTATCATGCCAATAATGGTAACCACTTGATTGGTAATCATGGCAAAGATAATAGAAGTGGAAATTGCAAGAAGAGAAGGTCATTTAGCCCAATTTTGTTGTGCACCAAAGTCAAGTCTAGTTGGGACGGTGGCACCAAAGGTGGATATGGACAAAATAAAGTCGTTGGTTTTAGGAAGTGCATTTTCATGACTTCTCAAAAAGCGAGTAAACCGAACGGTTAGCACCACGGTTAGTTAATTATAAATTGCGAAGTCTATACCTTATAAGATACTTTGGTTCTACCCATTATTTTATCTTTCTTGCTTGTGTTCAACGCTTAAATTTGACTCAGGAGAGTTAGACTTTGACTTATTGGTTGAAACTTCGTTAGTAGGAGCCTTCGTTACGCTTACTATTTTTAAATCTTGTTTGATTCAAATAAACACTTTCACGCTACTCGTCGATCTTATCTCTTTGAAAATACTTGCCTTTGAGGTAATTTTTGAAAACGATTAATTAACTACTCGTTATTCTTTTTGTTAGGTTGTTAGCTTTCATATTCCTAACCAACATGTTATACGAATTCAAAGTAACCAAACCCTAAAGTTAATCACTGTTATATCAAGCCATAAGTAAAGAGCCCCGATCCTTTCATTGTTGACTTCCTTGTGTGGAATGCACCGGCCGACTTTCTCAGGGGCGACGTCGTGAATGAAGATGGCAAGTATATAGGTATCATTGTGAGGTGCTATCTAGGTTAAGGGATAGAAGTCACAAGTTGGTATCAATGTGACGTCTTATCCAAGTTTTGGACGAGAGTCACGCTTTGAATGATATTTCTATTATTGATAAATTTCTTGGCGTATTCTTGAAGACTTCCTAGCCTACCCTAGAATGTGAAATCGAATTTTGTATTGACCCCAGTACAAAAACCCATTTCTTAAACCCTCAAATATTTCTTCAACTAAAAGGATCTGTTTACGAGGATTATGATGAAAGTCATAATAAAAGCATTGGACTAATGAAAATCATGGGTATATGAAGTATTAGTAAGTGTTATGATGAGTTATGTGGGTTATTATGTGAAAACATGAAAGTTTCTTAGAAATCACAAAGAGTTGAAAATCAGATTTTGGTGAAAAATGTAACATGAAATTCAATTGACCATATCTCCTATTATATTTTGAATTTTTGAGTGTGGTCAAGTCCTAGAGTTAGATCTATGAGTCACCTAACTAATCCAAGTGGAATTACTGGAAAAGGTGTTGTAGATTTTTGTGTGGACTGATTTTAGCAAAGGAGTGCAAAGCTGCAAAAACCGAAAAAGCTACTGCCATGATTTTGGAGGGGCTGTTTCGGCCACTTAAATTATGAGAAAAAATTCTGGCATTTTGGGACATGAAAGTATATGGTATAAAGTACCTCCTGTCCAAAAATGAGCTCATTCTGACTTAAAATGAGCAAGTTATGACTATTTCAATATTTAGGTTTTTCCGACGAAAAATGCTATAACCGGAGTTCTATAACTCCGATGACCGTGAAATTTAAACTGGAAGCTCACGTTAACATGTGTAAGATTCTGCAAAGATTTGGGAATTTTTGGAGTTAAACTTGAGGTAGCTAATTTCTTAAGGAATTAACTAGAAATTGATTTTTGAAAAATAGTAAATGAATTTTAAAAATTCCGAGAAAAATATATTTTCATTATGGGACTATATTATGCTAAATCCCAGAAAAGAAATATTTTTGGGACTGATTTGGTATTTGTCATGAAAATAGTTTAGTTACGAACATATGAGTTAAATATGTTATGTGAAGTAACAAAGTTGAAAATAGGATTTTATGGCTAGAGAATCCTATATAGAGTATATGCATATTTTTTTTGATGAGGATTTGATCATTGGTGATGATATCTTATGAGTATGGCATTTTGAATGATTAAATGCATTATATGGTAAAGCGTAAACAATTGAGATAAATTGTTTATAAATTTAAGAAGTATTGTTATAATATTAATGATATTAGATTATGAGATTATTAAGTGATTGATAACATGGGGATATTCTTGAATCTCGATAAATTATATTATAAATGTTTAATATTTATCTTTTATCTCATTTGATTGATTCTTTATATCATTATCATCATGCTTATATTATGTTGAAAGTCATCTATGGCCCAGAAAGTGCATAGATGGACTTGGTATGATTATGACCGTGGATTGTTCTAAGATAATCATAATCGTAATTGAAAACACGATTATCTTTGCACGTAGTGCATGGATAATTTGTGGTCGTGATACTAATGAATACACGATTATCTTTGGTCAGTAGTGCATGGATAATTTGTGGTCGTGATACTAATGAATACACGATTATCTTTGCACGTGGTGCATGGATAATTTGTGGTCGTGATACTAATGAATACACGATTATCTTTGGTAGTAGTGCATGGATAATTTGTGGTCGTGATACTAATGAATACACGATTATCTTTGGTCAGTAGTGCATGGATAATTTGTGGTCGTGATACTAATGAATACACGATTATCTTTGGTAGTAGTGCATGGATAATTTGTGGTCGTGATACTAATGAATACACGATTATCTTTGGTCGTAGTGCATGGATAATTTGTGGTCGGATACTAATGAATACACGATTATCTTTGCACGTAGTGCGTGGATAATTCGTGGTCGTGATAATAAAGAATATCCTTGGCCCGTGTAGCGTGGATGATTCGATGATGTGGATTAATTATTGAAATTTGAGTCTCAAAGAATGAAATATTAATTCATGGATGTGGTAAAAGTCATCTTTGTCAGTAGTGCATTGATAGACTTGGTATGATTATGACCAAGGATTATTCGGTATAATCATGATCAGATTGAAAACACGAATATCCTCGGCAAAAAAAGGTGCATGGATAATTCGTGGTTGTGATACTATTAAGTCGCGTCTCTCAAAGATTATTGGTTTTACAAATTGTATATCTTGGCCTCAGAGTGCAAAGATGAATTGTTAATGAATATCTTTGGTCGGATTAAGAAGATGAATTTAAATGATAAAGGTATTCAAAGTATCCTCACCTCTTTATCATACCAGGTACGTACCCTAATTTCGAGGGTAAAATTCCATAAGGAGGGGAGATTGTGAGACCCCAGATTTTATCAATAAAGATTCAAATTTTGTCAAAATAATTTTAATATTATGGTGTGAATTTGAGATAATATTATAGTTGTGGGTAGTATTTATAAATTTTGCAAAGTATGCAAGTGGTTATATTATATTCGATTGGTCGGGGAATATTCTTATTAGCAGGAATATATTCGATAACTACTCAATCATTGGTGGACCCCACAAATGTAATTATTATCTGGATTGAGAAAACGACAAAAATATTTTATTGAAATAACGGCGGAAGTTTTACCATTGATCTTTGTTGAACTACTCTTTAGTAGTAAAAATACAAAGAATCACGTGTGGTTGCATAAGAAGCACACGATTTGATTATCGATGCTTATGTGAGAAGTCACTCGGTTTGATTCCATTATTGTCGATTAATAATATGAATTATTATAGCGATAATGACGCTTTTGTTTTATTCAGTATTATTAACGTAATAAAATGTAAACATCTTTTATATAAAATGTATACTTTATTAAAATTATTCTATAAATAGAATATATTATATTTTATTATGCATAGTGTTGCATAGTGTTTTTTTGCATAGTGTTGCATAGTGTTTGTATAGTAAAATGTTTTTATATAAATAGAATATATTATATTTTATTTAAAAGATTTTGCTTTAAATATGGACCGTCGATTAAAGTAAATCAATCTGGACCGCTCATAGATTAATTACTATGCATTCTATTTTCCTATAAATAGAAGCTCATTCCTTCATTATTTTCTTACGAATTCACCAAACTCTAGAGAGAGAAATTATAGAGAGAAGCTATAGAGAAAAATCTATAGAGAGAAAGAAGAAGAGTATTCTGGTACTTCACTACTTTGATATCCAAAGGTCTTTTTTACTAGTAAGGGATATTATTTGTTGTACATCGTAAGGGGTGTTATTCTTTCTTATTCATGAAGAGAACTTCATTATTCCATTCATTATTATTTTGTTGAATAACTCGTAAAAGTGGCATACCCTATACATAACCTCAGATACATGCAGCATACCCTATACTTGGTGAAATCCTTATATTATTCCATTCTTTATTATTCTCATTGAATAACTCAGATACGCTGAATCCCCTATACTTGGTGATCTTCTCTCATTATTCCATTTTTATTATTCTCGTTGGAATAACTCAGATACTGTGACATACCCTATACATAATCAGATAATGGTTTACCCTATACTTGGTGACATTCTTCTATTATTCATTGGAACATCCTCGTTTATGTGTTTTACACCCGACTGGTTCCGCTCTTTATTATTATTCTCGCTGGAACATCCTCGCATCATGTGTTTTACATCGACCCGGTTCCGCTTTTATCATTCTCGTTTGAATACCACATGCTCGTGTGTTTTACACCGGACCGGTTCCATTGTTTATTATTATTCAAATTTATTATTCATTGGATGATCATCCTCGCTTGCGTGAATTTCACCGACCGGTTCCGTTATTATTATTCTGTTGAATAACCTCGCCATGTGAAGTACCGCATGCATGGTGATTTCCTTTGTTATTCCATTCTTTATTATACCCAAATTGGTTAAAACTTTAACTTCTATACTCCATGAAATTAGTAGAATATTCTTGATATTTGCGTTTCATCCAAAGATCTTTTCATGGAAATATTCTTCCGATCATTCTTGAATTTTACTCTACAAAACAAAGATCTTGTTGACAATTTGACGTTAATAATTCTCCGGATAAAATAATTCTTGAACTTGTTTTATTGAATTATTATGTCATTGTCATCATCCTCATATTATATTATGTTATCTTTGGCTTACATGCATAGATGAACTTAGTATGATTATGACCGTGGATCATTCGGTATAATCATGGCTTGTTATAAATGATGTGATAAAATTCCTCATCGGCCCAGAATGCAAATGATGGATAGTTTTGATATGATTATGACCAGGGGTGATTCTAAGATAGTCATGACCATTGATAATTTGATGAAAATCCTTGACCGTGGTACAGGGATGATTAGATATTGTGGTTTATTCATTAAACTGAGTCTTAGTGATAAAAATTTATGAAAACCTTTTAAAACCTAAAAGATAGTAGACTTTATTTTCTACTTGACTCTTTTAATGGATTGCATATTCCGCTACAGTTAAACTAGTTGTCTATTATATTTTATCAGTTTAACACTGTTGAAGGCTAATGATAATTTATTCTGCATTATCTTAGTCATAATATTTCTTACTTGGCTAGTTGAGCTCACCCTTTCTTTCACTGTTCTCTTCAGGAAATGAGAATATAGCTGGGACGAGTCGGGGAAAAGAGTGATGGTCCCGAAGATAGCATTAGTAGTCCTCACTATTCTGCTAAATAATAGTGACAATAAATGTAATGAGGACTCCTTGAGTATGGATATTGTCTAAATGACAATATTCCTATTAGAACTCTCAGTTTATGCATTGTCGTATGTTACACGACAGATGTATAATTAAGTTTGTATTTGAATTTATGTACCATGTAAGTGGCGACCCAAGATGGGTGACGTATACCTAATTTTGGGGGCGTTACATGTTGGCTCAAGCTGTTGAATATTACGACTATACCATTCAATATCATTGTGGAAGAGCAAACGTGGTAGCTAACGCGTTGAGTAGAAGATCGTATGCGTTTTATGAGTGCGACGTTGTTAACACAAAAACCCATTTCGTATAACTTACAAATGATGAAGATAGAGTTAAAGACTCTAGGGACCCATGTGAAGATAACGAATATATGGGTAGAATCAAATTTATTCGATAAAGTTAAAAGTCGTTAAAGCTTCACACCCGAATCTAATGAATGTGAAGAAGAAGGTTTAAGAAGGCGTTATCTTAACCCTCGATTAAATTGGCCCATTTGAAATCCTTGATCGAGTAGGAACTGTGGCCTATAGACTCGTTTTACCACCAAGTATGTCGTGTGTTCATAACGTTTTTTACGTATCGATGTTATGTAAATATGTGGACAACCCGAACCACATTATTGAATTGGAACTAGACGAGATGGCAGAATATTTAACGTATGAGGAGATATGTATTAAAATCTTGGATAAGAAGGATCCTATTAGACACTCAATGGTTATACCTCAAGAGTTGGAATATGAAATAAAGTCAAGGTATCCTCATCTCTTCGGCATACCAGATATGTATGTAAATTTCGAGGGCGAAATTTCATAAGGAGGGGAGATTATGAGACCCCAAATTTTATGAATAAAGATTTAAATTTCTCGAAATATTTTTTTTTGAATATTATGGTGTGGATTTGATATAATGTTATAGTTGTGGGTAATATTTATAAATTTTGCAAAGTAAGCAAGTGGTTATATAATATTCGATTGGCTCCGGGGAATATTCGCTTTAACAGAGAATATTCGCATTTACGACACAAGACAATCATTGGTGGACCCCATTAACGGAAGTATTGTCGTAGTAAGAAAACAGATGTAATTATATTTTTAAAAATAACGACAAAAGTGTTACCGTTAAAACCGCTTGAACTACTCTCCAGAGTAAAAGTACAAAGAATACGCTGTGGTTGCATAGTAGCACACTGTATTGATTATTGATGCTTACGTAAGAAGTCACTCAGTTATACTCAATTATTGCTACAATAATTTTTGCATCATATCTCTCATATTATTGATTCAATTGTTGTCACAGTATCATTTGTATAATACGTTATATTATTAAATCAATAATTGAGACGACAAAGTTATTCATATTATTATTTGCAATATTGACAATTTCTAGAAGTTTTGTCAAGGAGAGGTTTGGTCACCCAATTGCGCGTCAATAAGGAGAAATCCTTATTGGAAAGCCTCCTCTTTCCTGGGAACGACCTGATTGTTAAATTTTATGAATTATAATATTAATGATGAATAAGTTCATGTTAATTAAAGATGAAATTGATAGTTCCATTGTGTTGGAATTATTAGTGTTAGGGAAATTCGACATTTATTTCGATAATAATTGATGTCTGGGGGTTATATTGATAAATCGGGTAATTAATTGGATAAATATGCAATTAATTGCTACTTATTCACATGCTTATTTAACTATTTGTTCACATGTATGTACTATTGAATCACATTCATTTACTATTAGGGGAGTTGGTGCAAGATTGATAATACTTGCATGAATAAGTTAAAAATGGAGGTATAGATGGAGGTACTATACTGTAATTCGTATTTTCACATGTCTAAAACTATTGATTCACATGATTTACTATTAGGGGAGGTGGTGCAAGTTTGATAATACTTGCAGGACTTAATTAAAAATGAAAGAAAAGAGGAAGGTATTATACTGTAATATTTTGAGCCCCAAAACGTGCAATTATCGAAACTATATTTTTCTATAAATAGAAGCTCATTCTTCCTTCATTTCTCACCAATTCACAAAAGCTATAGAGAAATTATAGAGAGAAAGAATAAGAGAAGTCTGTTACCTCACTACTCCAGTATCCAGTTTCTTTCAAAGGTAAGGGGTATTATTTCTTTTGTATTCATGAAGAGAGCTATTATTATTCCATTCCTTATTATTCTATTGAATAACTCAGATACGCTTAATACCGTATATATGGTGAAATTCTTCTATTATTCCATTCTTTATTATTATGTTGAATAACTTTGCCTATGCGGGCACCGCATACACGGTGAAATTCTTCTATTATTCCATTCTTTATTATTCTCCTCCTTTAATATCCTCAGACGCGTGCATTTACGCATGACCTGGTTCCATTCTTTATTATTCTGTCAAAATATCATATCTGTGCGTTTACGCATGACCTGGTTCCATTATTTATTATTTTGTTGGAATATCCTATCTGTGCGTTTACGCATGACCTGGTTCCATTATTTATTATTCTGTTTGAATAACCTGTCTGTGCGGTCTATCGCATGCCTGGTGAATTCTTCTGTTATTCAATTCCTTATTGTTCTGCTGAAATAACTTGTCTATGTGAATTACCACATGCATGGTGAATGATCATTCGTATTCATTCTTTATTAAATTATGGAAATGATCTGTCTACGTGGATTACCGCATGGCGGATGAAAATCCATTTGCAGTTTCGTAATTTTTCTGACTCTCAAAAATTCTGGAAAAATTTCAATTGATAATTTGATGAGTTTTCTATATTGTGTCCAAAGATGACGATTTTTGGATGTATAGATTAAGAGTTATGAATTTTATGGGAAAAGACTATTTTAAAAGTAAACCCTTATAACTCCTTGTGGTTAACTCCAAAATTGGTGAAATATTTATCGAGAGTACAAGTATATAACATGAGTATACCCTATAAATTTTGGAATTTTTGGACAAAATTACAATTTATGATAAATATCTAAATATTTGACAGCTTTTAGCCATATGAAAAATAGTAAATGAATTTTAAAAATTTTGAGAAAAATATATGTTTAATATGGGACTATATTCTGTTAAATCCCAGAAAAGAAATATTTTTGGGACTGATTTGGTATTTTCATGAAAATGAACTAGTTATGAGTAAATGAATTAAATATGTTATGTGAAGTAACAAGATTGGAAAATAGGATTTTATGGCTCGGGAATCCTATATAGGGTATATATGCATTTTTTTATGAGGATTTGATCATTGGTGATGAAATCTTATGAGTATAGCATTTTGAATGATTAAATGCATTATTTGGTAAAGTATAAACAATTGAAATAAATTGTTTATAAGTTTAAGAAGTGAATAAAATATTGTTATAATATTAATAATATTAGATTATGAGTTTATTATGTGATTGATAATATTTGGATAAATTTAAAGTCTTTAATATTTATCCTTGTTTTCGTTTGATTAACGCTTATATCATTGTCATCATCCTCATGTCTATATTGTGATGAAAGTCATCTTTGGCTTACGTGCATAGATGGACTTCGTATGATTTTGACCAGGGATTATTCAGTATAATAATGACCTGTAATGTTATAAATGATGTGATAAAAGTCCTCATTGGCCTGTAGTGCATTGATGGACAGCTTTTGGTATGATTATGACCAGGGATTATTCAGTATAGTTATGACCATTGATGATTTAATGAATATCCTTGGCCCGTAGTGCATGGATGATTCGATGAAGTGGTTTATTTATTAAATTTAGTCACAACGATAAAAATTGATGAAAACATTTTAAATTATAGAAGATAATAGATATCATGCTCTACTTGACTCTTCTAATGGATTGTTTATTCCGCTGCAGTTAAACTTGATTTCTATTGTATTTTATCAATTTAACATTGTTGAAGACTAATGATAATTTATTCTTCATTATCTTAGTCATAATATTTCTTACTGGGCTAGTTGAGCTCACCCTTTTGCTTTCATTGTTCTCTTCAGGAAATGAGAACGTAGTCGGGACTAGTCGGGGAACGGAGTGATGGTCCGAGATGGTGTATTAGTAGTCCTCACTATTCTGTAAAATAGTGTGACAATAAATGTAATGAGGACTCCATTGAGTGTGGATATTGTCTAGATGACAATATTCTTATTAAAACTCTCAGCTATGTTTTGTCGTATTGTACACGACTGTTGTATAATTAAGTTGTATTTGAATTTATGTACTATGTATTATTTGGCGACTCAAGATGGGTGATGTATACCTATTTTGGGGGCGTCACAAATAACGCCTGGCGGGAGGCAAGATCGGCATGCGAATCTCTCATGTAGTGCTCCTAATAGTACGCTCTCCTAAATATAGCTCCCATCCTCCATCTGTAATGAGAGGAATCCTACGGGTGGAAATCAGGTGCTCGACCCCAGTCGGGTATCCATCCTCAAATCCAACACTCAAGTGCTCCCTAAAGTAGGGAACCCATGTGATAACATCCGCTGTCAACAACTTCGGCTGTAGGCGGCAATGAGTGAAACCCTCAGCAACATGGACCTCCTCCAGTATGGAATGATGCCATCTCCATCCTTGTGGATAGGTATCTAAACCTAGCACGCTCACAGGACGCAAATATGGAAGCCTCTCATAGGCCCAAAACTGCCAACACAAAGGCAACATTTGCTGTCAGTCAACACTCTTAACCTGTCAAACTCTGTGATTGCATGCGCATTCCCTTGAGGAAGTAGGTGAAGGTTTAGGAACCCCAATCATAATCTCCTATACGGTCCACGTTTCGAGTGGCGCTGATCAAAGCGAAGGAAACCGTAAAAGAGTTATCTGCTATGAAGCAGCCCCTAATGATCATCAAGAACAATCGCCGAAGAATGCGATCCCTGACTTTCACATCATCGGGTATAGTCTCACTCAATATCCCGCTCAGGGTATCTACACTCAGAGGACCTGTACGTACAGTCATACCCTTGAGTGCTTCGTCTGGTACTCCTAATAAGGATTTGACGGCAGTAGGGGTGATATCCGCCATACAAGGCACTGGATTACCTCCAAACTCCACACCTGTGATAAATCGCCAATCCATCGGTGTCATCATTACCTCATAGTCTAGCAAACGGAGTGACTGAGTCTAGTGAAACCAGCACTCAGACAATGCCCTGGTAACCCCAGGGACAACGATGGGGAAGAATGGAAAAGAACGTCCCGAATCCCCAACCATGTACAATCGCTCTATAGTCATTGTGCAAAGCCTGATACATAAAGTGGATGCTGAACTAATTCCCTTGAGGCTGTTTAAAGCTGGGAACCTACATCAAATGCAGATCAACATCAGAATTCTTTACTCCTCATCAATAGGAAATAAGGAAGATTAAGATCTAGCTTCATACCTCGTTTGCGTGCACGTAGATTGAAGGATGTCGACTCAAGTCACCCAGAAGCTCTGGGTTCGCCACTTGAATACCTGGAAAATCCCTACGGGGAACACGTGCCACGGGAGCAGGAACCTCAACCAGTACATCCTCATCCTCATCCTCTACATCCGGCACTTTAACCCGGATAGGATGTATCACCACCTCCACCAAACGATGAGGCTGTCTAACAGAACGAGGTCGAGGCACTTCAAGAGCTCTCCTCCGTACACCAGAAGTGGTCCTGCGGGAACTAATCGATTGATTCGAATCCATAATATCTGCACAACAAGTCTCCAAATCACCTCAGAAAGGGTGTTGTAAATTCTTACCTAGAGTTTTGTTCAAAATGCATTTTTATGACTACATGCATGCATGCATTATTTTAACATACATCTATAGTAGAGTTAAAAATGCATGACTACCCAATGCCTATGTTTTGGAAATTTTTTGCCATAGTCCCCTTTGTAAATGGGACTATCCACATGCACATAGGCATGAGTAGGTGGCCATTTAGTAGCACACCTACCCACAGTCATATACATCCTACATGCATTACTACATTACAGTAAAAAAATCCATAAGTGTAGGCTAATTACCAGGATTATTTTACTTTTCTACATTTACTCATTTGTCCTCAAATAGGATAAGAAATGACAGTAAAATGTGTAAATTTGATTGTTTCAAAAGTCAAATTTTTTTCACATCATTATGTTCAGCATGGTTTAATACTAACATTTACTGTGTTGAATATTTTTTATAAAGTCATATCAGCATGCACATTCACTACTATGTGTCTAAATGCATTTCATGTGATAAATCATTTTCCAACGGATATAAACTGGAAAATAATACATGCATATGTTATTAGAACAGTGATGAACGCTTGTACGGTGGCAGAATGTGCAGAAAGTCGCCCGAACTTAGTAGGTCTAAAGAAGAGCTATCAGATTTCCTTCACGGGGCAGCTTGAAAGTGACTTGTGAAAGCAACACGCAGGCCTTTCATACTGACAGTTGGCCGCATGTCTACCTGCGGCTACCGTAGGTGTACCTGCGACACCCCTACATAGGGCCAACACCTTCGGCTCGGTCCAGTTCGAGTTTCGAAGGAGGTTTCACAAGATGAAAAGGCCAAATCAGGAATAAAAACGGTACGCGATTGAGCGGAATAGCCTGAAATCCTGGTTTTCACAGGCCAAACTCTGGCTTCACATTTCACTCATTGGTATTCGCCTGCATACAAGGTATACTATACCATTGGCCTCAGCATTTACAAATCATGCTCGGCAATACCTCACAAAGGTCTGATGCTGTCAGTGTAGGGTCACAACCCTAACACCTTCCCCGGCGGGGGTTACAACGCCGAAGTTATAAATTGAAGACGTATCCTCGGCGGGGGTTACAACGCCGAAGTTATAAATTGATAAAGTATCCCCAGCGGGGGTCACAAAACAAAAAATTTCAAACATCCATGAATCCCCGGCGAGGGTTACAACGCATTCTCAACCATTGATACACATATCAATAAAGGTCAAGCAACCTTGACATTATCTCAACCGGTGGCAAGTAAACCCATCGAAGCAATATATCCATGTCTATATATCCCCGGTGGGGGTTACAACGCTGAAGTCAGACATTAACAAAGTATCCCCGGTGGGGTCACAATGCAATGCAACCATTGATATACGCATCAATAAAGGTCAAGCATCCTTGGCATACTCCCAAGCAAGGGTCATAATTTAAGTCAACCATTGATACACACATCAATGAACGTCATGAAGCCTTGGCAGTTTTCCCAACAGGGATCTATCCGGTGATAAACACATCAGCGAAGGTCAGGTAACCCTGACAATACATACTATTGGAAATAACTCCAACAAGATCGTGGTATACACTGGTGACACAAACCAGAGAAGACCATCCTCATCGGAGAGGACCGATGATGGAATATGTTATACGTATCCTCAAACAGACAAAGCTTTATCCCCACAGTTCTCTTGTACACAAGAGGCACCTCTATGGAGTAGAAGTCTATATCAAGGATCTAGGACTTTGGTGATAGCCCCAACGTCAACATCCTTGAAGACTTGGATCGCATGTCCAAGGCATCACTGATTGTCATCCAAACAGGATTATCGAGGGACCGACAATCATTCCATCATGCATCATACATTTGCATCATGTTGCTGCACATAGCATCATGTTTATCTTGTTGCATTTCAAGTGTCTAGGATTCTTTATCCTATCCATGCCTTGCATTGCATGAATATGATAAAAAGGGGCATCTGTAGATACTCGAAAATTTTTACACACCTGTTACTAACATCGCAGGAGGCCATAATCGTCTTTCCGAGATAACCCTGGAAGACAGCTCACATCCATTCCGGATACTACCGGAAGTTCAGTCTCAACCCCGGAATGTAAGACCCCAACTTATTATAAATAAAATTGAATTTCCTCTATTTATTATTTTGAAATAGTAAGGGTTGATTTGATTAATGTGATTAGTTATGGGTAAAATTCGCAAATATCTTAAATAAGCAAGTGGTTATAAAATATTCATTATTTTCGGGGAATATTCGTTTGGTTGTGGAATATTCTTACTATCGGGGAATATTCGTACGACGGCGCAGCCTTGTGTGGGCCTCATAACGGAAAGTGATTGGATGACGAAAACGACAAGTATAAGTTGTTTATAAATAACGACGTTGTTGTTACCGTTAATACTATTGGAATACCCGGTGGTTAAAACACAGTAATATGCATTGTTGCACAGTAAAACACGGTATTGCACCAATTATTATTTCTTACGTAAGAAGGCACTACTCAATAATTGTTATAGTAATTACTGTTCAATATTTTATTTTATTGATTCAATAATGGCTACGTTGATATTTTATATTACTGTTGTTTCAATAATTGTCACTATACAGTATTTTCCATTATCAGATCAATAATTCATATTATTTGAATAATATTATTAGATAGCATTATTGGAAATGTCTAGAAAGTTCTGTCTAAGGAAAGGTTTGGTCACTTAATTGCGCGCCAGTAGGGAGAAATCCTTATTAGAAAGCCCACTCTTTCCTGGGAACGGCCTGGTTGTTAGTATTGTAATTCTGTAATATTATTTGTGAATAATTAATTATTGATGTATATGATAAGGAAAATATTCATTTTATGTGGATATAGATAGAGAAATTTTTTAATGTGACAATTGTTGAAAATTGATATTTTATCTTTTCTGATAAAATAATTAATTTAAATATATTATTATATTATAATAATATAGTAATGGTGATATTTTTACAATGAATGTGGGATATATGAATAAATGAGGAAGAGTATTTTTGTTACTAAAAATATTTAAAATATGTTTTTTCATGTTTGTGGACCCCATTTCTTGACTGAAATTTGATTATAGCCTGTAAAATCATCCGTATGTGGATTTCGGTCAATTTTTGTTTGGAATTTTGAAAAGCTTAGATTTACAAAGTTGTAGAGAATTGAATTTCCTAAGGAATGGACATGAGATTTGAATTTTTCTGATAAAAGGGCTATTTATTATGAATTATTGAAGTTCCGGAATAATTGATTTTTGGAGTTTAAAAAGGATTTTTTAGAAAAATGTTTTTTCCATTTGGTGGGCCCTATTTGCAGATGTTAATTGCTGAAATCAGATGTCTTTGGTGTGCGTTGGAAATTTATTAAAAAATAATAATATTTTATTAAATTTTCTGCTTTGGTGTTCTAAGCATTTTCCTATAAATAGGGTGCTTAGGTTAGAATTGAAAATCACACCAGAAACTAAAGTTTTCTCTCTCTATATTATTGAGCGTATTCTTGTGAGTATTTTGATACTCTGAGTGTTGCTATACGGTGCAAGTTTCTTCAGCACTATATCTAGTATTCTAGTCAGAAGTACTTTTTTTGAGGTAAGGGATATTATTTTTTTTATAAATGATATTATTTCTTTCAATATCATTATGTCGAAATATTGGTATGATTTTTCTTGTGAAATTCTAGTCTTTCTATGTCGGGGTTACTATTTACGTATACGGCACTATTCACGTATACGACACTATTCACCGAGAAACAAAATTTTCTCTTCTTTGTCCCAGATGTCTATTTTTGTTACTAGCTTTGATTGTATCCATGTTTTGATCATTATTCTTGAATTTTACTCCACCGTAGTATATTATGAGGTATTTTTGAACATTGATAAACTGAAGTACGAATCCCTAATATTTGTTCTTTTGTTTCACTGAATTCGTTTTCTTTAAAATATTTTTCATCATCCTCAGTCCTAAATGATGATATATGTGACGCCCCCAAAATAGGTATACATCACCCATTTTGAGTCGTTAATAACATGGTACAGAAACAACTACAACTTTATTAATACAACATATAAATTATGAGTTTAAATACAAATATTGTCTTCCAGACAATATCCACACTCAAATAAGTCCTCATTACAATTATTGATACATTATTTTACAAAAATGGTGAGGACTACTAAAACAACTTTCTAAAACCATCATTCCACACCCCGACTAGAACTCGCTACATTCTCGTCTACTGAGAAGAAAAACGGAACAAAAAGGAAAAGGGTGAGCTCAACTAGCCCAGTAAAGAATACTATGACTAAGATAATATAGAAAAAATTATCGTTAGTCTTCAACAGGGAAAAATTTGATAAAATACAATAGACAACAAGTTTCAGATCAATATTCGCAGCGAAAATAATAATTCATAGATGAGTTACGTAGAGAATGAAATCTACTATAATCTATGAATTTAAAAGTCCATCATCAATATTTTATCCATGTAACTTGAATCAATAATCATCTTGAATCAAAAATTCATTTTTGCACTACAGGCCAAAGATATTCATCTGTTGGTCATGTTCATCTTAACACCTGTAAATATTTGCACTACGGGCCAATGATATCCATAGGAAAATCAACCATCTTTGCACTACAGGCCAAAGATATTCAGTAATACCATCATTTAGGACTTAGGATGATGAAAAATATTTTAAAGAAAACGAATCCAGTGAAACAAAAGAACAAATATTAAGGATTCGTACTTTAAACAATCCGAGTTCAAAAATACTTCATTAATAATCATACTGAAGTAAAATTCAAGAATGATCAAAATATGGATACAATCAAAGCTAGTATCCATAATAGATATTTTGGATAAAAAAAAAATTTATTTTTCTGTGAATAGATATTTTGGATAAAAAACAAAAATTTAATCTTTCTGTGAATAGTGTCGTATTCGTGAATAGTGTCGTATACGTGAATAGTAACCCCGACACTAAAGGACAAGAATTTCACAAGAAAAATCTTACCAATAATCCGGCATAATGATATTAGAAGAAATAATATCATTTAAAAAAAAATATAACATCCCTTACCTCGAAAAGACAGTACTTCTGACTAGAATACTAGATATAGTGTTGAAGGGAACTTGCACCGTATAACAACACTCAAAGTATTAAAATACTCACAAGAATACGCTCGATAATATAAATAGAGAAAACTTCAATTTCTGGTGTGATTTTCAATTCTAACCTAAGCACCCTATTTATAGGAAATTGCTTAGAACACCAAAGCAGAAAATTTAATAAAATATTATTATTTATAACAAAACTTCCTACGCACACCTTTGAAGATCTGAATTCAGCCAAACATGTGCCAAAATTACCAAAAACATTTTTATACAAAAATCAATTAAAACTCCAAAAAATTAATAATCAAGTAATCTGGAACTTCAATAATTCATAATAAATAGTCCTTTTATCAGAAAAATTTGAACCTTATGTCCTTTCCAAATGAAATTCCATTCCCTACAACTTTGTAAGTTTAAGTTTTTCCAAATTCTAAACAGAAATTGACCGAAATCCACAAACGAACGATTTTACAGGCTATAATTAAATTTCAGTCAAGAAATGGGGTCCACAAACATGAAAAACATGTTTTAAATATTTTTAGTAACAAAAATACTCTTCCTCCTCATTTATTCATATATCACACATTCATTGTAAAAATATCACCATTATTATATTATTAAAATATAATAATATATTTAAATGAATTATTTTATCAGAAAAGATAAAATATCAATTTTTCAACAATTGTCACTTTAAAAATTTCTCCATCTATATCCACATAAAATGAATATTTTCCTTAACATATAAATCAATATTTAATTATTCACAATTAATATTACAGAATCACAATACTGACAACTAGACAGTTCCCAGGAAAGAGGGGGCTTTCCAATAAGGATTTCTCCTTACTGACGCGCAATTAGGTGACCAAACCACTCCTTAGACGGAACTTTCTAGACATTGCCAATAATGCTATCAAATAATATGAATTATTGATCCGATAATGAAAATACTGTGCAGTGACAATTATTAAAACAACAATAATATAAAATATCAACGTAGCAATTATTGAATCAATAAAATATAATATTGAACAATAATTACTGTAACAATTATTGAGTAGTGTCTTCTTACGTAAGAATCAATAATTGGTGCAATACCGTGTGCTACTGTGTTTTAACCATCAGGTATTCCAACAGTATTAATGGTAACAACTACGCCGTTATTTATTAACAACTTATTCTTGTCGTTTTCTTCATCTAATTGCTTTTCGTTATGGGGCCCACACAAGGCTGTGTCGTCGTTCGAATATTCCGCGACAGTAAGAATATTCCACGACCAAACGAATATTCCCAGACAACAATGAATATTTTATAACCACTTCCTTATTTAAAATATTTGCGTATTTTACCCATAACTAACTACATTAATCAAATCAACCCTTACTATTTCAAAATAATAAATAGAGGAAATTTAATTTCAATTATAATAAGTTGGGGTCTTACAACCTCCCCTCCTTATGAAATTTCGTCCTCAAAATTGACGTACGTACCTGGTGTTTCGAAAAGGTGAGGATACCTCGCTTTCATTTCTGTTTCCAACTCCTAGGTCATTTCCTCAATCACATGGTTCCTCCACAAAACTTTGACTTGTGGTATGACCTTTGTACGTAAGATATGCTCCTTCCTATCCAAGATCTTGACAGGCACCTCTTCGTATGTTAAGTCTTCGGCTATCTCGTCCGGTTCTAACTCAATAACGTGGTTCGGGTCTTTCACATATTTTCGAAGCACAGATATGTGAAACACATTATGAACACGAGACATACTTGGAGGTAACGCGAGTCTATATGCCACATTTCCTATTCGGTCAAGAATATAAAATGGACCAATAAATAGTGGAATAAGCTTTCCTCTTTTCCAAAATCTTGTAACTCCCTTCCATGGAGCAACACGCAATAATACATGATCCCCAATACTAAATTCCACGTCCTTTCGATGAAGATCCACATAACTCTTTTATTGATCATGTGCCATTTGTATACGTTGTCGAATCATTTGGATCTTTTCTGTAGTTATACATACCAACTTGAGTCCCAACAATGTTGCTTCACCCACCTCATCCCAACATATTGGAGAGCGACACTTCCGTCCATATAATGCTTCAAATGGAGCTACTCCTATACTTGTCTGATAATTGTTATTGTAGAAGAATTCCACTAATGGTAAATACTTATCCCAACTCCCTTTGAAGTCTAGGACACAGAGTCTTAATAGATCTTCAAGAGTTTGAATAGTCCTCTCTGATTGTCCGTCCGTTTGAGGATGGTATGCCGAACTGAATCGTAAATTCGTGCCCATAGCTTTTTACAAACTAACCCAAAATTGTGAAGTAAATCTTGGGTTACGATCCAAAACTATGGATACTGGAATGCCATGCAATCTCACAATCTCATTTACATACATATGAGCAAGACGTTCAAGGGAATAAGTCCCCCGTATCGGCAAGAAATGAGAAGACTTGGTTAATTTATCAACAATAACCCAAATAAAATTTATACCTTGAGAAACCATGGGAAGATCCGTAACGAAATCCATGGTAATGTGTTCCCACTTCCATTTCGGGATCTCAAGTGGTTTCAATGGACCCATAGGTACTTGATGCTCCGCCTTTACATGTCGACAAGTTAAACACCTCGAGATAAACTTTGCAATCTCTCTCTTCATATTGTTCCGCCAAAATGTATGTCGAAGATCACGATACATTTTGGTACTTCCAAGATGGATTGCAAACGCAGTATTGTGTGCTTCCATCATGATCTTGTACTTCAAATCAGAGTCGTTAAGAACACAAAGTCTGGAGTGTACTCGAAGTATTCCTTCTTCATCGATTCTTGCTTCTAGAATAGCACCTTCTTATACTTTCTTCTTCATGCGCATCAGCTCCGGGTCTGTAGCTTGAGCAACTTTAACTTTATCGATTAAAGTTGGTTCTATGCGTATACTTGATATCATCGCACTCGTTCCTACATATGATCTTCTACTTAATGCGTCAGCTACCACGTTTTCTTTTCCAGGATGGTATTGAATGGTGTGGTCATAATCTTTTAACAGCTCGAGCCAATGTCTTTGCCGCATGTTGAGTTCCTTTTAGGTGAAGAAATATTTGAGGCTTTTATGGTCTGAATATATCTCCACTTTCTCTACATATAGATAGTGCCTCCAGATCTTTAGCGCGAAAACGACTGCTGCCAACTCTAGTTCATGAGTAGGATAATTCCTCTCATATTCTTTAAGTTGTCGTGAGGCATAGGCTATGACTTTCCCATGTTGCATGAGAACACATCCTAACCCTTTGGATCAAGCATCATCAGAGATAACAAATCCATCTGAACTAGATGGTATTGTCAGAACAGGTGCCGAAATGAGTCTCCTCTTAAGCTCTTGAAAACTCTTCTGGCATTCCTCGCTCTTTACGAATCTTGTATCTTTCCAAGTCAGTTGAGTTAACGAGGTAGCGATTCGAGAATATCCTTCCACGAATCTACGATAATAACCAGCTAGGCCCAAAAAGCTACGTACTTCGGTCACCGACTTTGGTTGCTCCCAACTTTGTATTGCTTTAATCTTCGTCGGGTCGACAGATACTCCATGTTTTGACACCACATGCCCAAGGAATGCTACTTCCTCAAGCTAGAACTCGCATTTCTTCAACTTGGCATATAGCTTGTTTTCATAAAGCCTTTGGAGTACCAGCTTCAAATGGTGCTCATGATCTTCACAGCTTTTGGAATATATGAGGATGTCATCAATAAAGGCAACAACGAACTGATCCAAATATTCCTTGAATATCTGGTTCATCATATACATGAAAGCCGCAGGATCATTAGTCAATCCAAAAGACATGACTAAGAATTCATAATGCCCGTCTTAGAGTTCTCAAGGCGCTCTTTGGAATATCCTCGCCTAATCTTCAACGATGATATCCAGAACGAAGATCGATCTTTGAGAAGAATTATGCTCCTTGCAACTGGTCAAACATGTCATCAATACGAGGTAGAGGATACCTATTCTTGATGGTGACATGGTTCAATTCCCGATAGTCAATACAAAGTCGCATACTCCCGTTTTTCTTCTTTACAAATAAAACAGAAGCACCCCAAGGAGATGCATCTACTAGGACGAATGAAACCGATGTCCAACAACTTCTGTAGTTGGACCTTTAACTCCTGAAGTTCAATAAGAGCCATTCGATATGGGGTTTTAGAAATGGGCTTTGTACCAGGTTCAAGATCAATAAAGAATTCAACTTCACATTCTGGGGGTAGACCGGGAAGTTCTTCAGGAAATACGTTAGGAAATTTACTAACAACAGGAATATTATTTAAATCCGACGTGTCTTTATTCAAATCCATAACATGGGCTAAGAAAGCTTGACATCCGTTTTTCAATAAATGAATAGCTTATGACTTGATATGACAGTGATTGATTTTAGTGGTTTAGTTGCTTGAATTCATACAACAGGTTTGTTAGGAATATGAAAACTAACAACCTTATGAAAACAATCAATTTTGGCATGATGAGTAGTTAACCAATCAATCCCTAAAATCACATAAAAAGCAAGTATCTTTAAAGAGATAAGATCAACAAGTAATGTGATGGTGCCAACTTGGATCAAATAAGATTTATAAATAGTGGATGTGATGAAAGTTTCTCCTAACGGAGTCTCCACAGATAAATCAAAGTCTAATTTCTCTGGAGTTAAGTTTAAACGTTGAGCACAAGCAGGAGAGATAAATGAATGGGTAGCACTGGTATCTAGTAAGGTATAAACTTCGTAAGAATTTATGATTAGTTTACCCGTGATCACCTCGTTTGGGTTCCTCACATTTTGATCAGTCACGACAAACGCTCGTCCAGGAACCGTTGACTTTGACTTTTCTGGGATAGCCTTTTGAGTCACCATCCCCGCTGGACTTAGTTTCGCTATCGTACAATCTCGAGCGATATGTCCTTCCTTTACACAATTATAGCATACCTTGAACTGTTGTGGGCAGTTTGGGATGATATGTCCCTCTTTTCCACATTTATAGCATACGACTGGTGGTTTTTCTCCTCCCTTAGAACCAGTTACTGCTGGTACTGACGTCTTCACATGGTCATTATTGAATCTCCTCTTTTTAAAATCACCTCCCAACTCGCTTCTTCTATTCTCATGGTCATGATTACCACCAGAGTGGTTACTGCTTTTATCCGTATTTTTCTTCCTCCGCTAGTTATCGTTGTTCTGATGACTGCTGTCACCGGTATGATCCTGGTTGTGGTCCCTCGATTGAACGTACTCGTTATCTTGCTCTAAAAATTGAGCCTTGTTGAAGACATCTGAATAGAGAGAAAATTTATGAGAAATGAGATATTAACGTATGTCGGGTTTCAAACTTCTCAGAAACATATGCGTCATACGTTCCTCATTCTCCACCAAATGAGGTACAAACCTGGATAACTCTGCAAACTTCGCCTCGTACTAGGACACCGTCATGTTGTTTTGTTCCAATCTAACAAACTCTACTTCCTTCATATGACGAATACTTTTAGGAAAGTACTTGTCATTGAACAGTTTATGAAACGTCTCCCAAGACATGCTAAGTGCGGCTAGATGGGTACGCTTCACAGATTCCCACCAGTAATCTGCCTCATTACGGATCATAAAGGTGGCAAATGGAACCTTCTGTTCCTCCGTGCATCCCAAGACATTGAATATCTTGGTAGTTTGTTTGACCCATATTTCTACCTTAATAGGATCTGGCTTTCCCCACAATTCTGGTGGTCCCAACTCTTTAAACTACTTGGCTGTGACAAACCGTGTGTTGTTATCATTTCTTCCTATATTTTGTGCATGAGTCTCCCTCGTCTGATTTTGCATGAACTGCAAAAAGCTTCTAAACATTTCGTCGTTCATCGTCTGATCAGTGGTGTTTTTTACAGGAAGAACATTGTTGGCCTGTTGCACGTTCTCCTCATTGGTGAGTAAAGGAGTCTCCACGGTCTCATTTACTCCACTGTTAACATTCTCAGTCGACATTCTCAAATACTGGCATAAAACAAGGGTTAATTAAAGAAATCAATATATCACATAATATCCCTATATACTGACCAACCAACAAATAAGCTTTGATACCAACTGTGACGCCCCCAAAATAGGCATACATCACCCATTTTGAGTCGTCAATAACATGATATAGAAACAACTACAACTTTATTAATACAACATATAAATTGTGAGTTTAAATACAAATATTATCTTCTAGACAATATCCACACTCAAATAAGTCCTCATTACAATTATTGATACATTATTTTACAAAAATGGTGAGGACTACTAAAACAACTTTCAGAACCATCATTCCACACCCCGACTAGAACTCGCTACATTCTCGCCTCCTGAGAAGAAAAATGGAACAAAAAGGAAAAGGGTGAGCTCAACTAGTCTAGTAAAGAATATTATGACTAAGATAATATAGAAAAAATTATCGTTAGTCTTCAATAGGGAAAAATCTGATAAAATACAATAGACAACAAGTTTCAAATCAATATTAGCAGCGAAAATAATAATTCATAGATGAGTTACGTAGAGAATGAAATCTACTATAATCTATGAATTTAAAAGTCCATCATCAATATTTTATCCCTGTAACATCAATCAATATTCATCTTGAATCAAATATTCATCTTTGCACTACAGGCCAAAGATATTCATCAGTTGGTCATGTTCATCTCAACACATGTACATCTTTGCACTACGGGCCAAAGATATTCATAGGAAAATCAACCATCTTTGCACTACAAGCCAAAGATATTCAGTAATACCATCATTTAGGACTGAGGATGATGAAAAATATTTTAAAGAAAATGAATCCAGTGAAACAAAACAACAAATATTAAGGATTCGTAATTTAAACAATCCGAGTTCAAAAATAATTCATTAATAATCATAGTGAAGTAAAATTCAAGAACGATCAAAACATGGTTACAATCAAAGCTAGTATCCATAATAGATATATTGGATAAAAAACAAAAATTTAATTTTTTTGTGAATAGTGTCGTATTCGTGAATAGTGCCATATATGTGAATAGTAATCCCGACACTAAAGGACAAGAATTTCACAAGAAAAATCTTACCAATAATCCAGCATAATGATATTAGAAGAAATAATATCATTTTTTAAAAAAATATAACATCTCTTACCTCGAAAAGACAGTACTTCTGACTGGAATACTGGATATAGTGCTAAAGGGAACTTGGACCGTATAACAACACTCAAAGTATCAAAATACTCACAAGAATACGCTCGATAATATAAAGAGAGAAAACTTTAATTTCTGGTGTGATTTTCAATTCTAACCTAAGCACCTTATTTATAGGAAATTGCTTAAAACACCAAAGTAGAAAATTTAATAAAATATTATTATTTATAAAAAAAACTTCCTACGCACACCTTTGAAGATCTGAATTCAGCCAAACATGTGCCAACATTACCAAAAACTTTTTTCATACAAAAATCAATTAAAACTCCAAAAAAAAAATAATCAATTAATCCGGAACTTTAATAATTCATAATAAATAGCCCTTTTATAAGAAAAATTTGAACCTTATGTCCTTTCCATAAGAAATTCCATTCCCTACAACTTTGTAAGCTTTAGTTTTCCCAAATTCTAAACAGAAATTGACCGGAATCCACAAATGGACGATTTTACACGCTATAATCAAATTTCAGTCAAGAAATGGGGTCCACAAACATGAAAAACATGTTTTAAATATTTTAGTAACATAAATACCCTTCCTCCTCATTTATTCATATATCACACATTCATTATAAAAATATCACCATTATTATATTATTTAAATATAATAATATATTGAAATGAATTATTTTATCATAAAAGATAAAATATCAATTTTTCAACAATTGTCACTTTAAAAAATTTCTCCATCTATATCCACATAAAATGAATATTTTCCTTATCATATAAATCAATAATTAATTATTCACAAATAATATTACATAATCACAATACTGACAACTATGCAGTTCCCAGGAAAGAGGGGGCTTTCCAATAAGGATTTCTCCTTACTGGCGCGTAATTAGGTGACCAAATCTCTCCTTAGACAGAACTTTCTAGACATTGCCAATAATGCTATCTAATAATATTATTCAAATAATATGAATTATTGATCTGATAATAAAAATATTGTGCTGTGACAATTATTAAAACAACAATAATATAAAATATCAACGTAGCAATTATTGAATCAATAAAATATAATATTGAATAGTAATTACTATAATAATTATTGAGTAGTGCCTTCTTACGTAAGAATCAATAATTGGTGCAATACCGCAAATAACATCGTGTTTTAACCATCGGGTATTCCAACAAAGATAATCTGATATCTATTAGGTTTGTAATATTCAAGAACACAATCAAATTGCATAAATTAGCGGAAACGTGTAAAAATCAGAGTTTAAAATTTTACAAACCATATACTCGGATCACCCTTTATGCATAATTATTAATTAAACAAAAAGGAAAGAACAAGAATCATACCCTTGAAGATGCTTCCTCAGGTACAAGTTCACCTCCAATCCTTTTCGCGTTCAACTTGAATCCATCGCGTTTGGTTCCTTCCTTTGATCAACGTTAGCCACCCAAGTGTTTGGCCTCTAGAGGTGATCCACCAAGGAAGAAGAAGGATTCAAGAAGATGGGTGGTTGGCTAAACCCTAGTTTTTCTATCTCTATAGAAAAGGAGCGTACTATCCAACCATTGGAATTATAATGTAGTCTTGATATCTGATATAAGACTCCTCTTATAAAGATATCAAGTAACCCTATTAAAAATAAGGTATTATTTTAATTAAACCCTTTTAATTAAAGGGGCTCCCTAATCTTATTAGGGATAATTAATTAAACTCCTTTAACTAATTTTCCTTCCTAATCCAATTAGGAATAAATGAGAGTACTTATATTAAATTAATTCCTAAACTCTTTTAGAAATTAAAATAATAATAATAATTGTAATAATATTAATAAGACTCCTCTTATTAATTTATATTTAATATTTCTAAAATATTAAATAATAAATATTAAGGTATTTAATTTATTCTATCACCATAGATTAAATTAAATATACATAACATATTATTACGATTATGCCATTAACTTCATAAATAATTATTCTTCCTTTTATGGTGTGACCCTTTAGGTTCTCCATATTAAACCTATTGTGAATAAATCAATTAGAATAATTCTAATCTTATTTAAATAAATAAATTAAACAATTTATTTATTTAAATAAATAATATTTATTCTACACTAGGATAAGCCTCCCTAGCGATCAACGACATTTCGGATAATATAGATTTCAATATTAATCATAAAAGAACCTTTGAGTAAATAGTTACCGTCTGATTCAATTCTTCCACCATACAATGTCCCAATTAAATATAAGACATGAAATTTCACAAGTCTTATTTTATTTAATTATATGTATTTCGACTCTTAAATGCACAATAATACCAAATAATGCAAATTAGAAACTCCTTTCTAATTTCATTCTCCTTGCCAAGGACTACTGGGTTGTCATTTATCGAATCACATAGACACATTTCTTCTTTTTTAATAAGTGGTAGATTCTTTATTGATCATACATTATCTCCATGTACAACTTATTATACCAAAGCATACCCTTTGATATACCCTAAGGGTCTTAAGGAATAAGTCAAAGTATAACTCATCATACACAAGATACTATGATGATCTCAAGTCCAAGGATCACTTGTACTACTATCACTACAGAAAATTCCTATCGACAGCAAGTAAAACTCCATTAGGTATTCCTTAGCGAGCCAGCCAATGTTCAAAGGAACTTATTCTCTAATAAGCACCTACATACTTGCTTTAGTGTCTCCACACAAATGATCATGAGATCAATCATCCTCATCCAACGAAAGAAGCAACGTATGTACCAATCTATCCGGATTCACTAATCCCCAATTTAGTAATCCAATGATTGGGAACTATTTTTTGTTTTAAGCTTTCTAAGAATTTAGATCTCATTAGAATGATCATCATCATTATTCTAAAAGCATTGCTTAAAACTATGGGTTTATCACATATTATAAAATTGCAACATGTAGATAATTAAAAGCCTTTAATAAATTAATACTTTTTATTAATAAATGAATAAGATTGTTACAAAGTATATGCTTTATCATCAAACATGATTGGCTTGTGTGCATACTACTTTCAATCTCCCACTTGCACTAAAGCCAATCGTCATGGTATCTCATACTCTTCTTCTCTAAGTGACGATTATCCTGCTGTTGGATAAGCTTTAGTTAATGGATATGTAATGTTGTTCATGAGAGTCCACTATCTCTATAGTGATTTCCCATCTTTCAATGATTCTAATAATCAAATGAAAGTGCCACAACACATGTTTAGATCCAAGATGAGACTTAGGAACTATTCCTAGTTCTGTAATGAACTTTTCATCCAAACAATCAACTTGTAGCTTCATTTATAGCTACATACTTTGTCTTTATCACTAAACCAACAACTCTTTGCGGTTTGGAACCTTTCCAATTCACTGCACCACTATTCAAGATAACGCTTTACCTTAAAGTGGATTTTCTGTCATCTTGGCCTGTCTGAAAAACTTGAGTCTGTTAAGACCTCTAGTTTTAATTTAGACCCACAATAATTATGATCACATCCTTAGTGCCAGTAAAGTACTTTAAGATGTTTTTCACTATCTTACAGTGATCTTCTCCAGAATATGACCGATCAACATTAGATCTTGTATATTTCATTGCATATATGATTGTCACTCATGCGATCTCTCTTTTCAGGAGTTTGTGGGGACTATTAAGAGAGATACACTCCATAGCTCATCGACATGAGACATCTCTTGGAGTTTGCCATGCTAAACGACTTTAGCATCAAATGAATATACGTTCCTTGGGTTAAGTCGAGCATCCTCTTAAATCTATCTATATAGATTTATATCCCCAATTAAGATACTCTTCCAAATCATTCATGGAGGAATGTTTAGACAACTTTATCTTTACTGATTGTAGCATTGGTATGTCATTCCTCATCCGTAGTATATCAACATATAATACTAGAAATTTCACGACGCCCCAATCGACCTTTTTTGTACACACTAGAACTCTTACTCATCGTATGTAACTCGGATCATCATCTTCTACATGATGCGTACCTCATCATCATCATTCATGATGAATCCATACCTCCTAGGTATCTTCTGTACTATTCCGCACTTACGATTTGGTTGTGTACAATATAGGTCTATCTACAGGTTCCTCTTATTTGACTTATAGTGTTTTGTGGTTCTTGAACTCTTCAAGATCTATTATCCTCCCACTAGCCCTTTCAATGATAAACACCTTTATCTTAGAAGGCAGCGTGTTTCGCAACAAACACCTTTTGCTAAGTAGGATTATAGAACACATGCCCTAAACTTACTTTAGGATGTCCAACAAATCTACACTTGTCAAATCTTGTCCCAAGCTTATCTTTTTGAAACCTTTTCACATAAGTTGGACAACCCCTTATCTTAACATACTTAAGATTAGGAATCCTCCCTATCCATAACTTTTATGGAGTCTTGGGGCCGGATTTTGAGGTTACCTTTTTGTAGATATGCAGCCATTTCTAGGACATGACCCTAGAGGGATACTGAAATGTCGGTAAAATCATTATGGACCGCACCATGTCCAACAAGGTACGATTTTTCCATTCAGATACATCAATCAATTATTGCGTATCAGGAGGCGTCCATTATGAAAAAACCATTTAAGATGATCTAGAAACTTATTTCACAAATATTTATTCCTTGATCTAATCAAAGAATCTTAATACATTGTCAATTTGTTTCACTTCAATTCTTTGAACCTTTCAAATAATTCATACTTGTATTTCAAAGAAATACACACATTCAACTCTTTGAATGATCATCTCCTTTTCTTATACTAATTTGTTCAATATGCAAAATTATTTTCATGTAAGTCAAGTATACAAAATTTATTAAGTAATATTCCAGTTCTATACAAAACATTATTATTATAAATAGAACAACAATTGTTCTTAATTATAATACCAAAGATTTCATTGTCCAACAATAAAATGGAAATAATATTTTTAACAAGAGTTGGAATACAATAACAACTTATTGACTTAATAGATTTGCCCGTAGGCATTGCTAAACTATAAGTTTCTATGGCTAATATGGAAATCTTCGCTACATTTCCCGCACATAGGATTACTTATATTTGTTTAGCTTTCTACTTCTGTTTGGTCCCTTCATAAATCTATATTTATGATAACCAAAGTCGGTATCTAATACCCAAGTAGAACCTTGACTTAAAGAAAAATTTATTTTAAATTATGAACAAAATTGTATTTATAACTAAAACTTCACTAAGCTTCTTTTGGTTAGCTCTGCAAGATGCTTCTCGCAGTTTCTTTCCAGTGTCCAGGCTTATTGCAGTGGAAGCAAACTCCTTTGCTATCCGTATCAGTTTTGTTCTTATTATCCTTTGTTTACGCCTTTCTGTTTACCTTCTTTGAATCGTTCTTCTTTTTATGAGATCCTTTGGCCCCTACCAGTAAGACATGGTCTTTCTTGGTTGGAAAGTGACTCTCATCATTTTTCAACATATTAAGCAAATCAACGAAGCTAATATCTAGCTTGTTTATATGAAAAATTCACAACAATTGTGATGGGAGTCCGGGAGTGAGTGCAAGATCAAATCTTGGCTCAACTCTCCATCCATGACAAAACCAGTTATCCTAATTGATCAATCAAATTGATTATGTTAAGAACTTTTTATCTGCATACTTATAGTGCCATTGGCCATTCTAGATCTAAGAGCTCCTTAGATATATGATATCTATCGGGCCCCTACTTTCTTCACCATCAACTACTTGATGTGCAGGAATATAGTAGAAGCATCCATAGTTTCATCTTGTGGCCAAGTTCAAGTTACTCATGGATGCGAGCATGATGAATTGAGCCAATCAGTGCATCATCTTGCACTTTCTAAAAGTAGCAATCTCTTCCTCGAGGCATTGTGCGCAACCATTGCGGGGATAAAGCGATTATGACATAAGATAGCTTTTCAACTATGAGAACTATTCTCAAATTCCTTAACCAATCCGCTTTAATTCATCCTGTTAATTTAGTATCTAATATGCTTCAAGCGATGATAGTAATTTTAGACATTGTAAAATTCAGTAAATGAATTTGTAATTAACAACATTTTAACATACATTCTTTTATTAATTACCAAAATAATTTAGGTCTTGTTTTAAATTGATATCTCCCACTATTTTCTTCAAACTATATTACCTCACTTATATAGTTCAAAGAAAATCTAATTAAAGATTTGCTAGTGAGAATAAGGATCTCATTTCAAATGTATATAGCCTTGTGGTGACACAACAAACTATATATAAATAAATAGGTAGACAACTTTTGTCAATTACATCAACTATGCAACTCCTTTTCTTTTGCCTCTTAGATTATTTTGATCAAGTGGTGGCACATCCAGAATCAAAATTATCCAAGTTAAGTCCGACCTAGCACTCCATATATTCAAAAAGAAAATATCATCCTTGTGGTGACACAACAAAACAATATTGTTCAATTTTCTTTATAAGCATCAAATGTGATAAATTAACATCTTAAATACTTAATACTTGCCTTGTGGTGACACAAACAAACTCATATTAAATATTTAATACTCTATTAATTTTATCATGTTAGAAAGGCTGACGCTCGATATTCCAAATATCTTTGAACGCTTAGGACTTAATATAAAAATTGAGGGTTTGTTATTAATTTGTCTCATTTGTTTAGCGCATATATATATATATATAAAAATATGCGTATATTAATTAACATGCGAAGCTTGTGTTTGCATAATATATAATATATATAGTATAAGCATGCACATATAGAATACTATATTCTACCCGGATTGATTATGGACTTTTATTCTAGTTTGGTTCACTAGAGCCACCAAGTGAACCAAAAGGTCAAACCCTAGGTGCAAGAAATAATATTTAAATATAACTATTACATTTAAACCCTGGCTCCATTACAAACGGGTCTTCAAGCGCTCCTTGTTCCTTGATCTCCAATTCTTCAAAATTAATTCTAACTATTCCAATTACAAAACTATTTAAAATAAATAGAAACCTTGATCAGCAGTTAAGGGGAAGTACATAGGAGGGAGATAGAATTTACATTAAAAAAAAAATTAGAGAAGACGAGGTACGCAGCAGACCCCATTTAATAAAACCCATACATTCATGCATCCAACTAAAATAAAATCCAATCACATTGGTATAGTCCATAATCAATCCCATTTATTATCATACACATCATCATATGCATCAATAAATAACATTCATCATATGAATAATAAACATTTAATATATATATATATATATATATTGATATCATTTAATGGGCAAATTTAGTTAGTATAAAATCTAATTTTGAATCAAAATAAACTCCTTTATTTTAATTCAAATTTAAATCAAAATAAAACTATTTTATTTTAATTTGTCTAATTATGAATAAAATAAACTATTTTATTTTAATCAAAATCTTTAATCAAAATAAACTCCTTTATTTTAATTAATTATGGAATCCAATTCCAAGTTAAAAAAATTATTAAAGGAAACACGAATTCTTTTCCTATTCACAAATAAACTCCTTTATTTTGAATAATATGAAATCTTATTTCATATTTAAATAAACTCTTTTATTTAAGGAAACATGGATTCTCTTTCCTATTCACAAATAAACTCTTTTATTTTGAATAATATGAAATCTTATTTCATATCTAAATAAACTCCTTTATTTAAGGAAAGATGGATTTACTTCCCTATTCATAAATAAACTCCTTTATTTTAGAAAAAATAAAATCCAATTTCAACTCCAATTAGTTATCATGGAATCCAATTCCAACTCTAATTAGTTTGCATGAAATTTTAATTTTAAAATTAAAATAAATTCTTTTATTTTAAAATTAAAATAAAATTTTTATTTTAAGAATAAAATAAACTATTTATTTTAATTATAAAATTATATATATATATATATATATTATCCGTTATAAAAATTAAAATTAAATCGATGAATCAAATTCAATACATGATATATACTTTTTAAAAGTATCATCATAACCTTTTTCAAAAATAATCACTTAGTAAGTTTTTCAAAAAGCAGTACTTCAAAAGCGTGATTTTTACAGATCATCGTGAAATTGATTTATTTATATTTTTTTGTTTGCAGGATCCGTGAAGCATAAAGCATTTTTTTTTTGCAGGTTCACTTTACATGATGTAAATTACATCACGTGAATTAAGAGATATCATGGAATGGTCCTTGAATTATGCGAATGACGGAAAGCAAAAAAAAAATTGGGATTACCAATTTTCAAAATAACTTTTTTTTTTTTTTTTTTTAAATTGTATACAACAATTTATGCCCAATTAAATTGTTCTAAACACATATCAACATACATATCAAATCTGAACAATTAATAATTAGCATAAAGGTTTGGCTCTGATGCCACTGTTAGGTTTGTAATATTCAAGAACACAATCAAATTGCATAAATTAGCGGAAACGTGTAAAAATCAGAGTTTAAAATTTTACAAACCATATACCCGGATCACCCTTTATGCATAATTATTAATTAAACAAAAAGGAATGAACAAGAATCATACCCTTGAAGATCCAAGCTTCCTCAGGTACAAGTTCACCTCCAATCCTTTTCGCGTTCAACTTGAATCCACCGGGTTTGGTTCCTTCCTTTGATCAACGTTAGCCACCCAAGTGTTTAGCCTCTAGAGGTGATCCACCAAGGAAGAAGAAGGATTCAAGAAGATGGGTGGTTGGCTAAACCCTAGTTTTTCTATCTCTATAGAAAAGGAGCGTACTCTCCAACCATTGGAATTATAACGTAGTCTTGATATCTGATATAAGACTCCTCTTATAAAGATATCAAGTAACCCTATTAAAAATAAGGTATTATTTTAATTAAACCCTTTTAATTAAAGGGGCTCCCTAATCTTATTAGGGATAATTAATTAAACTCCTTTAACTAATTTTCCTTCCTAATCCAATTAGGAATAAATGAGAGTACTTATATTAAATTAATTCCTAAACTCTTTTAGAAATTAAAATAATAATAATAATTGTAATAATATTAATAAGACTCCTCTTATTAATTTATATTTAATATTTCTAAAATATTAAATAATAAATATTAAGGTATTTAATTTATTCTATTACCATAGATTAAATTAAATATACATAACATATTATTACGATTATGCCATTAACTTCATAAATAATTATTCTTCCTTTTATGGTGTGACCCTTTAGGTTCTCCATATTAAAGCGGTTGTGAATAAATCAATTAGAACAATTCTAATCTTTTTTAAATAAATAAATTAAACAATTTATTTATTTAAATAAATAATATTTATTCTACAATAGGGATAAGCCTCCCCTAGCGATCAACGACTTTCCGTATAATATAGATTTCAACATTAATCATAAAAGAACCTTTAAGTAAATAGTTACTTAGACAATTCAATCCTTCCACCATACAATGTCCCAATTAAATATAAGACATGGAATTTCATCAAGTCTTATTTTATTTAATTATATGTATTTCGACTCTTAAATGCACAACACCAAATAATGCAAATTAGAAACTCCTTTCTAATTTCATTCTGCCTTGGCCAAGGACTATTGTGTTGTCATTTATCGAATCACATAGGACATTTCTCTTCTTTTAATAGAAGTGGTAGATTCTTTATTGATCATACATTATCTCCATGTACAACTTATTATACCAAAGCATACCCTTTGATATACCCTAAGGGTCTTAAGGAATAAGTCAAAGTATAACTCATCATACACAAGATACTATGATGATCTCAAGTCCAAGGATCACTTGTACTACTATCACTACAGGAATTCCTATTGACAGGCAAGTAAAACTCCATTAGGTATTCCTTAGCGAGCCATGTTCAGTGAACTTATTCTCTAATAAGCACCTACATATTTGCTTTAGTGTCTCCACACAAATGATCATGAGATCAATCATCCTCATCCAATGAGCAAGCAACGTATGTACCAATCCATCCGGATTCACTAATCCCCAATTTAGTAATCCAATGATTGGGAACTATTTTTAGTTTTAAGCTTTCTAAGAATTTAGATCTCATTAGAATGATCATCATCATTATTCTAAAAGCATTGCTTAAAACTATGGGTTTATCACATATTATAAAACAGCAACTTGTAGATAATTAAAAGCCTTTAATAAATTAATACTTTTTATTAATAAATGAATAAGATTGTTACAAAGTATATGCTTTATCATCAAACATGATTGGCTTGTGTGCATACTACTTTCAGTAACAACTACGTCGTTATTTATAAACAACTTATTCTTGTCATTTTCGTCATCTAATCACTTTCCGTTATGGGGCCCACACAAGGCTGCGCCGTCGTAGGAATATTCCCCGACAGTAAGAATATTCCACGACCAAACGAATATTCCCTGACAAAAATGAATATTTTATAACCACTTGCTTATTTAAAATATTTGTGCATTTTACCCATAACTAACCACATTAATCAAATCAACCCTTACTATTTCAAAATAATAAATAGAGAAAATTTAATTTCATTTATAATAAGTTGGGGTCATACAATATAACTGAATATCTTTAGCCTGTAGTGCAAAGATGAATGATTTCCTGATGAACATCTTTGGCCCGTAGTGCAAAGATGAACAGGTGTTGAGATGAACATGACCAACTGATGAATATCTTTGGCCTGTAGTGCAAAGATGACTATTTAATTCAAGATGTATATTGATTGATGTTACAAGGATAAAATATTGATGATGGAATTTTAAAATCATAGAAGATAGTAGATTTCATTCTATACGTAACTCTTCTAATGAATTGTTATTTCTGCTGTGAATATTTATCTAATATTTGTTGTCTATTATTTTCTATCAGATTTGTCCCTGTTGAAGACTAACGATAATTTGTTCTATATTATCTTAGTCATAATATTCTTTATTGGGCTAGTTGAGCTCACCTTTTTCCTTTTTGTTCCATTTTTCTTCTCAAGAGGCGAGAATGTAGCGAGTACTAGTCGGGGTATGGAATGAAGGTTCAAAAAAGTTGTTTTTGTAGTCCTCACTATTTTGTAAAATAGTGTATCAATAATTGTAATGGGGACTTATTTGAGTGTGGATATTGTCTAGAAGACAATATTTGTTTTTAAACTCATAGTTTATGTGTTGTCGTATTTTGCACGACAATTGTATTAATAAAGTTGTACTTATTCCTGTACCATGTATTTGACGACTTAGAATGGGTGATGTATACCTATTTTGGGGGCATAACAGTTGCTATCAGAGCTTAGGGATATGATCTTTGGTGGGGATCGAGGAATAGAACTAGGAGGGGACAGACGAGTAAATACTTCGCTAATATGTCCTACCTAAGCTTATTTGTTGGTTGGTCAGAGTATAGGGTTATTATGTTGCATATCAATTTCTTTAATTAACCCTTGTTTTATGGCAGTATTTGAGAATGGCAACTGAGAATGTTAATAGTAGAGTAAATGAAACCGTGGAGACACCTTTACTCATCAATCAGGAGAACATGCAACAAGACGACAATGTTCCTCCTATAAACAACACCATTGATCAGACGATGAACGACGGGATGTTTAGAAGCTTTTTTCAGTTCATGCAAAATCAGAGGAGGGAGACTCGTGTACAAAATACAGGTGGAAATGATAGGAACACACGATTTGTCACAGCTAAGCAGTTCAAAGAGTTGGGACCACCATAATTCTGGGGCAAGCCGAATCCGATTAAGGCGGAGACGTACGTCAAGCAAATTACCAAGATATTCGATGTCTTGGGATGCATGGAGGAACAGAAGGTTCCATTCGCCACTTTTATGTTCCGTAATGAGGCAGATTACTGGTGGGAATCTTTGAAGCGTACCCATCCAGCCGCACTCAGCATATCTTGGGAGATATTTCAGAAACTGTTAAATGACAAGTACTTTCCTGAAAGTATTCGTCTTATGAAGAAAGTGGAGTTTATTAGACTGGAACAAAACAACATGACGGTGTCCCAATACGAGGCGAAGTTCGTGGAATTGTCCAGGTTTGCACCTCATTTGTTGGAGAATGAGGAACGTATGACGTGAATGTTTCTGAGAGTTTTGAAACTCGATATACGTCAATATCTTATTTCTCATAAATTTTCTCTATATTCAGATGTTGTCAACATGGCTCAATTATTAGAGAGAGATAATGAGTACGTTCAACCGAGGGACAACAACCAGGGTCAGACCGGTGGCAGCAGTCATCGGAGCAATGATAACCAGCAGGGAGGAAAGAATACGGACAAAAGCGATAATCACTCTGGTGGTAATCGTGGCCATGATAATAGAAGAAGCGAGTCGGGAGGAGATTTTAAAAAGAGAAGGTACAACAACGACAATGTGAAGACATCAACACCAGTATCAACTAGTTCTAAGGGACGAGAACGACCACCGGTTGTATGCTATAAATGCGGGAAAGAGAGACATATCATCCCAAACTGCCCACAATAGTACAAGGTATGTTATAATTATGGAAAGGAACGACATATCGCTCGAGATTGTACTATAGCGAAACCAAGTCCAGCGAGGATGGTGACTCAAAAGGCTGTCCCAGAAAAGTCAAAGTCAACGGTTCCTGGAAGAGCTTTGTGCTAATCATAAATTCTTGCGAAGTTTATATCTTAAAAGATATCAGTGCTACCCATTCATGTATCTCTCCTGCTTGTGCTCAATGTTTAAACTTGACTCTGGAGAAATTAGACTTTGACTTATCTGTGGAGACTCTGTTAGGAGAAACTTTCATTACATCCACTGTTTATAAATCTTGTTTGATCCAAGTTGGCACCATCACATTACCTGTTGACCTTATCTCTTTAAAGATACTTGCATTTGACGTGATTTTAGGGATTGATTGGTTAACTACTCATCATGCGAAAATTGATTATTTTCGTAAGGTTGTTAGTTTTCATATTCCTAACCAACCTGTTATGCGAATTCAAGCAACTAAACCACTAAAATCAATCACTGCCATATCAAGCCATAAAGCCATTCATTTATTAAAAAATGGATGTCAAGCTTTCTTAGCCCATGTTATGGATTTGAATAAAGCCACGTCAGATTTAAATAATATTTCTGTTGTTAGTGAATTTCTTGATGTATTTCATGTAGAACTTCCCGGTCTACCCCCAGAACGTGAAGTTGAATTCTTTATTGACCTTGAACCTGGTACAAAGCCCATTTCTAAAACCCCATATCGAATGGCTCCTATCAAACTTCAGGAGTTAAAGGTCCAACTACAGGAGTGCTCCTATTTTATTTGTAAAGAAGAAAGACGGGAGTATGCGACTTTGTATTGAATACCGGGAATTGAACCATGTCACAATCAAGAATAGGCATCTGCTACCTCGCATTGATGACCTGTTTGACCAGTTGTGAGGAGCACAATACTTTTCAAATATCGATCTTCTTTCTGGATATCATCAAATTTGAAGATTAAAAGCGAGGATATTTCAAGACGCCTTGACTCTTCAGACGGTCATTATGAATTCTTAGTCACGTCTTTTGGATTGACTAATGCTCCTGCTGCTTTCATGGGTATGATGAACCATGTATTCAAGGAATATTTGGATCAGTTCGTTGTTGTCTTTATTGATGACATCCTCATCTATTCCAAAAGTCGTGAAGATCATGAGCACCATTTGAAGCTGGTACTTCAAAGACTTCGTGACAACAAGCTATATGCTAAGCTGAAGAAATGCGAGTTCTGGCTTAAAGAAGTAGCATTCCCTGGGCACGTGGTATCAAAACATGGAGTATCTGTTGACCCGACGAAGATTGAAGCAATACAAAGTTGGGAGCAACCGAAGTCGGTGACCGAAGTGCGTAGGTTTTTGGGCTTAGCTGGTTATTATCGGAGATTCGTGGAAGGATTTTCTCGAATCGCTACTCCGTTAACTCAGCTGACTCGAAAACATGCAAAATTTGTATGGAGCGAGGAATGCGAGAAGAGTTTCCAAGAGCTCAAGAGGAGACTCATTTCGGCACCTGTTCTGATAATACCATCTGGTTCGGATGGATTTGTTATCTACAACGATGCTTCAGGCAAAGGGTTAGGATGTGTTTTCATGCAACATGGGAAAGTCATAGCATATGCCTCACGAAAACTTAAAGAATATGAGAGGAATTATCCTACTCATGATCTAGAGTTGGCAGCAGTCGTTTTCGCGCTAATGATCTAGAGGCACTATCTATATGGGGAGAAAGTGGAGATATATTCAGACCATAAAAGCCTTAAATATTTCTTCACCCAAAAGGAACTAAATATGCGACAACAACATTGACTCGAGCTGTTGAAAGATTACGACCACACTATTCAATACCATCCTGGAAAAGCGAACATGGTAGCTGACGCATTAAGTAGATGATCATATGTGGGAACGAGTGCGATGTTGTTAACACAAAGGGCCATTTTGTGTGATTTACAAAAGATGAAGATAAAATTCAAGACTCTGGGAACCCATGAGATGATGTCAAGTATACGCGTAGAACTAACTTTAATCGATAAAGTTAAAGTTGCTCAAGCCACAAACCCGTAGTAGATACATATAAAGAAGAGAGTACAAGAAGGTGTTATCCTAGAAGCAAGAATCGATGAAGAAGGAATACTTCGTGTCAACTTCAGACTTTGTGTTCCTAACGATTCTGATTTGAAGTACAAAATCATGATGGAGGCACACAACACACCGTTTGCAAATCATCCTGGAAGTACCAAAATGTATCGTGATCTTCGACATACATTTTGGTTGAACAATTTGAAGAGAGAGATCGCGAAGTTTATCTCGAAGTGTTTAACTTGTCAACATGTAAAGGCGGAGCATCAAGTGCCAAATGGTTCATTGGAACCACTTAAGATTCTAAAATGGAAGTGGGAACATATTACCATGGATTTTGTTATGGGTCTTCCCACGGTTTCTCAAGGCATAGATGTTATTTAGTTTATTGTTGATAGATTAACTAAGTCTGCTCATTTCTTGCCGATATGGGAGACTTATTCCCTTGAACGTCTTGCTCATATGTATGTAAATTAGATTGCGAGATTGCATGGCATGCCAGTGTCGACGTCGGGATTTTTAGTTGTCCCTTTTCGTTACTTGTTCTTTGGTGTTCTAATTGTTAGGTGAGATTTGTTTGAAAAAACAAGTGAAAAAGGTCTGACATGTATAATGTCGACGATGGACTGTTAAGAGTCGCCAGTTGGTATTTTTAACTGGTTGCACCAATGCAACCGAAAATGTTTGCACATTGACCCAGTGTTTTGACACTGCTAAACGGGTCTGTGAAATCGAGATACATTATGGGTCCGGAGGCTTGATTATGGGGAGGGAAGGTGTTAGGAACCTCCCAACATCTGTGTTGCCACGGTTACCGCCACTTTCCAAAGAAACTGTTATATAAATGTGTGTGTGTGTGTGGATCAATGTGCAATTATTTGAAAGTAGTGCGAGGCCTCGTTCACACCTATATACGCAGGGTTTGAATTTATAGAAAAATTCAGTTTTAGCAAGATATAGCAATGAAGTTTTATAAAATTTTGTTTTTCAAATCCTGTGCTCAATAGGAATTGAGACCTTTTCATACTTCCATTTTATTGTTAAATGTTCGGCTTGTTTGCTTTTATTTTTGAGATGCGAGGCATCTTCGAGAAAATAATATATAGCAGTGCTAACTCCTCATGGGCATGATAGCCATCTAAGGAAATTCGTATACTGTAAATAATGTACAAGCTGCTTACAGCTAAAAAAGGTCCATCATGGGAACCGAATCTAGATTCAGTGGACTGAATCTGTGATTACATGATTCCTAGGCTCACATGATACTGAAGTTTGTATGAAAAGTAGTAAGCAGTTATATATATATAAAAACGGTAAATATATATATGTGCATGATCAACCACCACGAAGCAACTCCATGGGGGATCGTAAATGTAAATAAAGCAATAAATGCGATTAACTACCACAAAATAAACTCCTGGCGGGACTGAATGTAAATAAAGTAGTAAAAGGCCTCGAAGTAAACTCCAGGCCTGACAGAAGTGTAAATATATATATATATAAGCATTAAACGCATCGGATGTAAAATCCAGGCTCATCGGATATGTCTGACAAATATATATATATATATATATATATATATATATATATATATTTAAGCAGGTAAACGCTCCAGAAATAAGTATAGGCTCAATCGAGGCATAACTCGTTAATGTTAGTGCATATATAAATATATACATATATTATATACAGACAGAAATGAAAACCACGGACTGAAGTCCGGGAAAACGCACACAACACGACTCTCAATGTGTAGAATAGTGTGTGCAAAAATGAAGAGAAATGCTTTATAGAGTGTTAGAAGGCTTACAGTGGGCTGCCAATGCAGGCTTCTATGACTCTAAATGGATAAACACTCAGCTCTCGCTGGTAAATGTATAGCTATATGTGAGCTAACAGGTGTTTAAAAAGAGCAAGCACTAAATATATGGTGTGTATAAAGCAAATTGGATAGGACTTCCTCGCCTTTTTTCTTTTTTTGAAATGGCTACCCCAAGCCCTCTATTTATAGAGTGGGAGCCACAAGTGTACCCGCAATGCCGCAGTGTACCCTCCACGGTACCGGTGCCCCAGCTCGCAGTCCGTCTGCTCAAAGTATGTACACTCGTGCACTATGATGTCCGCTCGAACTTGTAGAACTTCAATCTAAGCATCTGAATGGGGTATATAAGACCTTCTTCGAACCCCCTGTGTCGAGAGTTGCGCAATGACATGGGATTAAAGGTTGTAAGAAGTCAGGAAGAGGGGACCATGCCCATGATCTTCAAGCTTCAAATTCTATCCGGTGTGCTGCCACGCACAATAGTCACTCAGGATTGGAACTCCCTGGTTCTTGAAGGACATTGTTGTATGTATATATGTATGTATGTATGTATGTATGAAAGATGACTATTTGACTCCTCATCTGGGTTATCGCCTATTTGAGTTGAAAGGAGACATTGCTCAGGGTTATATCTGAGATTGGACTGCTGCAAGTGTTTGAATGCCGCAATGTCATCTACAAGGGTGCATGTCTTCCCGGTGTTAACTCCGGGTCTGCGGTATGAGTGCCTCAACAGGAGGTCTGAGATTGAAGCTGATTGCATTTGAAACAATCATTTTCGGGGTTATCGCCGGAACTGCAACAACATTCCTTAGGGTTATCTCCAAAGATGAAACTCGAGGTTATCTCTGAGGTTAGAAATGATGTCCCCGGTGTGTGTTCCGAGGTTTGAAATGAAATTTCGGTAGTATCCATACTGGATTGAACTTCCGATAGTATCCGGAATGGATGTGAACTATCTTCCAGGGTTATCTCTGAAAGACGATTCTGCCCTCCTGCAATGTTAGTAACAGGTGTTCAGAAAATTTTTAGTGTCTACAGATGCCCCTCTTTATCATATTCATGCAATGCAAGGCATGGATAAGATAAAGAATCCTAGACACTTGAAATGCAACAAATAAACATGATGCTATGTGCAGCAACATGATGCAAATGTATGATTGAGATGATGGTCAGTTCCCTGTTAATCCTGTTGGGATGACAATCAGTGATGTCTTGGACATGCGATCTAAGTCTTCAAGGATGTTGACATTGAGGCTATCACCAAAGTCGTGAATCCTAGACATAGACTTCTACTCCATAGAGGTACCTCTTGTATATAAGAGATCTGTGGGGAGAAAGCTTTGTCTGTTTGAGGATGTGTATAACATTTTCACTGATGTATGCATCACCGGATGAATCCCTACTGGGTGCATTGTCAAGGCTTCTTGACCTTCACTGATGTGAGTATCATTGGTTGCATCGCGTTGTGACCCTTGTTGGGGAATGTATCAAGGCTTCTTAACCTTCATTAATGCGTATATCAACGGTTGCATAGCGTTGTGACCCCCACCAGGGAGTGTGTTGACGAGTTGCTTCGATGGGTTTACTTGCCACCGGTTGAAATAACGTCAAGGTTGCTTGACCTTCATTGATTTGTGTATCAATGGTTGAATTACGTTATAACCCCCGCCGGGGAGACATAGATGTTTGTAGCTTTGTGCATTATAACCCCTGTCGGGGAGACGTAGATGTTCACAGCTTTATGCGTTGTAAACCCCACCAGCGAGACGTCTTTAATTCATAACTTCAACAATAGAATTCCGTAGGGGAAGGTGTCGTGGTCGCTTGACCTGATCTTGGCGACATCAAAACTTGTGAGGTATTGTCGAGCATGATTTGTGAAAACTGAGGCCACTGGTGTAGTATACCTTGTATGCAGGCGAATACCAATGTGTGACATGTGGAGCAAAATTTTAACCTATGAACACCAGGATTTCAGGCTATTCCGCTCAATCGCGTAGCGTTTTTACTCCTGATTTGGCCTTTCATCTTGCGAGACCCCCTTTGCAACTCAAACTTGAGTGAGCCGTAGGTGTGGGACCCATATAGGGGTGCCACAGGTACACCTACAAAGCAGTAGTGTGGACTCATGGCCCAACCGTGGCTATCTGAAAGCCCACAGGTTGCTTTCATAAGTCATTTTCAAGCTGCACGATGAAGGAAATCTGAGAGCTTTTCTTCAGACCTGTTAAGTTCGAGCAACTTTCTCCATATTCTGCCACCGTACAAGCGTTCTTCACTGTCCTGGTAACATATGCATGTATTTTTTTCCAGTTTCTATCCATTGGAAAATGATTTATCACAAGAAATGCATTTAGACATATAGTAGTGAATATGCATGCTAATATAATTTTATAAAAAATATTCAACATAGTAAATGTTATTATTAAACCATGCTGAACATAATGATGTGAAAATTTTAACTTTTGAAACAGTCAAATTGGCACCTTTTACTGTCATGTCTTATCTTTATTTAGGACAAATGAGTAAAGGTAGAAAATTAAAATAACCCTGGTAATTAGATTACACTTATGGATTTTTTTTACTGTGATATATTAAATGCATGTAGGATGTATATGACTGTTGGTAGTTGTGCTACTGAATGGCCACCTAGTCATGCCTATGTGCATGTGGATAGTCCCATTTACAAAGGGGGCTATGGCAAAATTTTTCCAAAACATAGGCATTGGGAAGCCATGCTTTTTTAACTCTACTATAGATGTATGTTAAAATAATGCATGCATGCATGTAGTCATAAAATGCATTTTGAAAAGCTTCAGGTACGATTTTACCACACCCTTTCTGAGGTGATTTGGAGACTTGTTGTCCATATATTATGGACCCGGATCAGCTGATTAGTTCTCGCAAGACCACTTCTGGTGTACGGAGGAGGGCTTTTGAGGTGCCTCGACCCCGTTCTGTTAGACAGCCTCGTCGTTTTGTGGAGGCAGTTGTAACAACCCAATATTTTCTATACAAATAAATTAGAAATTTTGCGTATAATTTTTTTTTATTCTTAATATGGTGTATTATGTCAAACCCTAGTTTACTGTGGGAAACCCTAATTTAAAACTCAGTTGTGAGTTTAAGTTTGTTAAATAACTGTGTTATATGATTTATGATTAACCCTAATTAACATATAGATTTATTAATTTCTTGAAAACCTAATTACCAAAATTACAAACCTAATTGCTAAATTAGCAAGGATAATTATAACTATTATATAATAAACCCTAATGTTCATGTATGATTAGAACCCTAATCAAATTAAGAAAACCCTAATTATAAATTTTGAAAACTAATTATATTTATTTTAAACCCTAAATAAACAACCTGGGTAACATATATTAAAATTGTTAGGCTATGATTATTAAATGGCCCAAAACAATTATGGGAGAAGCCCAAAAAGAAATCAAATTCAAGCCCAAACATAGCCCACATAATTAAGGGTATTTTAGACCTCTGATTTATCTAATTTATGCATTAAAATAATAGCTAAATAAAGAATTAGAGAGTATATACATAGTTGGCCACTATAGGCCTTTTAAGGCAACAAATTAGGCTAATCAAGTTTCCTTAAATAGCTAATGACCTTACTTTCTTACACAAGGTACAATGTTGTCAACACCTCATTGGTGGAAATCTCACTAAGCATACTTAAGAACAAGATAAGGAGTTTTGTCTATTGGACAACCCAAATATGGGGGAATAATAGTAAGTCACACATTTGCTAGACTTCTATATATATATATATATATATATATATATATATATATAGAGAGAGAGAGAGAGAAGTCATTTGCTAGACTATTTTTTTGTTCAAGCACTCAAACCTTTCTTCTCCACTCAAAACCTCCAAAATTTATAAGCATTTTAGTCCCTAATACTAGCCCCACGAAATCCACTAACAAATCAGAAGGCCAAATACAAGATAGATCAAAGAAAATGTATAAAACCCTAGCTTGATTTTTGTCCATAAATTATGTGTTAGATGTTATGTTTGGGTGTTAGAATATGTTGGTTATAGTGTCTAATGATGATCTGGTTTGCTAAATGTTGGATCCATAACATTTAGAAGCTCGGATTTGAAGATCTACAAAATCTAGAAAAACTTGGTTCTGTGGTCTGACAATGAATGTCAGTTGCCACAGATCCTTGCTCGATTATGGTTTTTGTTTTTTTTAAGTTGTTATGTGTAGCGTGTAATGTGTTCTTTAATCTGCAAAAAGAATATGGTTCATTTGATGTCTAGAATGAAAGTTATTAATGGTTAAATACTGTTGACCGACATTGACCGGGAGAAATCTGGGCAGCCCAATTATGCCCAGATCGTGTCTGACAAGATTTTGATCGGCTAGATCTGTCCGTGTATACATATTTTGGTTCTATTGTTGTAATATAATAGTAGCTTGGTATGAGTACTACAAGATTATGCCTTAAAATAGCTTTAATATCAAACGTATTAAACATAGTGAGTGGTCAAAGCATGCCACTCGGTCACAGTTGCATTTTCAGGAATTTCCAGAAACATCAAGAATATATATTCTGACAGCCTTTGACCGATCAATATCTTGCTATTGTTTTGTTGTTATGGTTATGTTTTGTGATAGATCTGTAGTGTTACATGTGGGCTAGAATCTAGAAGTCATAGATCACTAAAACATTAAACGATCAGAGTGTAGTGGAGGCTCAAAGTGTGACCCGATGATTCGTTTCTTCATTTCGGGTAACCCGAAATGAAGAATGACCTTCGACACCCACTTTGATGGCTTAGATCTTTCATTTGATGCATGATATAAGCATGTTTGTTCTTTGGATCTTGTAGTCTTACATTAGCTCTACCAGATCCGACCAAAAACAAGTCCGTAAACACAACACACAATCGATTTACACTTCGTCAAACCCACCCACTCCTCAGAATCGGCTTGAAGATCTAGTTTTGCATGAAGAACACGAAGAACACCCTACAAATGACGCTTCTATCACTATAGGTGGTCTTTAGCGACGCTTATTTATAAAAATTATATTTTCATTAAATAATTATAGAAAATTACTTTTTAATTATTAAAATACGTAATAAATTATTAAAAATTATTTTAAAGTCCTAAAATTATATTTTTATTATTTTGGATATATTTCATAAATATTTAATATTTTTGGAATATTAAAGGTATTTAATTTATTTAATAATTATATTAAATAAATAATTTAAAAATGATTTTAATACTTGAAAAATCATTTAAAATTATATTATGGGATGAGAAAATATTTGAAGTTATTTTTAACGACTTTTAATATTTTGTGATGAAATTTATTAATTAATTAAATATTAATGATAATTTAGTTATTTAATAAATGAATTAAATAAATAGATTAAAAATGATTTTATTATATTAAAATCATTTTAAATAATAATAAGGTATTTACAAATATTTTAAGTTATAAAATATAACTCTTTATATTTAAAGGATAACCTCATTAATAATTTAATATTAATGATATTTATTTAACATTAATGATATTAAATTTATTTAATAATAATATTAATTAAATAGTTTAAAAATGGTTTTACTGATTTAAAAATCATTTAAAAAGAATATAAATGAATTAAAATATTTTAAGTTATACTTAATGACTTTTAATATTTTTATAGATAGTACATTACTATTTAAATATTAATGGTAATTATTTAAAAATGATTTTAAGTGTTTTAAAAATCATTTAAGGGTAATATAAATGTTTTAAAAGTATTTTGAGTTATTATAAATAACTTTAATATTTTAGCAATGGTTTTATTAATAGTTTAATACTAATGATAATAGAATTATTTGATATTTAAATCATTTGATAATGATTCTGATTTTTGAAAATTTATGATAAATTATAATAATTGTTTAAAAATTATTGTAAGTCATTTAAAAATAATATGACTGATATTTACAAATATTGAGTTACAGAATAGATTCTTAGACTTGACAATTACCCGATAAAGCTGTCGGTACACCGACATATTTTAGGAATTGGTCTGGACTTAGATATTTTGATTGTATTAATGTTTGTTTGTGATCCAATGACTGTTGAATATGTGTGATAATGTGATTACGTTATATGCTGACTGCGAAATGCAGTACTATGTGTTATAGTATATTGTTCTAATTGAACGAATGACTTGATTAATGATAGGTGATTACATAAAAGATAAAACTAAGTCACAGATTGTAAGCGGCCAAGATCGTGCAAGTATACTACCTTTGTATTTCCTTTATCGATGGACATGAGTAAGAATGTTTCGATTATATTATTACCGTATGCATTATTAACCCTATATTATATACGCCGTTGATTATCAACATGTTAGTATATGGTAATTCAGATATATATTCTGTTCGTCAATTTCTATAAATGGTTACACAAGTGTCCTGACTTGGGTAATCATTGTTTTTAATCACATGTTGATACACCTTTGTCAATTACCCGTATATATATATATATATATATATATATATATATATATGTTGAATGATAGATTATTGTTGAACAAGATAAAACCTACCATTATCCAACTGAATTGCTTTGGTTTGGAACCCCGACAGGTATGAACATCCCATTCATGAAAATTTTTTATGTGCCCAAGGCAGCCAGAGTGAACGATAATATCGTTCTTGTTATGTAGTATTGATTAATACAGGGTACAAAGGGCTGATGACCCCCGTGCCCGTAAGTTATGACGGTTTACAGATGAAGTTCTGTTTAACCTTTTCAAAAATGAAAACAATGTTCATAGTATATCACTTTAACCCTATTTATAGTCAATACGTAGTTTCAAAAATTTGAAAGAGGGTTGTTATGTTATTATTATCGGTTTAGATTACTTCACAACTATTGATTTGTTGTAGAAGAGTAGTATAAAGAAAACATTTAAATTCTTTCAGCTTATATATATAATTATTATTACTTGCTGGGCACTCAAATGCTAATCGTTGCTTAATTTAAATTTTTTCAGCTAAGTGTGAACAATCTGAAGTGTGACGCCCCCAAAATAGGTACACATCACCCATCTTGAGTCGCCAAATACATGGTACTAAATTCAAATACAACTTAATTATACAACAGTCGTGTAATATACGGCAAAATACTTGCTTTGAGTTTTAATACAAATATTGTCATCTAGACAATATCCACACTCAATTTAGTCCTCATTACATTTATTATCACACTATTTAACAGAATAGTGAGGATTACTAAGAAACCATCTCGGACCATCACTCCATTCCCCGACTAATCCCGGCTACGTTCTCATTTCCTGAAGAGAACAGTGAAAGAATGGGTGAGCTCAACTAGCCTAGTAAGAAATATTATGACTAAGATAATGCAAAATAAATTATCATTAGTCCTCAACAGTGTTAAACTGATAAAATACAATAGACATCAAGTTTAACTACAGCGGAACATACAATCCATTAAAAGAGTCAAGTAGAGAATAAAATCTACTATATTTTATGATTTAAAAAGTTTTCATCACTTTTATCGCTGGAACTCAGTTTAATAAATAATCCATATCATCCTTGCACTACGGCCAAGGATATTCATTAATATCACAACCATAATTTATCCATGCACTACGGGCCAGGGATATTTGTGTATTCATCAATGGTCATGATCATGCCAACAATTATCCATCAATGCACTACGGGCCAATGAGGACTTTTACCACATCATTTGTAACATTACTATTACCACGATTACAATCAATAATCCTCGGTCATAATCATACCAAGTCCATCTATGCACTATGATGAGTGGGATTTAAACCCGCGAATCGGATACTTTATGACTTAAATACTTGCCTGAATTCATAGTTTTTATGTAGTTTTATAGAAATATAGTGTTATTGTGTTTAATCATTGTACTGCATAGCTTCACAGTGTTTTTGTAGCTTTAAAAGGGCAAAGGAGTCATTTTGCTCTTGCTCATGGCCAAGCAATGCTTACACGACCGACCTATCTTTGACATAAGCCGGGCCATATACACCTCCTCCTCCTTTGGCTCGCGCTGCAGCCACAAAGCTTCAGGTCCTGGGCTTCTCGTGTGGCGCCAGAAGTTACCACTAAATACACGTAATTGGCATGCCACATGCACCACCTCCTTCCTTGAGATAAGTCCTTTATTTGACCTAGCAAAAAGGGGGGAAACAGGTGAGAAGGAAGCAGGCGGCAGCTTTCAGACACATTATTCATACCAGAAAATAGATAGAGAGAGAAGGAATGTGTTAGTCCCATAGTTATGAGCTAACTTCATTTTTAGGATTGCAATGTAACCTTTTGAATAGCTTAATCGGCTTTCTCTCTTATTTTATATAATGTAGCATTTTGGAATGGGTTGTTGTATTTTACTTATATTGTCTGATTTCTTGATAAAGAAATTTGTACTGGTAGTAATGGAAATTGATAAATGGATATTACTGTCTATCTTTTAATGCAACAACACCTGTTATGCCCTTGTCATTTGAATGTGGGCTTAATGTGAAAGTAGTATGCACACAAGCCAATCATGTTTGATGATAAAGCATATACTTTGTAACAATCTTATTCATTTATTAATAAAAAGTATTAATTTATTAAAGGCTTTTAATTATCTACATGATGCTGTTTTATAATATGTGATAAACCCATAGTTTTAAGCAATGCTTTTAGAATAATGATGATGATCATTCTAATGAGATCTAAATTCTTAGAAAGCTTAAAACTAAAATAGTTCCCAATCATTGGATTACTAAATTGGGGATTAATGAATCCTGGATAGATTGGTATATATACGCTGCTTGCTCATTAGATGAGGATGATTGATCTCATGATCATTTGTGTGGAGACACTAAAGCAAGTATGTAGGTGCTTATTAGAGAATAAGTTCATTTGAACGTGGCTCGCTAAGGAATACCTAATGGAGTTTTATTTGCTGTCATAGGAATTCTCAGTAGTGATAGTAGTCTGACAAGTAATCCTTGGACTTGAGATCATCATAGTATCTTGTGTATGATGAGTTATACTTTGACTTATTCCTTAAGACCCTTAGGGTATATCAAAGGGTATGCTTGGGTATAATAAGTTATACATAGAGATAATGTATGATCAATAAAGAATCTACCACTTCTAATAAAAGAAGAGAAATGTCCTATGTGATTCGATAAATGACAACCCAAAGAGTCCTTGGCGGCGAAATGAAATTAGAAAGGAGTTTCTAATTTGCATTATTTGAGTTGTGCATTTAAGAGTCGAAATACATATAATTAAATAAAATAAGACTTGTGTAAATTCCATGTCTTATATTTAATTGGGACATTGTATGGTGGAAGGATTGAATTGTACGGTAACTATTTACTTAAAGGTTCTTTTATGATTAATGTTGAAATCTATATTATCTGGAAAGTCGTTGATTGTGACGCCACCAAAATTAGGTATACGTCACCCATCTTGGGTCGCCACTTACATGGTACATAAATTCAAATACAACTTACTAATATAACTGTCGTGTACAATACGACATAAACTGTGAGTTTGAATACAAATATTGTCTACTAGATATTATACAAACTCAAAAGGAGTCCTCATTACAACTATTATCACACTATTTCACGTAATAGTGAGGACTACTAATGCTATCCTCTGGACCATTACTTACGTTCCCCGACTCGTCCCAAATATGTTCTCATTTCACTTCAAGAGAACGGTGAAAGAAAGGGTGAGCTCAACTAGCCCAAGAAGAAATATTATGACTAAGATAATTCGAATAAATTATCATTAGCCTTCAATGTTAAAACCGATAAAATACAATAGATAACCGGTTTAATCTGCGATTGGAATAAACAATCTATTAAAAGAGTCAAGTAGAGAATAAAGTCTACTATCTTTTAGATTTTAAAAGGTTTTCATCAATTTTATCATTTGAGACTCGACAATAAATAAACCACCACATCTAATCATCCCCGCACCACGGCCAAGGATTTTCATCAAATTATCAATGGTCATGACTATACCGAATCACCCCGGTCATAATCATACCAAAAACTATCCATCAACGCATTACGAGTGCCAATCGAGGACTTTTGTCACATCATTTATATCAAGTCATGATTATACCGAATGATCCTCGGTCATAATCATACTAAGTTCATCTATGCACGTAAGCCAAAGATAACATAATATAACATGAGGATGATGACAATGACATAATAATTCAATAAAACAAGTTCAAGAATTATTTAATCCATGAATTATTAACGTCCAAATTGTCAACATGATCTTGTTTCAGAGTAAAATTCAAGAATGATCGGAAAGAATATTTCCATGAAAAGATATCTCGGATGAAACGCAAATATCAAGGATATTCTACTAATTTCATGGAGTATAGAAGTCAAAGTTTTAACCAATTTGGGTATAATAAAGAATGGAATAACAAAAGAAATCACCATGCATGCGATTGCCATGCGCAGACAAAGTTATTCCAATGTAATAATAATAACGGAACGGTCGTGTGAAATTCACACCGACGGATGTTCCAACAGAATAATAAAGATGGAACTGATCCTGGTGTAAAACACACGTATAGGTTATTCCAACAGAATGATAAAGACGGAACCAGTCCGGTGTAAAACACACGAGCATGGATGTTCCAACAGATAATAAAAAGCGGAACCAGTGTCCTAAAAACACACGCAGCGTGATGTTCCAATGTAATAATAAAAAGCGGAACCAGTCCGGTGTAAAACACACGCATGTGGATGTTCCAACGAGAATAATAGAATAATGTCACCAAGTATAGGGTAAATCATGAGCATCTGAGTTATTCCAATGTAATAAATAAGAATGGAATAACATAAGGATTTCACCAAGTATAGGATATGCCGCATATCTGATTATGTATAGGGTATGTCACTTTTACAAAGTTATTCCAATGTATAATAGTGAATGGAATAATGTGTTCTCTTCAAGAAGAAAGAATAACACCCCTTACCGTAAAAAAGAACCTAATATAGAAGTAGTGAAGTAGCGAGATACTCTTCTTTTTTTCTATAATTTTCTCTATAGCTTCTCTCTATAATTTCTCTCTACAGAGTTTCAATGAATTAAAGAAAATAATGAAGGAATGAGCTTCATTTATAGGAAAATGGAATGCATAAGTAACTAATCCATGAACGGTCCAGTTGATTTACTTTAATCGACGGTCCATATTTAAAGAAATTTTTTAAATAAAATATAATATATTCTATTTATATAAAAACATTTTACTATGCAAACACTATGCAATACTATGCAAAATACTATGCAACACTATGCATAATAAAATATAATATATTCTATTTATAGAATAACTTTAATAAAGTATTCTATTTTATATAAAAGATGTTTCGCTTTTTATTACGTTAATAATACGAATAAAACAAAACGTCATTATCGCTATAATAATTCATATTATTAATCGACAATAATGGAATCAAACCGAGTGACTTCTCACATAGGCATCAATAATCAATACCGCATATACTATGCAACCACACGTATTCATCGTATTTTTTTACTACCGAAAGTAGTTCAACAATGATCAACGGTAAAACTTCCGCCGTTATTTTAATAAAATATTTTTGTCGTTTTCTCAATCCGATAATAATTACATTGTGGGGTCCACCAATGATTGAGTAGTTATGCGAATATTCCTGCTAAACCTAATATTCCCAGACCAATCGAATATAATATAACCACTTGCATACTTTACAAAATTTATAAATACTACCCACAACTATAATATTATCTTAAATTCACACCATAATATAAAAAAATTATTTCGACAAAATTTAAATCTTTATTGATAAAATCTGGGGTCTCACAATCTCCCCTCCTTATGGAATTTTTCCCTCAAAATTAGGGTACGTACCTGGTATGATAAAGAGGTGAGGATACCTTGAATACCTTTATTGTTAAAAATATTAAATTCATCTTCGTAATCCGCCAAAGATATTCATTAACAATTCATCTTTGCACTACAGGCCAAAGATATTTATTAACAATTCATCTTTGCACTACAAGCCAAAGATATTTATTAACAATTTATCTTTGCACTACAAGCCAAAGATATATAACCAGAAACCAATAATCTTTGAGACTCGACAATAGTATCACAACCATGAATTATCCATGCACTCATCGCTAAGGATATTCGTGTTTTTAATTACTGATCGTGATTATACCAAATAATCCGCGGTCATAATCATACCAAGTCTATCAATGCACTACTGACGAAGATGACTTTTACCACATCCATGAATTAATATTTCATTCTTTGAGACTCATTCAATAATTAATCCATATCATCGAATCATCCACGCACTACGGGCCAAGGATATTCATTAGTATCACGACCACGAATTATCCATGCACTACTACCAAAGATAATCGTGTATTCATTAAGATCACGACCACAAATTATCCATGCACTACTACCAAAGATAATTGTGTATTCATTAAGTATCACGACCACAAATTATCCATGCACTACTACCAAAGATAATTGTGTATTCATTAAGATCACGACCACAAATTATCCATGCACTACTACCAAAGATAATTATGTATTCATTAAGTATCACGACCACAAATTATCCATGCACTACTACCAAAGATAATTGTGTATTCATTAAGATCACGACCACAAATTATCCATGCACTACTAAGCAAAAGATAATTGTGTATTCATTAAGATCACGACCACAAATTATCCATGCACTACTACCAAAGATAATTGTGTATTCATTAAGATCACGACCACAAATTATCCATGCACTACTACGAAAGATAATTGTGTATTCATTAATATCACGACCACAAATTATCCATGCACTACTACCAAAGATAATTGTGTTTTCAATTACTGTTATGATTATCTACCGAAACAATCCACATTCATAATCATACCAAGTCCATCTATGCACCTTCTGCCACGATGACTTTCAACATAATATAAGCGTGAGGATAATGATATAAAGAATCAATCAAATGAGATAAAGGATAAATATTAAACATTTATAATATAATTTATCAAGGATTCAAGAATATCCCCATGTTATCAATAACTTAATAATCTCATAATCTAATAACATTAATATTATAATAATATTTTAATCACTTCTTAAATTTATAAATAATTTATCTCAATTGTTTACGCTTTACAATATAATGCATTTCATCATTCAAAATGCCATACTCATAAAATATCATCACCAATTATCAAATCCTCATCAAAAATATGCATATATTCTATATAGATTCTCTAGCCATAAAATCCTATTTTCAACTTTGTTACTTCACATAACATATTTAACTCATATGTTCAGTAATTAAACTATTTTCATGAAAATACCAAATTAGTCCCAAAAATATTTCTTTTCTGGGATTTAGCATAATATAGTCCCATAATGAAAATATATTTTTCTCAAATTTTAAAATTCATTTACTATTTTTCAAAAATCAATTTCTAATTAATTCATTAAGAAATTAGCTACCTCAAGTTTAACTCCAAAAATTCCCAAATCTTGGCAGGATCTTACACATGTTAACGTGAGCTTCTAGTTTAAATTTCATGGTCATCGAGTTATAGAACTCCTATTATAGCGTTTTTAAATCGGAAAAACCTAAATATTGAAATAGTCATAACTTGCTCATTTTAAGTCGAGAATGAGCTCATTTTTGGACAGGAGGTACTTTATACCATATACCTTCATGTCCCAAAAGGCCAGAATTTTTCTCATAATTTAAGTGGCCGAAACAGTCCCTTAAAGTTTCTGGGCAGTAGCATTTTCGAAATTTACAGCTTTGGCCTCCTTTGGTAAAATCAGTCCACACAAAAATCCACAACACCTTTTCCAGTAATTCCACTTGGATTAGTTAGGTAACTCGTAGATCTAACTCTAGGACTTGACCACATTCAAAAATTCAAAATATAATAAGAGATATGGTCAATTGAATTTCATGTTACGTTTTTCACCAAAATCTGATTTTTCAACCCTTTGTGATTTCTAAGAAACTTTCATGTTTTTACATACTAATCAACATAACTCATCATAAAACTTACTAATACCACGAATACCCATGATTTTCATTATTCCAATGCTTTTATTATGACTTTCATCATAAACCACGTAAACTGTTCATTTTAGTTGAAGAAATATTTGAGGGTTTAAGAAATGAGTTTTGTACTGGGGTCAATACAAAATTCGATTTCACGCTCTAAGTAGGCTAAGAAGTCTTCAAGAATACGCCAGGAAATTTATTAATAATAGAAATATCATTCAAAACTGTGACTCTCATCCAAGACTTGAATAGTACGTCACATTGATACCAACAAATGACCTCATCCCTTAACCTGGATAGCACCTCAAAATGATACCTATAAACTTGCCATCTTCATTCACGATGTCGCTCACGAAAGCTCGGCTTCGGTGCATTCCACACAAGGAATTCAACAACGAAAGGATCGGGCTCTTTACTTATAACTTGATATAACAAAGGATTAACTTTAGGGTTTGGTTACTTTGAATTAAGTATAACAGTTGGTTATGAATATAAAAGCTAACAACCTTACGAAAAGCATGATGAGTAGTTAACCAATTGATTCCTAAAATCACATCAAAGGCAAGTATTTTCAAAAGATAAGATCGACAGTAACGTGAAAGTGTTTATTTGAATCAAACAAGATTTAAAAATAGTAAGCGATAACGAAGGCTCCTACTAACGAAGTTTCAACCAATAAGTCAAAGTCTAACTTCTCCGAGTCAAATTTAAACGTTGAACGCAACTAGGTGAAATAAAAGAGTGGGTAGAACCGGTATCTAACACGGTATAGACTTCGCAAGAGCTTATGATTACTTACCCGTGATAATCTTATTCGGGTTCCTCGTCACGAGAAAAAACGCTCTCTCTTAAACTACTAGGCTTTGGTTTGTCTCGGGATGACCTTTGGTGCCTCCATCCTAGTTGAATTTGTCTTGATGAACGACAAAATCGAGCTAAGTGACATTCTCTTCCACAATTATAACATGCTTTGATTCAACATGGCGCAGCTTCGGACCGATGTGTCCCTCTCCTCCGCATTTGAAACATATAATAGGTGGTCCTTCTCCTTCCTTAACAACAAAAAGCTTGTCTTTGACGCTCTTTCCATCATTGTTGAATCTCCTTTTCTTGAAATGTCCATTCTTATTGTTTTGGCCCCGATTACCACCGGGTGGTTACCATATCCGCCCGCTGATTCCCTCCACGCTTGTTGTCACCGCTTCGATGACTACTCACGGGTATTATAATTTTTGCCGGCTACTTTCTTTTAGTTATATTGACTCGTTATCGCGCTCCACTAATCGAGCCCTATTTACAACATCCAATAAAAACACGCTTTATGAGAAATAAGATGTTGACGTATCTCCGGCTTCAAACCTCTTAAAAACATTCGCGCCATTCTCTCTTCATTATCCACCAAGTGGGACGCAAACCGTGATAACTCTGCAAATTTTGCCTCGTATTGCGACACATTCATATTGTTTTGTTCCAACTTGATAAACTCCACCTCCTTCATGTATGGCGAATACTTTCGGGAAAGTATTTGTCGTTGAATGACTCTGGAACTTCTCCCAAGATATCTTTTTAATACAAAGAAGTTGAGTACGCTTTCTGGAATTCCCACCAATGTCCGCCTCTCCGCCATGAACATAAATACTGTGAAAAGGAACCTTTTGCTCCTCGAGCATCCCAAGACATCAAATATCTTGGTAATCTACTTTATCCATGCTTCCGCCGAAGTGGTTTTGGCTCTCCTTAAACTCCCGGTGGTCCCAAATTGAATTGTTTAGCGATGACCGCCCGAGAGTTTTCCGTGTTTCCACCTACGTTTTGGGCGAGGAGTCGCTTTACCGATGTTGCATGAATTCTAAAACCTCTTAAACGTCACTCGTCGTTAGTCAATTGATCGGTGTTGTTGTTTACGGAGGATTATCGCCATCCTCATTTGTACATTATCCTCGATTATTGATCGTGGGAGAATCAACAGGTCTCACATGCTCCATTGCTATTCTCAACATTCTCGGATGCCATTTTCAAACACCGCCACAAAATAAGGGCTAATTAACATATCACATATTATCCCTATACTCGTGAGACCAATTAAATACCAAATAAATTTAGGTAGGTCATACTAGCGAAGGTATTCCCTGCCTCTCCCCTCTAGTACTATTCTCACATCTCGGCAGGGGATCATATCCTAAGCTCGATACCAACCGTGGCGCCCCCAAAATTAGGTATACGTCACCCATCTTGGGTCGCCACTTACATGGTACATAAATTCAAAAACAACTTACTAATATAACTGTCGTATACAATACGACATAAAGCGTGAGTTTGAATACAAATATTGTCTACTAGATATTATACAAACTCAAAAGGAGTCCTCATTACAACTATTATCACACTATTTCACGTAAATAGTGAGGACTACTAATGCTATCCTCTGGACCATTACTTACGCTCCCCGACTTCGTCCAAGCTATGTTCTCATTTCTCAAGAGAACGGTTGAAAGAAGGTGAGAGCTCAACTAGCCCAAAGAAGAAATATTATGACTAAAATAATGCGAGAATAAATTATCATTAGCCTTCAACAAAGGTGTTAAATTGATAAAATACAATAGACAACCAGTTTAACTGCAGCGGAATAAACAATCTATTTAAAGAGTCAAGTAGAGAATAAAGTCTACTATCTTTTAGGTTTTAAAAGGTTTTCATCAATTTTTATCTCTCGAGACTCGACTTAATAAATAAACCACCACATCTAATCATCCTCGTACCACTACCACAAGGATTTTCATCAAATTATCAATGGTCATGACTATATACCGAATCACCCCTGGTCATAATCATACCAAAAACTATCCATCAACGCATTACAGACCAATCGAGGACTTTTGTCACATCATTTATATCAAGTCATGATTATACCGAATGATCCTGGTCATAATCATACTAAGTTCATCTATGCACGTAAGCCAAAGATAACATAATATAACATGAGGATGAGGACAATGACATAATAATTCAATAAAACAAGTTCAAGAATTATTTAATCCATGAATTATTAACGTCCAAATTGTCAACATGATATCTTGTTTAGAGTAAAATTCAAGAATGATCGGAAGAATATTTCCATGAAAAGATATCTTTGGATGAAACGCAAATATCAAGGATATTCTACTAATTTCATGGAGTATAGAAGTCAAAGTTTTAACCAACCTGGGTATAATAAAGAATGGAATAACAAAAGAAATCACCATGCATGCGGTGCTTGCGCAGTACGTGTTATTCCAATGTAATAATAATAATCGGAACCAGGTCGTGAAATTCACAAAGCGGGATGTTCCAACAGAATAATAAAGATGGAACCGATCCGGTGTAAAACACACGATAGGTTATTCCAATGAATGATAAAGACGGAACCGTGTCCTGTAAAAACACATGCATGTGATGTTCCAATGAATAATAAAAAGCGGAACCGAGTGTCCTGTAAAACACACGCATGTGATGTTCCAATGTAATAATAAAATCGGAACCAGTCCTGTAAAACACACGAGCGTGATGTTCCAATGTAATAATAGAATAATGTCACCAAGTATAGGGTAAATCACAGATACTGAGTTATTCCAATGTATAAAATAAGAATGGAATAACATAAGGATTTCACCAAGTATAGGATATCTGCATATACAGATTATGTATAGGGTATGTCACTTTTTACAAGTTATTCCAATGAATAATAATAGTGAATGGAATAATGTAAGTTCTCTTCAAGAAGAAAGAATAACACCCCTTACCGTAAAAAGAACCTAATATAGAAGTAGTGAAGTAGCGAGAATACTCTTCTTTTTTTCTATAATTTTCTCTCTATAAAACTCTCTCTATAATTTCTCTCTCAGAGATTCAATGAATTAAATAAGAAAATAATGAAGGAATGAGCTTCTATTTATAGGAAAATGGAATGCATAGTAACTAATCCATGAACGGTCCAGTTGATTTACTTTAATCGGACGGTCCATATTTAAAGAAAATTTTTTAAATAAAATATAATATATTCTATTTATATAAAAACATTTTACTATGCAAACACTATGCAATACTATGCATAATAAAATATAATATATTCTATTTATAGAATAACTTTAATAAAGTATTCTATTTTATATAAAAGATGTTTCGCTTTATTACGTTAATAATACTGAATAAAACAAAAACGTCATTATCGCTTATAATAATTCATATTATTAATCGTGATAATGGAATCAAACCGAGTGACTTCTCACATAGGCATCAATAATCAATACCGGTAATGCTACTATGCAACCACACGTATTCTCGTACTTTTACTACCGAGTAGTTCAACAATATCAATCGGTAAAACTTCCGCCGTTATTTTAATAAAATATTTTTTGTCGTTTTCTCAATCAAACAATAATTACATTATGGGGTCCACCAATGATTGAGTAGTTATGCGAATATTCCCTGCTAAACCGAATATTCCCCGACCAATCCAATATAATATAACCACTTGCATACTTTACAAAATTTATAAATACTACCCACAACTATAATATTATCTTAAATTCACACCATAATATAAAAAAATTATTTCGACAAAATTTAAATCTTTATTGATAAAATCTGGGGTCTCACATTGATCGCTAGGGAGGCTTATCCCTATTGTAGAATAAATATTATTTATTTAAATAAATTAATTGTTTAATTTATTTATTTAAATAAGATTAGAATTGTTCTAATTGATTTATTCACAACCGGTTTAATATGGAGAACCTAAAGGGTCACACCATAAAAGGAAGAATAATTATTTAAGAAGTTAATGGCATAATTGTAATAATATGTTATGAATATTTAATTTAATCTATGGTGATAGAATAAATTAAATAGCTTAATATTTATTATTTAATATTTTAGAAATATTAAATATAAATTAATAAGAGGAGTCTTATTAATATTATTACAATTATTATTATTTTAATTTTTAAAAGAGTTTAGGAATTAATTTAATATAAGTACTCTCATTTATTCCTAATTGGATTAGGAAGGAAAATTAGTTAAAGGAGTTTTAATTAATTATCCCTAATAAGATTAGGGAGCTTAATTAATTAAAAGAATTTAATTAATTAAATAAAACCCAATTCCTTAATGGTTAAGGTGGGTTGCCCACATCTATTAATAAGAGGAGTCTTATTATGAGTGTAGGGGTTGTTGACTTTAACAACATAATAATTCCAATTTGTTGGAAAGTACGCCCTTTCTATAGAGATAGAAAACTAGGGTTTGAGCCAAATACCCATCTTCTTGAATTTTCTTCTTCCTTGGTGGATCACCTCTAGAGGCCAAACATTTGGGTGGCTAACGTTGATCAAAGGAAGGAACCAAACACAGTGGATTCAAGATTGAACGCGAAAGGATTTGGAGGTGAACTTGTACCTGAGGAAGCTCGATCTTCAAGGGTATAATTTATTCTTTATCTTTTCGTTTAATTAATAATTATGCATAAAGGGTGATCCGGGTTTATGGTTTGTAAATAATTTTTAAACTCTGATTTTATCTCGCTTCCGCTAATTTATGCAATTTGATTGCGTTCTTGAATATTACAAACCTAACAGTGGCATCAGAGCCAAACCTTTATGCGAATTATTAATTGTTTTAATTTGATATGTATATTGATATGTGTTTAGAACAATTTAATTGGGTATAATTTAATTGAATAAAATTTATTAAAAAAAAAAAAAAAAATATCATTTTTTTTTTAAAGGAGAGCAGGAGGATTCGGCAGGACTATCATTAAAAAAAAAAAAAAAAAGGCGTGGACACTAACCTGCCATGTGCCAACAATAAAAAAAAAAAAACAAAAAGGGCCGAATTATTTTTTTTTAAGGCAACAAGTTGCCGTTTTTTTTTGTTCAAGGAATGGCTGGCAGACTTGGAAGATACATCCACGTTTTGAAAAAGTTAAAAGGAATGGTTATATATATATATAATATATATTACGAATATATATATACATATATATTCTTAATTATTATATAATTAAAATATAAAGTTTTATTTTAATTTTAAATAATTTTATAATTAAAATAAAAAGGTTTATTTTAATCTTAAAATAAAAGGTTTATTTTAATATTAAAATAAAAGATTTATTTTAATTTTAAAATTAAATTTAAATACTAACTAATTAGAGTTGGAATTTGATTCCATGATAACTAATTGGAGTTGAAATTGGATTGCCTAATTTCCTTAAATAAAGGAGTTTATTTAGATATGAAATAGATTTCATATTATTCAAAATAAAAAGAGTTTATTTGTGAATAGGAAAGAGAATCCTAATTTCCTTAATTAAAGGAGTTTATTTAGATATGAAATAAGATTTCATATTATTCAAAATAAAAGAGTTTATTTGTGAATAGGAAAGAGAATCCTAATTTCCTTAAATAAAGGAGTTTATTTAGATATGAAATATGATTTCATATTATTCAAAATAAAGGAGATTATTTATGAATAGGAAAGAATATCCGTGTTTCCTTTAATAAAGATTTTTTTTTTTTTATGGAATTGGATTCCATAATTAATTAAAATAAAAGAGTTTATTTTAATTAAAGATTTTATATATATATATATATATATATATATATATGAAATTGATTCCATAATTAATTAAAATAAAGGAGTTTATTTTGATTAAAATTTTGATTAAAATAAAATAGTTTATTTTATTCAAAATAGGATAAATTAAAATAAAATAGTTTTATTTTGATTTAAATTTGGATTTAAATAAAGGAGTTTATTTTTATTCAAAATTAGATTTTATACTAACTAAATTTGCCCATTAAATGATATCAATATATATATTAAATGTTTATTATTCATATGATGAATATTATTTATTGATGCATATGATGATGTGTATGATAATAAATGAGATTGATTATGGACTATTGACCAATATGATTGGATTTTATTTTAGTTGGATGCACGAATGTATGAGTTTTATTAAATGGGGTCTGCGTACCTCGTCTTCTCTAATTTTTTCTTAATGTAAATTCTATCTCCCTCCTATGTACTTCCCCTTGACTGTTGATCAAGGTTTCTATTTATTCTAAATAGTTTTGTAATAGGAATAGTTAGAATTATTTTTGAAAAATTGGAGATCAAGGAAAAAGGAGCGCTTGAAGACCCGTTTGTAATGGAGCCCGGGTTTAAATGTAATAGTTATATTTAAATATTAATTCTTGCACCCTTGGGGGTTTGACCTTTTGGTTCACTTGGTGGCTCTAGTGAACCAAACTAGAATAAAAGTCCATAATCAATCCGGGTAGAATATAGTATTCTATATGTGCATGCTTATACTATATATATTATATATTATGCAAACATGCTTCGCATGTTCATTAATATGACGCCATATTTTATATATATGTGTGCGTGCGCTAAACAAGATGAGACAAATTAATAACAAACCCCTCAATTTTTATATTAAGTCCTAAGCGTTCAAAGATATTTGGAATATCGAACGTCGCCTTTCTAGCATGATAAAATTAATAGAGTATTAAATATTTAATATGAGTTTGTTGTGTCACCACAAGGCAAGTATTAAGTATTTAAAATGTTAATTTATCACATTTGATGCTTATAAAGAAAATTGAACAATATTGTTTTGTTGTGTCACCACAAGGATGATATTTTTCTTTTTTGAATATATGGAGTGCTAGGTCGGACTTAACTTGGATAATTTTGATTCTTGATGTGCCACCACTTGATCAAAATAATCTAAGAGGCAAAATACTGAGGAGTTACATAGTTGATGTAATTGACAAAAGTTGTCTACCTATTTATTTATATATAGTTTGTTGTGTCACCACAAGGCTATATACATTTGAAATGGTATCCTTATTCTCACTAGCAAATCTTTAATTAGATTTTGCCGAACTATATAAGTGAGGGTAATATAGTTTGAAAAAAATAGTGGGAGATACCAATTTAAAACAAGACCTAATTTATTTTGGTAATTAATAAAAGAATGTATGTTAAAATGTTGTTAATTACAAATTCATTTACAGAATTTTACAATGTCTAAAATTACTATCACTGCGAAGCATATTAGATGCTAAATTAATCAGACCAAATTAAACGGATTGGTTAAGGAATTTGAGAATAGTTCTCATAGCTGAAAAGCTATTTTATGTCCTTAATACGCCTATCCCTGCAATGGTTGTAGACAATGCCTCTGAGGAAGAGATTGCTACTTTTAGAAAGTGGCAAGATGATGCACAGTTGGCTCAATGCATCATGCTCGTATCCATGAGTAACGAGCTTCAACGTCAGCATGAAACTATGGATACTCCTACTATATTCCTGCACATCAAGTAGTTGATGGTGAGGAAAGTAGGACTGATAGATATCAGATATCTAAGGAGCTCTTCCGATCTATGAATGGCCAATGGCACTATAAAGATGCATAAAAAGTCCTTAACATTATCAATTTGATTGATCAATTAGGGCAACGAGTTTTGTCATGGATGGAGAGTTGAGCCAAGATTTGATCTTGCACTCACTCCCTAACTCCTTTCATTAATTGTTGTGAATTTTCATATGAACAAGCTAGATATCGTATCTCATTGATTTGCTTAACATATTGAAAATGTTGAGAGTCAATTTCCAACCAAGAAAGATCAAGTCTTCTTGGGTAGGGGCCAAAGGATCTTCCTCGAAAGAAGAATGATTCAAAGAAGGTAAATAGAAAGGCATAAACAAAGGATAATAAGAACAAAACGTCACGGATAGCAAAGGAGTTTGCTTCCACCGCAATAAGCCGGACACCGGAAAGAAATCTGCGAGAAGCATCTTGCGAGAGGCTAACCAAAGAAGCTTAGTGAAGTTTCTACATAATACGCTTTTTGTTCATGATTGAAATAAATTTTTCTTTATGTCAAGGTTCTACTTGGGTATTGGATACCGACTTTGGTTATCATAAATATAGATTTATGAAGGGACCAAGCGAAGTAAAAGCTAAACAAATATAAGTAATCCTAAGTGCGGAAATGTAACAAAGGTTGCTACATTAGCCATAGAAACTTATAGTTTAGCAATGCCTACGGGCAAATCTATTAAGTCAATAAGTTGTTATTGTATTCCAGTTCTCGTTGAAAACATTATTTCTATTTTATTGTTGGACAATGAAATCTTTGGTATTATAATTAAGAACAATTGTTGTTCTATTTATAATAATAATGTCTTGTATAGAACTGGAATATTACTTAATAAATTTTGTATACTTGACTTACGTGAAAAATATATTTTGCAAATTGAACAAACTAGTATAAGAAAAGGAGATGATCATTCAAAGAGTTGAATGTGTGTATTTGCTGAAATACAAGTGTGAATTATTTGAAAGGTTCAAAGAATTCGTAAGTGAAACAAATTGGCAAAAGTATTAAGATTCTTTGATTAGATCATGGAATAAATACTTGTGCAATAAGTTTCTAGATCATCTCAAATGGTTTTCTCATAATGGACACATCTTGATACGCAATAATTGATTGATGTATCCGAAAGGTAAAATCGTACCTTGTTGGACATGGTGCGCGTCCAGTAATGATTTTACCGACATTCCAAAGATCCTTTTGGGATAATGTCCTAGAAATGGTCGCATATCTACGAAAATGGTAACCTCAAAATCCTACCAAGACTCCATAAAAGTTATGGACATGGAGGATTCCTAATCTTAAGTTTGTTAAGATAAGGGGTTCCAACTTATGTGAAAAAAGGTTTCAAAAGGATAAGCTTGGGACAAGATTTGACAAATCTGATTTGTGGGACATCCTAAAGTAAGTTTAGGGTAAATGTTTTATAATCCTACTTAGCAAAAGGTGTTTATTATGAAACACCACGCCTTCTAAGATAAAGGTGTTTATCATTGAAGGGGCTAGTGGAGGATAATAGATCTTGAAGAGCTCAAGAACCACAAAAACACTATAAGTCAAATAAGAGGAACCTATAGATGTACCTATTGTACCACAACCAATCGTAAATCGGAATAGTACCAAAGATACAGGGGAGGTATGGATTCATCATGGATGATGATGATGAGGTACACATCATAAAGATGATGATCCAGCTTATATACGATGAGGTAAGAGTTATAGACACTCTCAAAATGGAACATTCGTTTTGATGAGGCAATCAAAAGAGTTTGATTTTATCAAAAATAAGAATAAACCTAGTGTCTACAAAAGGGTCAGTGGGAGCGTCGTGACATTTCTAGTATTATATATTGATATACTACGGATAAGGAATGACATATCAATGCTACAATCAGTAAAGATAAAGTTGTCTAAACATTCCTCCATGAATGATTTGGAAGAGTATCTTAATTGGGGATATAAATCTATATAGATAGATTTAAGAGGATGCTCGACTTAACCCAAGGAACGTATATTCATTTGATGCTAAAGTCATTTAGCATGGCAAACTCCAAGAGATGTCTCATGTAGATGAGCTATGGAGTGTATCTCTCTTAATAGTCCCCACAGACTCCAAAAGAGAGATCACATGAGTAACTATCATGTATGCAATGAAATATACGAGACCTGATGTTGATCGACCATATTCGGAGAAGTTCACTTTGTGAGTCGTTGAAAAACATCTTAAAGTTCTTAACCAAAGACTAAGGATGTGATCATATTCATGGTGGGTCTTAATTAAAACTAGAGGGCTTAACAGACTCAAGTTTTTCAGCATGCACTAAGATGATGAAAAAATCCACTTTAAGGTAAAGTGTTACCTTGAATCGGTGGTGCATTGAATTAGAAAGGTTCCAAACAAAGAAAGAGTTGTTGGTTTAGTGATAAAGACAAAGTATATAGCTATAAATGAAGTCGGGAAGTTGATTGTTTGGATTAAAGTTCATTACGAACTAGAATAGTTCCTAAGTCTCATCTTGGATCTAAACATGTGTTGTGGCACTTTCATTTGATTATTAGAATCATTGAAAGATGGGAAATCACTATAGAGATAGTGGACTCTCAAGAACAACATTACATATCCATTAACTAAAGCTTATCCAATGTTATGGGATAATCGTCACTTAGAGAGAAGAAGAGTATAAGATACCACGATTTATTGGCTTTAGTGCAAGTGGGAGATTGAAAGTAGTATGCACACAAGCCAATCATGTTTGATGATAAAGCATATACTTTGTAACAATCTTATTCATTTATTAATAAAAAGTATTAATTTATTAAAGGCTTTTAATTATCTAAATGATGTTTGTTTTTATAATATGTGATAAACCCATAGTTTTAAGCAATGCTTTTAGAATAATGATGATGATCATTCTAATGAGATCTAAATTCTTAGAAAGCTTAAAACTAAAATAGTTCCCAATCATTGGATTACTAAATTGGGGATTAATGAATCCGGATAGATTGGTACATACGTTGCTTGCTCATTGGATGAGGATGATTGATCTCATGATCATTTGTGTGGAGACACTAAAGCAAGTATGTAGGTGCTTATTAGAGAATAAGTTCAATTTGAACGTGGCTCGCTAAGGAATACCTAATGGAGTTTTATTTGCTGTCAATAGGAATTCTCAGAGTGATAGTAGTACAAGTAATCCTTGGACTTGAGATCATCATAGTATCTTGTGTATGATGAGTTATACTTTGACTTATTCCTTAAGACCCTTAGGGTATATCAAAGGGTATGCTTGGGTATAATAAGTTGTATATGGAGATAATGTATGATCAATAAAGAATCTACCACTTCTAATAAAAGAAGAGAAATATCCTATGTGATTCGATAAATGACAACCCAAGTAGTCCTTGGCGTTAAGGCGTAATGAAATTAGAAAGGAGTTTCTAATTTACATTATTTGAGTTGTGCATTTAAGAGTCGAAATACATATAATTAAATAAAATAAGACTTGACAAGAATTCCATGTCTTATATTTAATTGGGACATTGTATGGTGGAAGGATTGAATTATTTAAGGTAACTATTTACTCAAAGGTTCTTTTATGATTAATGTTGAAATCTATATTATCCGGAAAGTCGTTGATCGCTAGGGAGGCTTATCCCTATCAGAGAATAAATATTATTTATTTAAATAAATTAATTTTTAATTTATTTATTTAAATAAGATTAAATTGTTCTAATTGATTTATTCACAACCTAGGTTTAATATGGAGAACCTAAAGGGTCATACCATAAAAGGAAGAATAATTATTTAAGAAGTTAATGGCATAATTGTAATAATATAGTATGAATATTTAATTTAATCTATGGTGATAGAATAAATTAAATAGCTTAATATTATTATTTAATATTTTAGAAATATTAAATATAAATTAATAAGAGGAGTCTTATTAATATTATTACAATTATTATTATTTTAATTTCTAAAAGAGTTTAGGAATTAATTTAATATAAGTACTCTCATTTATTCCTAATTGGATTAGGAAGGAAAATTAGTTAAAGGAGTTTTAATTAATTATTCCTAATAAGATTAGGGAGCTTAATTAATTAAAAGAATTTAATTAATTAAATAAAACCCAATTCCTTAATGGTTAAGGTGGGTTGCCCACATCTATTAATAAGAGGAGTCTTATTATGGGTGTAGGGGTTGTTGACTTTAACAACGTAATAATTCCAATTTGTTGGAAAGTACGCCCTTTCTATAGAGATAGAAAACTAGGGTTTGAGCCAAATACCCATCTTCTTGAATTTTCTTCTTCCTTGGTGGATCACCTCTAGAGGCCAAACATTTGGGTGGCTAACGTTGATCAAAGGAAGGAACCAAACCCGGTGGATTCAAGATTGAACGCGAAAGGATTTGGAGGTGAACTTGTACCTGAGGAAGCTCGATCTTCAAGGGTATGATTTATTCTTTATCTTTTCGTTTAATTAATAATTATGCATAAAGGGTGATCCGGGTTTATGGTTTGTAAATAATTTTTAAACTCTGATTTTATCTCGCTTCCGCTAATTTATGCAATTTGATTGCGTTCTTGAATATTACAAACCTAACATAATGTGCCAATAGGATAGACATATCCTTATTTGCCTTTGTGCGACCTTGGAAATGTGCTTAATGACCTCAACCCAGTTAGTTTCACCCATAGACATATGGTGTTCTAGCTTGTTAGGGATGTGCATATGACCTTTGACAGAAGTTTATGCCTAATTTTGTTCTATGTCGACCATTCCTTGATTCGTTTATATTGTGGAGAGTTAGAAGATTAGGCGAAGCATTAGGGGAGTTGTAATCCTATCTTACCTTCCTAGCAACCAACTTCTCTTAATTAGTTTACTTATTGAAATAGCTTAACCAACCATTACTTTCAATCATTTAGGTAAGTTTAGTAGCGACTTTACCTTAGTATTTGTTTCCGTTAAATCTTTGTCCTCGTGGGTTCGACACTCTACTTTCTTATATTACTTGTTAAGACTGCGTATACATGCGCGTGTTTTTCGGTTGCAAAATCGAGCAACACACTACAGGCCACAGATGACTTTCAACAAAATATAAGTATGAAGATGATGACAATGATATAAGAATTCAATATAACAAGTTCAAGAATTATTTTATCCAGGAACTAATAACGTCCAAATTGTCAACATGACACTTCTTTGTAAAGTAAAATTAAAGAATGCTCAGAAGAATATTTCAATGAAAAGATACTGGATGAAGTGCAAATATCAAGAATATTCCACTAATTTCATGGAGTATAGAAGTCAAAACTTTAACCAACTGAGTATAATAAAGAATGGAATAACAAAAGAAATCACCATGCATGCGGTACTTCACATAGATAGGTTTTTCCAACAGAATAATAAATAATGGAACCAGGTCAGGCATAATACGCACCGACAGGATATTCCAACAGAATAATAAATTATGGAATAACAATAGAAATCACCATGCATGCGGTACTTTGCAAAATTTATAAATATTATCCACAACTATAACATTATATCAAATTTATTCCATAATATTCAAAAATGATATTTATAGAAAATACATTTTTATTCATAAAAGTTGGGGTCTTACAATCTCCCCTTCTTATGAAATTTTGCCCTCGAAATTAGGGTACATACCTAGTATGTCGAATAGGTAAGGATACCTTGATTTCATTTCGGATTCTAATTCCCAGGTCATTTCCTCAACATCGTGGTTCCTCCATAAAACTTTGACTTGAGGTATAACCTTGGAGCATAGAATATGTTCCTTCTTATCCAAGATTTGAACATGAACCTCTTCATACGTTAAATCTTCCGCTATTTTGTCTGGTTCTAGCTCAATAATGTGGTTTGGGTCTTTCACATATTTACGTAACATGAATATATGAAAAACGTTATGAACACGAGACATACTTGGCGATAAAGCGAGTCTATAGGATACAGTCCCTACTCTATCGAGGATTAAAAATGGGCCAATGAATCTAGGATTGAGCTTTTCTCTCTTTCCAAATCTCGTAACTCCTTTCCATGGAGCAACACGTAACAACACATGATCTCCAATATCGAATTCCACGTCCTTTCGATGAAGATCAGCATAACTCTTTTGTCGGTCTTGTGAGGTTTTTATACGTTGTCGGATTGTTTGAATCTTTTTCGTAGTCATACGTACTAACTCCGATCCCAACAACGTTGCTTCACCCACCTCATCCCAGCATACAGGAAGAATGACACTTTCTTCAATACAACGCCTCGAATGGAGTCTTGTTAATACTTGCTTGATAATTGTTGTTGTAGGAAAACTCCACCAATGGTAAGAACTTGTCCCAACTTCCCTTGAAGTCAAGGACAAAGAGTCTTAATAAATCTTTAAGAGTTTGAATATTCCTCTCTGATTGCTCGTCCGTTTGAGGATGATATGTCAAACTAAATTATAAATCCATGCCCATAGCTTTTTGCAAACTAACCCAAAATCGGGAAGTGACTCTTGGGTCTCGATCAGAAACTATGGATACTGGCATACCATGCAGTCTTACAATCTCGTTTATGTACATACGAGCAAGACGTTCAAGTGTATAAGTTTCTTGTATAGGTAAGAAATGAGCAGACTTGGTCAATCTATCAGCAATGACCCAAATTGCATCTATGCCTTGAGAAACCTTGGGAAAACCAGTAACAAAATCCATGGTAATGTGCTCCCACTTCCATTCTGGAATTTCAAGTGGTTGCAATGGACCTTTTGGTACTTGATGCTCTACCTTGACTCATTGACAAGTTAGACACCTTGAGATAAACGGCGCTATTTCTCTCTTTATATTGCTCCACCAAAATGTATGTCAAAGATCACGATACATTTTGGTACTCCCAAGACGGATTACAAATGGTGTATTGTGCTCCTCCATCATGATTTTATACTTTAAATCAGGGTTTTTAGGAACACAAAGTCTGGAGTTGACTCGAAGTATTCATTCTTCATCGATTCTTGATTCCGGCATAGAACCTTCTTGCACTTTCTTCCTCATACGTATCAGCTCCAGGCTTGTAGCTTGAGCAGCTTTAACTTTATCGATTAAAGTCGGTTCTACTTGTATATTCGCCATCATCACGTGGGTCCCTGAAGTCTTTATCTCTATCTCCATCCTTTGCAAGTCATACAAAATGGGCCTTTACGTTGACAATATCGCACTCGTACCCGCATATGATCTTCTACTCAATGCGTCAGCTACCACGTTTGCTTTTCTAGGATGGTATTGGATGGTATGATCATAATCTTTCAACAGTTCAAGCCAACGTCGCTGTCACATGTTGAGTTCCTTTTGGGTGAAGAAATATTTGAGGCTTTTATGATCCGTAAATATCTCTACTTTCTCCCCATACAAGTAATGCCTCCAAATTTTAAGTGCGAAGATAATAAATTGCCAACTCTAGATCATGAGTAGAATAATTCCTCTCATATTCTTTCTTTGAGTTGTCGAGGCATAGCTATGACTTTCCCATTTCGCATGCATGAGAACACATCCTAACCCTTTGCACCAAGCATCACTTTAGATGACAAATCCTCCGAACCGGATGCTATTGTCGTAACAGTCTTTGAAATGAGTCTTCTCGAAGTTCTTGAAAACACTTCTCACATTCCTCGCTCCATCGAATTTTGTATCTTTCCGAGTCACCGCGTTAAGGGAGTAGCGATTCGAGAAAACCCTTCTACGAATCTCCGATAATAACCAAATTTAAGTCGAGAAAGATACGTGATTTCGATCATCGATTTAGGTTGCTCCCAAACTTTGAATAGCTTCAATCTTTCTTTGGTCAATGATATTATACGACTTGATACCACGTGCCCAAGGAATACTACTTCCTCGCTTTTAACTCGCATTTCTTCAACTTGGCATAAAGCTTATATTCCCAAAGCTTTTGGAGTATCAGCCTCAAGTGTTGCTCATGATCTTCACGGCTTTTGGAATAAATTAGGATGTCATCAATAAAGACGACCACAAAGTTATCCAAATATTCCTTAAATACTCGGTTCATCATATCCATGAAGGCAGCAAGACCATTAGTTAATCCAAAAGATATGACTAGGAATTCATAATGCCCGTACCGAGTTCTAAAAGCTATCTTTGGAATGTCATCGGTTCTAATCTTCAATTGGTGATATCCGGAATGAAGATCAATCTTTGAAAAGAATTTAGCGCCTTTCAACTGGTCAAACAGGTCATCAATATGTGGCAACGGGTACCTATTTTTGATGGTGACATGATTCAACTCCCGATAATCAATACAAAGTGGCATACTCCCATCTTTCTTCTTCACGAATAGAATAGGAGCACCCCAAGGAGAAGTACTAGGACGAATAAAGCCAATGTCTAACAATTCCTGCAGTTGGGTCTTTAACTCCTGAAGTTCAATAGGTGCCATTCGATATGGGGCTTTGGAAATGGGTTTTGTACCGGGTTCAAGGTCGATACAAAATTCAATTTCACGTTCTGGGGGTATGCTAGGAAGTTCTTCAGGGAATACGTCAGGAAATTCATTAACAATAGAAATATCATTCAAAACTGACGTATTTTTGTGTAGATCCGTGACATGAACTAAGAAAGCTTGACATCCATTTTTCAATAAACGAATAGCTTTATGGCTGTAGATGACAGTGATTGATTTTAATGGTTTGGTTGCTTAAATTTGCATAATAGGTTGATTAGGAATATGAAAGCTAACAACCTTACAAAAATAATCAATTTTTGCATGATGAGTAGTTAACCAATCAATCCCTAGAATTACGTCAAATGCAAGTATTTTCAATGAAATAAGATCAACAGGTAATGTGAGGGTACCGATTTGAACCAAATAAGACTTATAAATAGTGGATGTAATAAAGGTTTCTCCCAACGGAGTTTCAACAGATAAGTCAAAGTCTAATTTCTCTGAGTCAAATTTAAACGTTGAGCGCAAGTAGGAGAAATAAAAGAATGGGTAGAACCGGTATCAAAATAAGGTATATACTTCGCTAAAGTTTATGATAAGCTTACCCGTGATGACCTCGTTCGGGTTCCTTGCTTTCTGGGAGGTCACAACAAACGCTCTCCCTTGAACTACTGGTTTTGTCTTGTCTGGGACGGCCTTTGATGCCTCCATCCCAGCTGGACTTGTCTTCGGTGCATGACAAAATTGGGACCATGTGTCCTTCTCTTCCATAATTGTCACATGCTTTGGAGGGCATCGAACAATTTGGACTAATGTGTCGCTCCCCTACACATTTGAAGCATATGATAAGTGGTCGTTCACCTTCCTTAACGACAGTTGCTGATGCTGACATTTTTCCATCATTGTTGAATCTTCTTTTCTTGAAATGTCCATTCTTATTGTTTTGGCCATGATTACCACTGAAGTGGTTACCATTTCTGGCATGTTGATTCCCTCCACATTTATTGTCACCGCTTCGATGACTGTTTGAAAGTAGTATGCACACAAGCCAATCATGTTTGATGATAAAGCATATACTTTGTAACAATCTTATTCATTTATTAATAAAAAGTATTAATTTATTAAAGGCTTTTAATTATCTACATGATGCTGTTTTATAATATATGATAAACCCATAGTTTTAAGCAATGCTTTTAGAGTAATGATGATGATCATTCTAATGAGATCTAAATTCTTAGAAAGCTTAAAACTAAAATAGTTCCCAATCATTGGATTACTAAATTGGGGATTAGTGAATCCGGATAGATTGGTACATACGTTGCTTGCTCATTGGATGAGGATGATTGATCTCATGATCATTTGTGTGGAGACACTAAAGCAAGTATGTAGGTGCTTATTAGAGAATAAGTTCACTGAACGTGGCTCGCTAAGGAATACCTAATGGAGTTTTACTTGCTCGTCAATAGAATTCTCAGAGTGATAGTAAAGACAAGTGATCCTTGACTTGAGATCATCATAGTATCTTGTGTATGATGAGTTATACTTTGACTTATTCCTTAAGACCCTTAGGGTATATCAAAGGGTATGCTTGGGTATAATAAGTTGTACATGGAGATAATGTATGATCAATAAAGAATCTACCATTTCTATTAAAAGAAGAGAAATGTCCTATGTGATTCGATAAATGACAACCCAAGAGTCCTTGGTTATATGTAATGAAATTAGAAAGGAGTTTCTAATTTGCATTATTTGAGTTGTGCATTTAAGGATCGAAATACATATAATTAAATAAAATAAGACTTGACAAGAATTCCATGCCTTATATTTAATCGGGACATCAGATGGTGGAAGGATTGAATTGTATTTCAGTAACTATTTACTCAAAGGTTCTTTAATGATTAATGTTGAAATCTATATTATCCGGAAAGTCGTTGATCGCTATGGAGGCTTATCCCTATCAGAGAATAAATATTATTTATTTAAATAAATTAATTGTTTAATTTATTTATTTAAATAAGATTAGAATTGTTCTAATTAATTTATTCACAACCGGCTTAATATGGAGAACCTAAAGGGTCACACCATAAAAAGGAAGAATAATTATTTAAGAAGTTAATGGCATAATCGTAATAATATGTTAAGTATATTTAATTTAATCTATGGTGATAGAATAAATTAAATAGCTTAATATTTATTATTTAATATTTTAGAAATATTAAATATAAATTAATAAGAGAAGTCTTATTAATATTATTACAATTATTATTATTTTAATTTCTAAAAGTGTTTAGGAATTAATTTAATATAAATACTCTCATTTATTCCTAATAGGATTAGGAGGGAAAATTAGTTAAAGGAGTTTAATTAATTATCCCTAATAAGATTAGGGAGCTTAATTAATTAAAAGAATTTAATTAATTAAATAAAATCCAAATTCCTTAATTGTTAAGGTGGGTTGCCCACATCTATAAATAAGAGGAGTCTTATTATGGGTGGGGTGGTTGTTGACTTTTACAACGTACGTAATAATTCCAATTTGTTGGAGAGTACGCCTTTTCTATAGAGATAGAAAACTAGGGTTGAGCCAATACCCCTTCTTCTTGAATCTTTATTTTTCCTCGGTGGATCACCTCTGAGGCCAAACATATGGGTGGCTAACGCCGATCAAAGGAAGGAACCAAACCCGGTGGATTCAAGTTGAACGCGAAAAGATTTGAGGTGAACTTGTACACGAGGAAGCTCGATCTTCAAGGGTATGATTTTATTCTTTATCTTTTCGTTTAAATAATAATTATATGCATAAAGGATGATCCGGGTATATGGTTTGTAAAATTTTAAACTCGATTTTCCACGTTTCCGCTTATTTTTGCAATTTGATTGCGTTCATGAATATTACAAACCTAACAGTGGCATCAGAGCCAAATCTTTATGCAAATTATTAATTGTTTTAATTTGATATGTATATTGATATGTGTTTAGAACAATTTAATTTGGGAATAATTTTGTTGTATAAAATTTAAAATTAAAAAAAAAAAAAAAAAAAAAATATTCGAACTTTTTTTTTCACGCTCCTCCAATGGTTCCTGCCGAGGATCAAAATGGCACTTGGCCTGCATGTTGCGCCATAAATTTTTGTTATATATAAATCATATATATATAAATCATATATATGAAAAACCGAAAACCACGTGACCATGCAAACCACAAAATTACAAAAACTCTATAACTATAATTTCGGTTAACTTGGTGAATTCTTTAAAACGTGGTAACCTGGTGAAGTTTTTTTTTTTTTAAAAAGCCTACGGTTATTATATATATATATAATAATAATTAAGCAGCTAGTTATTATATATATATATATATATATATTCTCAATTATTTTATAATTAAAATAAAAAGTTTATTTTAATCTTAAAATAAAGGTTTATTTTAATATTAAAATAAAAGAGTTTATTTTAATCTTAAAATTAAATTTTATGCTAACTAATTAGAGTTGGAATTTGATTCCATGATAACTAATTGGAGTTGAAATTGATTCCATATTTCCTTAAATAAAGGAGTTTATTTAGATATGAAATAAGATTTCATATTATTCAAAATAAAAGAGTTTATTTGTGAATAGGAAAGAGAATCCTAATTTCCTTAAATAAAGGAGTTTATTTAGATATGAAATAAGATTTTCATATTATTCAAAATAAAGGAGTTTATTTGTGAATAGGAAAGAGAATCCATGTTTCCTTAAATAAAGGAGTTTATTTAAATATGAAATAAGATTTCATATTATTCAAAATAAAAGAGTTTATTTGTGAATAGAAAAAGAATTCGTGTTTCCTTTAATAAAGAATTTTTTTATACATGGAATTGATTCCATAATTAATTAAAATAAAGGAGTTTATTTTGATTAAAGATTTTATTAAAATAAAATAGTTTATTTTATTCAAAATAGGATAAATTAAAATAAAATAGTTTTATTTTGATTTAAATTTGGATTAAAATAAAGGAGTTTATTTTGATTCAAAATTAGATTTTATACTAACTAAATTTGCCCATTAAATGATATCAATATATATATTAAATGTTTATTATTCATAAGATGAATGTTATTTATTGATGCATATGATGATGTGTATGATAATAAATGGGATTGATTATGGACTATCGATCAATGCGATTGGATTTTATTTTAGTTGGATTCATGAATGTATGGGTTTTATTAAATGGGGTCTGCGTGACTTCGCTTCTCTAATTTTTTTTAATGTAAATTCTATCTCCTCCTATGTATTTCCCTCGATCACGATCAAGGTTTCTATTTATTTTAAATAGTTTTGTCAATAGGAATAGTTAGAATTAATTTTGAAGAATTGGAGATCAAGGAACAAGGAGCGCTTGAAGACCCGCTTGTAATGGAGCCCGGTTTAAATGTAATAGTTATATTTAAATATTATTTCTTGCACCCTCTGGGGTTTGACCTTTTGGTTCACTTGGTGGCTCTAGTGAACCAAACTAGAATAAAAGTCCATAATCAATCCGAGTAGAATATAGTATTCTATATGTGCATGCTTATACTATATATATTATATATTATGCAAACATGCTTCGCATGTTCATTAATATAACGCGTATTTTATATATATATATATGCATGCATGCTAAAAACAAGATGAGACAAATTAATAACAAACCCCTCAATTTTTATATTAAGTCCTAAGCGCTCAAAGATATTTGGAATATCGAACGTCGCCTTTCTAGCATGATAAAATTAATAGAGTATTAAATATTTAATATGAGTTTGTTGTGTCACCACAAGGCAAGTACTAAGTATTTAAGATGTTAATTTATCACATTTGATGCTTATAAAGAAAATTAAACAATATTGTTTTGTTGTGTCACCACAAGGATGATATTTTTCTTTTTGAATATATGGAGTGCTAGGTCGGACTTAACTTGGATAATTTTGATTCTGGATGTGCCACCACTTGATCAAAATAATCTAAGAGGCAAAATACAAGGAGTTGCATAGTCGATGTAATTGACAAAAAGTTGTCTACCTATTTATTTATATATAGTTTGTTGTGTCACCACAAGGCTATATACATTTGAAATGGGATCCTTATTCTCACTAGCAAATCTTTAATTAGATTTTGCTTTAACTATATAAGTGAGGGTAATATAGTTTGAAAGAAAATAGTGGGAGATACCAATTAAAAACAAGACCTAATTTATTTTGGTAATTAATAAAAGAATGTATGTTAAAATGTTGTTAATTACAAACTCATTTACAGAATTTTGCAATGTCTAAATTACTATCACTGCGAAACATATTAGATGTTATTTAATCTAATCAATTAAACGGATTGGTTAAGGAATTTGAGAATAGTTCTCATAGTCGAAAAGCTATCTTATGTCCTTAATACGCCTATCTCTGTAATGGTTGCAGACAATACCTCTGAGGAAGAGATTGCTACTTTTAGAAAGTGGCAAGATGATACACAGTTGGCTCAATGCATCATGCTCGCATCCATGAATAACAATCTTCAAATACAAGATGAAACTATGGATGCTCTACTACTATATTCCCCACATCAAGTAGTTGATGGTGAGGAAAGTAGGACCGATAGATATCGACATATCTAAGGAGCTCTTCCGATCTAGAATGACCAAGGCACTACAAGATGCATATAAAAGTCCTAATGATAATCAATTTGATTGATCAATTAGGACAACAGATTTTGTCATGGATGAAGAGTTGAGCCAAGATTTGATCTTACACTCACTCCCTTACTTCTTTCACAATTGTTGTGAATTTTCATATGAAACAAGCTAGATATCGCCTTCACCGATTTGCTTAACATATTGAAAAATGTCGAGAGTCACTTTCCAACCAAGAAAGATCAAGTCTTACCGGTAGGGGCCAAAGGATCTTCCTAAAAGAAGAACGATTCAAAGAAGGTATATAGAAGGCATAAACAAAGGATAATAAGAACAAAACTCGATATGGATAGCAAAGGAGTTTGCTTCGACTACAATAAGCCCGACACCGGAAAGAAACTCAAGCGAGAAGCATCTTGCAGAGGCTAACCAAAGAAGCTTAGTGAAGTTTTGCTATATAAATACAATTTTGTTCAAGATTTAAAATAAATTTTCTTTAAGTCAAGGTTCTACTTGGGTATTGGATACCGATTTTGGTTATCATAAATATAGATTTATGAAGGGACCAAGCGTAGTAGTAAAAGCTAAACAAAGATAAGTAATCCTATATGTGGAAAATGTAGCAAAGGTTGTTGCATTAGCTATAGAAACTTATAGTTTAAGATCGCCTACGGCAAATCTATTAAGTCAATAAGTTGTTATCAGATTCCAAAGACTTGTTAGAAACATTATTTCCATTTTATTGTTGACAATGAAATCTTTGGTATTATATTTAAGAACAATTGTTGTTCTATTTATAATAATAATAATGTTTTGTATAGAATCGAATATTACTTAATGGATTTTATATACTGACTTACATGAAAATAATTTTGCAAATTGAACAAACTAGTATAAGAAAGGGAGATGGTCATTCAAAGAGTTGAATGTGTGTATTTGTTTGAATACAAGTGTGAATTATTTGAAAGGTTCAAAGAATTCAAAAGTGAAACAAATTGACAAAGTATTAAGATTCTTTGATTAGATCAAGGAATAAATACTTGAGCAATAAGTTTCTAGATCATCTCAAATGGTTTTCTCATAATGGACACCTCATGATACGTAATAATTGATTGATGTATCTGAAAGGAAAAATCTTACCTTGTTGGACATGGTGCGGTCCATAATGATTTTACCGACATTCCAAAGATCCTTCCGGGATAATGCCCTAGAAATGGTCGACATTCTACGAAAAGGTAACCTCAAAATCCGACCCCAAGACTCCATAAAAGTTATGGATAGGGAGGATTCCTAATCTTAAGTATGTTAAGATAAGGGGTTGTCCAACTTATGTGAAAAGGTTTCAAAAGATAAGCTTGGGACAAGATTTGACAAGTACAATTTGTGGGACATCCTCAAGTAAGTTTAGGTATATGTTCTATAATCCTACTTAGCAAAAGTGTTTGTTATGAAACACGCCGCCTTCTAAGATAAAGGTGTTTATTATCAAGGGGATAGTGGGAGGATAATAGATCTTGAAGAGTTCAAGAACCACAAAACACTATAAGTCAAATAAGAGGAACCTATAGATGACCTATTGTACCACAAACCGAATCAGAACTGAATAGTACCAAAGATACCTAGGAGGTATGGATTCATCATATGATGATGATGAGGTACACATCATGAAGATGATGATCCAGCTTATATACGATGAGGTAAGTGTTGTAAACACTCGAGAAATGGATCAAGCAAGTTTCTCAAATATGGAACATTAGTTTTGATGAGGCAATCAAAAGAGTTTGATTTTATCAAAACAAGAATAAACCTAGTGTGTACAAAAGGGTCGATGGGAGCATCGTGACATTCTTAGTACTATATGTTGATATACTACGGATAAGGAATGACATACCAATGCTACAATCAAGAAAAGATAAAATTGTCTAAACATTCCTCCATGAATGATTTGGAAGAGTATCTTAATTGGGGATATAAATCTATATAGATAGATTTAAGAGGATGCTCGACTTAACCCAAGGAACGATATTCATTTGATGCTAAAGTCGTTTAGCATGACAAACTCCAAGAGATGTCTCATGTAGATGAGCTATGGAGTGTATCTCTCTTAATAGTCCCCACAGACTCCTGAAAAGAGAGGTCGCATGATTGACTATCATGTATGCAATGAAATATACGAGACCCGATGTCGATCACCATATTCGGAGAAGTTCACTATGAGTCGTTGAAAACATCTTAAAGTGCTTAACCCAAGACTAAGGATGTGATCATATTCATGGTGGGTCTTAATTAAAACTAGAGGGCTTAACAGCACTAAAGTTTTTCGCACGCACTCAAGACGACGTAAAAAATTCACTTTTAAGGTAAAGGGTTACCTTGAATAAAGGTGGTGCAGTTGAATTGAAAGGTTCCAAACAAAGAAAGAGTTGTTTGGTTTAGTAATAAAGACAAAGTATATAGCTATAAATGAAGTCGCAAGTTGATTGTTTGGATTAAAAGTTCATTACGTAACTAGAAGAGTTCCCAAGTCTCATCTTGGATCTAAACATGTGTCAGGGCACTTTCATTTGATTATTAGAATCATTGAAAGATGGGAAATCACTATAGAGATAGTGGACTCTCAAGAACAATATTACATATCCATTAACTAAAGCTTATCCAACAAAGCAGGATAATCGCCACTTAGAGAAGAAGAGTATAAGATACCATGACGATCGGCTTTAGTGCAAGTGGGAGATTGAAAGTAGTATGCACACAAGCCAATCATGTTTGATGATATAAGCATATACTTTGTAACAATCTTATTCATTTATTAATAAAAAGTATTAATTTATTAAAGGCTTTTAATTATCTACACGATGTCGTTTTTATAATATGTAATAAACCCATAGTTTTAAGCAATGCTTTTAGAATAATGATGATGATCATTCTAATGAGATCTAAATTCTTAGAAAGCTTAAAACTAAAATAGTTCCCAATCATTGGATTACTAAATTGGGGATTAGTGAATCCGGATAGATTGGGTATACGTTGCTTGCTCATTGATCGATGAGGATGATTGATCTCACGATCATTTGTGTGGAGACACTAAAGCAAGTATGTAGGTGCTTATTAGAGAATAAGTTCAATTTGAACGTGGCTCGCTAAGGAATACCTAATGGAGTTTTACTTGCTTGTCAATAGGAATTCTCAGAGTGATAGTAAGACAAGTGATCCTCGACTTGAGATCATCATAGTATCTTGTGTATAATGAGTTATACTTTGACTTATTCCTTAAGACCCTTAGGGTATATCAAAGGGTATGCTTAGGTATAATAAGTTGTATATGGAGATAATGTATGATCAATAAAGAATCTACCACTTCTATTAAAAAGAAGAGAAATGTCCTATGTGATTCGATAAATGACAACCTAGTAGTCCTTGGCTAAGGCAAAATGAAATTAGAAAGAAGTTTCTAATTTGCATTATTTGAGTCAGCATTTAAGGATCGAAATACATATATTTAAATAAAATAAGACTTGACAATAATTTCATGTCTTATATTTAATTGGGACATCAGATGGTGGAAGGATTGAATTGTATTTGCAGAACTATTTACTCAAAGGTTCTTTAATGATTAATGTTGAAATCTATATTATCCGGAAAGTCGTTGATCGCTAGGGAGGCTTATCCTATCATCAGAATAAATATTATTTATTTAAATAAATTAATTGTTTAATTTATTTATTTAAATAAGATTAGAATTGTTCTAATTGATTTATTCACAACCTATTTAATATGGAGAACCTAAAGGGTCACACCATAAAAGGAAGAATAATTATTTAAGAAGTTAATGGCATAATCGTAATAATATGTTAAGTATATTTAATTTAATCTATGGTGATAGAATAAATTAAATAGCTTAATATTTATTATTTAATATTTTAGAAATATTAAATGTAAATTAATAAGAGGAGTCTTATTAATATTATTACAATTATTATTATTTTAATTTCTAAAAGAGTTTAGGAATTAATTTAATATAAGTACTCTCATTTATTCCTAATAGGATTAGGAGGAAAAATTAGTTAAAGGAGTTTAATTAATTATCCCTAATAAGATTTGGGAGCTTAATTAATTAAAAGAATTTAATTAATTAAATAAAATCCAAATTCCTTAATTGTTAAGGTGGGTTGCCCACATCTATAAATAAGAGGAGTCTTATTATGGGAGGGTGGTTGTTAACTTTTACAACGCGTTTAATAATTCCAATTTGTTGGAGAGTACGCCTTTTCTATGTAGATAGAAAACTAGGGTTGAGTCAATACCCTTCTTCTTCAATCTTTATTTTTCCTTGGTGGATCACCTCTAGAGGCCAAACATATGGGTGGCTAACGCCGATCAAAGGAAGGAACCAAACCCGGTGGATTCAAGTTGAACGCGAAAAAGATTTGAGGTGAACTTGTACCGAGGAAGCTCGATCTTCAAGGGTATGATTTTATTCTTTATCTTTTCGTTTAATTAATAATTATGCATAAAGGATGATCCGGGTATATGGTTTGTAAAATTTTTAAACTCTGATTTTCCACGTTTCCGCTTATTTTTGCAATTTGATTGCGTTCATGAATATTACAAACCTAACACTGTTATCATTGGTATTATCATTTTGCCAGCTGCTCTCCTTTTGTTGGGTTGACTCATTATTGTGCTCCAATAACTGAGCCCTATTAACAACATCTGAATACAAACATAGTTCATGAGAGATAAGATATTGATGTATCTCGGGTTTCAAACCTCTTAGAAATATTCGCGTCATTCTCTCCTTATTATCAACCAAATGGGACGCAAACCAGGATAACTCGGCAAACTTGGCTTCATACTGCGACACGATCATGTTGTTTTGCTCCAGTTTAATGAACTCTACCTCTTTCATGTGACGAATACTTTCGGGAAAGTACTTGTTGTTGAACAGTTCTTGAAACTTTTCCCAAGACATCTTCAGTGCGGCAGGTTAAATACGCTTTACAGATTCCCACCAGTAATCTGCCTCTGCCCGCAACACGAAGGTGGCAAAGGGAACCTTTTGCTCCTCGGAGCAACCCAAGACATCAAATATCTTGTTGATCTGTTTTATCCACATCTCTGCCTTAAGTGGTTTTGGCTCTCCAAAAACTCCGGTGGTCCTGTGTCCTCGAATCTGCTTGGCGGTGACTGTTCGAGAGTTGCCGTGTTTCCACCGCATTTTGGATGAGAGCCGCTCTACTTTGATGTTGCATGAATTTCATGAAGCCTCTAACATTCCATCGCTCATCATTTGGTCAGTGTTGTTGTTTGTATGAGGATTATCGCCTTCCTGATGCACATTGTCTTGGTTATTGATCTGTGGAGACTCAACGGTCTCCTGTACTCCATTGATGTTCTCAACATTCTCGGATGCCATTTTCAAACACTGCCACAAAACAAGGGTTAATTAACATATCACATATTATCCCTATACTCTAACCGACCAATTAAATATCAAATAAACTTAGGTAGGTCATACTAGCGAAGGAATTCCCCATCTCTCCCCTCCTAGTTCTTGTCTAACATCTTAGCCAGGGATCATATCCCTAAGCTTTGATACAAACTGTGACGCCCCCAAAACAGGTATACATCACCCATCTTGAGTTGCCAAATACATGGTACAAAATTTAAATACAACTTAATTATACAACAGTCGTGTAATATACGACAAAATACATGTTGTGAGTTTTAATACAAATATTGTCATCTAGACAATATCCACACTCAATTTAGTCATCATTACATTTATTATCACACTATTTAGCAGAATAATGAGGACTACTAAGACACCATCTCGGACCATCACTCCGTTCCCCGACTAGTCCCTGCTTACGCTCTCATTTCAAGAGAACAAAGTGAAAGAATGGGTGAGCTCAACTAGCCCAAGAAGAAATATTATGACTAAGATAATGCGAGAATAAATTATCATTAGTCCTCAACAAAGGTTAAACTGATAAAATACAATAGACATCAAGTTTAACTGCAGCGGAACATGCAATCCATTAAAAGAGTCAAGTAGAGAATAAAATCTACTATCTTTTATGATTTAAAAAATTTTCATCACTTTTATCGATGGGACTCAGGTTAATAAATAATTCATATCATCCCTGCACTACGGCCAAGGATATTCATTAGTATCACAACCACAATTTATCCATGCACTAAGGGCCAAGGATATTTGTGTATTCATCAATGGTCATGATCATGCCAACAACTGTCCATCAATGCACTACGGGCCAATGAGAACTTTTACCACATCATTTGTAACATTACGGTCATGATTACACCGAATAATCCCTGGTCATAATCATACCAAGTCCATCTATGCACTGCAGGCCACAGATGACATTCAACAAAATATAAGTATGAGGATGATGACAATGATATAAGAATTCAATAAAAACAAGTTCAAGAATTATTTTATCCAGGAACTAATAACGTCCAAATTGTCAACATGACACTTCTTTGTAAAGTAAAATTCAAGAATGCTCAGAAGAATATTTTCATGAAAAGAAACTGGATGAAACACAAATATCAAGAATATTCCACTAATTTCATGGAGTATAGAAGTCAAAACTTTAACCAACTGAGTATAATAAAGAATGGAATAACAAAAGAAATCACCATGCATGCGCGGTATTAGCATAGACAAAGTTATTCCAATGAATAATAAATAACGGAACCCGGTCAGGTGTAATAAGCACCGACAGGATATTCCAACAGAATAATAAAGAATGGAATAACAACAGAAATCACCATGCATGCGGTACTTTACAAAATTTATAAATATTACCCACAACTATAACATTATATCAAATTTATTCCATAATATTCAAAAATGATATTTATAGAAAATACATTTTTATTCAAAAAAGTTGGGGTCTTACATGAAGGCTCCGCTAGAAACAAGGGAAAGGGAAAGGTTGCTGAATGATTTCAATGATATCTTATGTAATAGTTTAATATTATTAAGACAATGTTATATATTTATTATCATGTATTGTAAGGAATGATTAAAGGTTACGTACTTGGGAGCTAGACTTTGATAGTTATGTAAATTAAGTTTAATATTTATATTATTATTAGTATTATTCCGCTCATAGAAATGGTATCGTGAAGCACTGAATTCGGGTTTCAAGTACCCAAATTTGGGGGCTTTACAGGTTGGTATCAAAGCTGTAGGTTATAAACATTAGGAATGCGAAACCCAGGATATAACCTTAGTAGAAAACTCTTATAGAATATGTTAGCTAGGTGATGGATTGAGGAGATCAATCAAGTTTTAGTTGTACTGAATAAAATATCATTTCATTTTATCAATGAATATATTTTATTGTGGTACTGATGTTGTTTTGATTGTTTATTGTGGTCATAGGATGGCTGACGAGAGTCAAGGTAGTCATTCAGTGAATCAAGAGTCGAGGGACTCTAGTGAGGAGTCCATGAAACATAAGATGATAAGAGATTTATTGGCCAGGAACGTCGAGCTAGAGGTCAGGGCTGAGCGAGTGGAGGCGCAGAACCACACCCTCCAAATTTCAGCGCAGTAGTACAAGGACGCTACTTACCAAGCACAGGCTGAGTTAGCCGAGTTGTGAGGGAGGTTGGAGCAGAGAGAGCTATAGCTAGGAAAGTTGAGAGTTGAGGTGGGAGCTAAAGATGTGAGGATATATACTTTGGAGCAAGCTTTAGACATCGCCTTTATGTGGTTCGACGCTGAGTGGATGGAGCTGCCCTCTAGCAGTGAGAGCAGGCATTGATTTGTATTCATGACCGATATAGTCCCACTTTTGTTTTTATTAGGGACTGTTTAGTTGTTATAAATCCTTATGCCTTGTTGTATGCATAGGATGACAGTTAGACCCCAACTTTTATTTTTGGTAGAGGGGTAGGTAGTAGTGAATCCTCACTTGTGTCCATTAGAGGATAGTTGGTGGTGGGCAGTTTATGCCTTGAGCGTTTATAGAAATATGCCAGATGATTAGTCAGTTTGTATTAAAACCATGGTATAATAACTCATAGAGAGTTTATAAAGAAATGAATTGACTAAATCCATCGTCAAACAAAATAAAATATAACTTATAACATGTTATATGCTGACATATCAAAGCCTGGTGTAAAAGGCTTGTTATATGCTTATAGCATGAAGAAGGATCAAATCTATACCCCCGAGCCAATATCAAAGCCAATAGCTGACATAGAGGCTCACAATGAAAATAACTCAGACGAAGTGGTTTTATATAGAAAACATAGTACCAGATCCGTAGATGGTGGAGCTGACAGATAGTGATTCGGACACTAAAGTTGAAGCTGAACAAGCATCAACAAAAGTGCAGGATCTGAGGAACAAGGTTTCTTCTCTGGAAAAGCTATGGGAAATAGAAAAGCTGTTACATAGTCAACTGCATCAGGTGTTAATAGAAACAATGAAAGAACAAGATAAGCTTAAAATTCAAATTGATCGGATGGGAGCCACAAGCAACACATCGTGTGCAGCACAAGATAAGGAGTTTTGTCAACACCTCATTAGTGGAAATCTCACTAAGCATACTTAAGAACAAGATAAGGAGTTTTGTCTAATGGACAACCCAAATATGGGGGAATAATAGTAAGTCACACATTTACTAGACTTCTATATATATATAGAGAGAGAGAAAAAAGTCATTTGCTGCCGCCTACAGCTGGAGTTGTTAACCGCGGATGTCATCACATGGGTTCCCTATTCTGGGGAGCATTTGAGCATTGGATTTGAGGATGGGTACCCGACTGGTGTCGAGCACGTGATTTCCACCCGTAGGATTCCTCTCTTCACAGATGGAGGGTGGGAGCTCTACATAGGAGAGCGTGCTATCAGGAGCACTACAGGAGAGATTCGTATTCCAATCTTGCCTCCTGCCAGGCGTTATTAGCATGTTTCGCAGTTACCCATCACTGATATCCCAATGTTGGAGATTGACTGTTACACATTATCAGAGGGCTCCTACACTCAGGAGATGTTCCAGCATTGGTGGTCCCCTTATACCATTGGAGCTCAGACCCGCGCCACACAGTTTATGGGGGATATGGTTCTAGGATCTGTGATGATGATGGATTGGCTAGCCTTTTTTAGAGATCCGACTCATGTGACACAGATTGACAGTTTGACCCGGCAGTTGGACTGGGAAAATTTCTTTATCCGGCATTTGGGTAGAGATCCTTTAGAGGCAGATACTTTTTATCCTTCTAGCTCTAGCGTTGGCTCCTCGGGTGACCCATATGGCTTTGTCGGTGCAAATCCTCCCTTGTATAGGCCTGACATCCCTGTAGATAGAGATCCAGTGAATCAGGAGGAGTTACATTAAATGGACATGATCGACGATGTAGACATCGATACCATTGACTTCTTCTGATGTATATTTCTCATTATCTCTTTTGATAGGCCTCTGTTAGATGCTGGGTAGCTTCTCCCCATTCTCGCTATATCTTTTGATAGGCCTCTGTTAGTTGTTGGGTAGCTTCGCCCCATTTCCCTATATTTTAGTTGTACAAAGATGTATTAGATGATGATATACTTAGGAATGTATGTTCAGTTTTTCATTCCCTATATCATATTGAAATCTATTGTATCATGCATGTTATTATGTTATGCATTGTATGTATGTCCAGAGATATTCAGCATTGACCCTTGGATGGTCTTATGACATGGTATATACAGATGTCTTCTTCGATAGTTAGCCGTATTGATCGTACCCCACCATTTTTGGTGGCATCTGGTATGCGCTCATGGTATGATAGTATGTCACCACCAGACAAGGTGACTGTAGATCACTTGCTGCTGCACACTATGACCTTGTTGATGTTTCAGGTTCCCACAGGGTTCATAGAGGGTATGCTAGAGCATTTGGTACCGGACAAACAGGTTTTTCGGTTTAGGACCCAGTAGTTAACTCCTACTCTGGAGGAGTATTCACCGTTGACGATGCTGCCATTGGACAGACCTTACGTACAGATGGCGATTGGGGACATGAGTAGGCAGTTCATGACCCTCACCGGCTTGAGGCGTAGAGTGGTACATGATGAGATTACATCCGGCCACGAGATATCCTAGCATTTTCTGATTGACAGATTTAGCTCTGAGGATAGTTATGCATGGCATTCCGAGGATTTCACCATGTCAGAGGATCATTGGCGTTCAGCCAGAGTGGATGTACTGCTACTGTGCGTACTATCATACGTCTACATGCCACGGTACATGGATGAGTTTAACATCAGGGTCATTATGGCAGTGAGAGCTCTCAGGGAGGGTCATACCATCGTACCGATGATTATCGCAGAGACTCTGAGGTCAACTACATACTGCTGCACTCGTTCGACAGGAGTGTTCATTGGTAGCTCGATCATGCTATACGTGTGGTTTATGTCACACTTGGGACTGATTGGTACATTCAGACGACATGGGTATTTCTTCACCCATGATATAGGTATGTCATACTCCTTCCAGCCTGCGGAGTGTACATATGCTGCATCTTGGTCATCTTTCCTTGCACAGATTGGAGATCCATTCACTATATTGCCTTGTATAAGGCTTAACTCACCCTACAGCTTTATTACTCATGCTCCGGGAATGGATTATCTTCCTCTAGCTACTTTGAGAGGGATGATCACCTACCACCCATTGGCCGTGATGTGTCAGTTTGACTAGTTTCAGGATTTTCATCCATTCGAGGCGTTAGTGTGTCGCCGCTTTCTTTCACCTATCATCGCAGAAATGATCCAAGTTGTATGCCTATTGGGATCAGCGAGAGCTAGCTGAGTTTTCTATCAATCATTCGGGTTATTCTGCACAATATTCAACATGGATGGAGACAACGACTGCATCGACTATGGTAGTATCCACAGTACAGGATATTGAGTCTGACGATGAGGAGCCTATGGAGGAGGCTGACACTTCCATCGATGGGGACTTGACTGATGGGCTGCCAGCATATGTGATGGATTCTCCCACCCCGAGTGCCACTGTTACTCAGTATTCAACACAGTATTTGGAGCAGAGCTTACATCTGATGACCTATGAGAGAGATCAGGCTAGGGCCGCGATGTTGACAGCTCTTGAAGGGAGAGACGTCGCTCTACTAGAGAGCGATGAGGCTAGATCAGCCAGAGATGCATTGATTATAGAGAGGGATGCTTCCCTATCTCCTAGAGATGTGGTCATTACAGACAGTACTTCCATGAGATCCCAGACGACTGACATTCTTGTCTATATGAGTGCATACATAGATGAGCATCATGCCATCATGCAGTCAGCCTCAGATCTGCTAGCTTGTGTAGATACCCTTGGGCAGGAGCTTCCAGCTTTACCTCCATCTTCAGAGAGGGATGCTATGTTAGATCTGATAGTTCGCATACACACAGATCCGTAGATGGCTTTGTATTTTCATGCACAGACTAGCTTAGCCATTTTGTCATGTATAACACAGATGTATATATCAAACAGTATTATACATGGCAGAGAAATATATTTTGATTTACTTCCCTTTCAGTTGTGCCATGATATTTGCTTGATATTTGCATGTTTCTTCAGGGCTTATGATCTTGATGCATTCTGAACTTATCCTTAATATGTGGACATTGAGCCATTGAAGAATCTCTCAGAATGGATCATTGATATGTATGTATCCCTACCATCTTTGGTGTCTTGGGACTGGTTTCTGTATGGAAATATGGAGAGGAGTGTAGCTTTTCCTATCTGAGATCTACCGCACCACAGATTGTCGCCAATACTTCTATTTGTGAGAAGCCTAGTTAATTCCATCTTTTATGGATTGGTATTGCTCTTTGAGGCACAATCATAGCTTAGATGGTCACCGAATCTCCTATTTGGGAGGAGAGGTTGGGTAATTCCATCCCCTTGGTCTGAAGCCGATGAATTATGGTGGATTGAAGGTTGATCACAGTACCGTGTGACAAGTATTTTTATTTTGGTAGGGGTTAGACTGAACCATAAATGGCTGCCTACGTACTCCTATTGAAGAGGAGATCAAGTCTGCGTAGTTCGAACCTGGTGTAAGAGGTTCAACGCTGGGTGTAGAAATGTTTTTGTTATTTTTTGTTTTTGTAGAGAAAGGGCAGAAATGTTTTTGTTGTTTTTTGTTTATTGCGACCGGGCCATATAGAATATTGTTGCCTACGTACTCCCGTGTATCAGGGAGATCAGGTTGACGTAGTTCGCCCCTCAGGACGAATCGCAGCCAAAGAGAAGTGTGAATCCCATGCGCAGGCTATACTGTGGGGAGAAGAAAGTTTGATTCCATAATGGGGACAAACTGCAAATGTGGAAGAAGTTTGATCTTGTTTTCATGACAAACTACAAGCGTAGAAAAGTTTAATCCCATATTTAGGATAAACTACAGGTGTGAAAGGTTCAATCCCGTGTGTAGGATAACCGAAATTGTATGGAAGGTTTAAAATGAAATGAAATGAAACCAGGTTGCTGGTTCCAAGTGAGGTGAAACCAGGCTACTGGTTTGAAATGTATGTTGAAACCAGGCTGCTCGTTTGAAATGTATGTTTCCCTGTGGGGCAGAAGAGTTTGTGAAAAGAGGGTTTATAAACTAGAATGACTGGTAACTAAATGATCAATACCAGGATGTTTGCTTGATGGTAACTTCAGACATAGTACCATTTCACGGTGTCCGAGTTGATAAGTTATGGAAATTCATCGCCATCCATTTCCTATAGTTTGAGAGCTCCTCCTGTCAATACTTCCTTGACAACAAACGGGCCTTCCTAGTTAGGAGCGAATTTTCCCTTAGATTGATCTTGGTTGTCAATGATCTTCTCCAAAACCAAGTCATACTGTTTGAACTGCCGTAAGTGAACTTTTCTGTTGTAGGATCGTGCGATCCTTTGCTGATATAATTAACCATAGAAGATTGCCACGGTTCGCCTTTCATCTATCAGAGACAATTGGTGATACCTGTCTTGTACCCATTAGTCTTCATCCAACTGAGCATCCATCAACACTCTGAGAGATTCCATTTCAACCTCTACGGGGAGCACTGCTTCCATCCCATAGGCTAATGAGTAGGGTGTTGTCCCAGTGGAAGTACGCATAGAAGTTCTGCAAGCTAATAAAGTCAAAAGCAAGAGATCAGGCAATCCTTTGTGATTGGCGGACATTTTCTGCATGATCTTCTTAATATTTTTATTAGCTTCTTCAACAGCACCATTCATCTTTGGACGGTAGATGACGGAGTTAAGGTGTTTGATGTGGAATTTACTGCATAACTCCTCCATCATTTTGTTATTGAGGTTCTTAGCATTATCTGACACAATGACCTCTGGTTGTCCATAACGACAGACTACATTATTTCTGATGAAAGAAATGATGACTTATTTGGTAACCTTGGGGAAAGAGGCTGCTTCTACCCACTTGGTGAAGTAATCGATCATGGTGAATATGAATCGATGTCCATTACTTGCTTTGGGCTCGATGGGCTCGATCACATCCATTACCCAAATTGAGAAGAGCCATGGCGAACTCATATTATGGAGTTCCCTTGGAGGGGCGTGAATAGCATTCCCATGAATTTGGCATTGATAGCAACTCTTGACGTGATCATCATAGCTAGCTTTAAGTGTTAGACAATAATGCCCTATTTTGGGATTTTCTTGACAAGTATGGGGCCGTTCATGTGTGGGCCACATACTCCACCATGGATTTCATCCATGAGCCTCTTAGCTTGGTCTTTGTCCAGACATTTGAGGAGACCTAATCCTGCATCTCTTTTGTAGAGTGCATCTCCGCTTTGGTAGAATATCATAGCAAGTTAATGGATTCGCCTCTTCTCAGTTAGGCTCGCCTCAGCGGGTGTAGATCCATCTTGCAGATACTCCTTGATATGCTAATACCAAGGGTGGTGGACGGGTGGTAGCTCATCTGATACTTCTCTAATGTAGTTCCCATAAGCTGGGGCCTTTTGCGGGGCAAATGTGATGCTTAGCATGTTTTCCTTGTTAGGTATGTGAATCAAGGAGGCCAACGTTGCTAGTGCATCCGCAAAATCGTTCCTATTGCGAGGAATGTGTAAAAAGGAGATTTCTTTGAACACCAAAGCCATCTATACAACTTATTGATGGTAAGGCAGTAAATGTAATTCTTTGGTTTGATAGATTCCCGTGGATTGCGTGAAACCGTCTGATGCCCATTGAATGGGCAAGTTTTAGCCCTATGATACAACCTTCATACTCAGTTATGTTATTGGTGCTGACAAACTGCAATTTGACGACGATGGGATACTGCTCCCCCGTACCGGATATTAGAACTACTCCAGCTCCTCAGCCTTCTATGTTAACAGCTCCATCAAAATATATTTTCCATGTGTGGAATGCATCGTACTGATTGTATTGTTGAACTGTCATTACCCCTTCATCGGGGAAATATGTTTCTAAGGGTTTGTAATCCCCTGCAGATGCGGCGGCCAGTTGATCCACAATCCCTTGACCTTTGAAAGACTTTTACGTCACGTAGACGATGTCAAATTGTTGTAGGATCAACTGCCATCTAGACAGTTGACAATTTAGTATGGGATTACTGAACACATACTTGAGAGGATCCACGCGGGATATGAGATGGGTTGTGTGACCATGGAGGTAATGATGTAACCTCATGGAAGCCCATTCAAAAGCATAATAAGTCTTCTCAATCAGAGTGTACTTTTGTTCACTGATGCTGAATCTTTTGCTGAGGTAATAGATAGCTCATCCTCGGCCTCTATCATATTTCTGCCCCAGCATGCAGTCCATGGCATTATCATTAATAGACAGGTACATAAATAGGGGAACATCATCCTTGGGAGGTACCAAAATAGGAGCGTTAACCAACTACTCTTTAATGGTAAGGAAGGCTTTCTGGCACTCATCATTCCATTTCATGGAGGTGTTCTTCCTTAACAGCTTGAAGATGGGCTCATAGGTTGCTGTGAGTTGAGAGATAAATCTGCTAATGAAGTTGATTCTTCCCAAAAATCCCCGTATTTCCTTCTCTGTCTGAGGAACGGGCATTTCCTTGATGGCTTGGATTTTGGTGGGATCCAGCTCAATCCCTTTATGGCTGACTTGGAAACCTAGTAACTTACTTGATTTGACACCAAAGGCGCACTTGGCAGGATTCAACTTTAAGTTATACTTACACAACCTGTTGAATAACTTTCTACGATGGTCTAAGTGGTCTTCCTCTCTTCAGGATTTGACGATGATGTCATCCACATAGATCTCTATCTCTTTATTCATTAAATCATGGAAAAGAGCCATCATAGCTCGCTGGTAGGTTACCCCGGTATTGATGAGGCCGAATGACAACCGTCTGTAGAAAAAAGTACCCCAAGGCGTGATGAAAGCAGTCTTCTCACGGTCTTCCTCGACGACCATAATTTGATGATACCCTATGAAGCAATCCGCAAAGGAGTACATGTCGTACAGAGCAGTATTATCAATGAGAATGTGGATAAAAGGTACGGGAAAGCTATCCTTAAGGCAAGCTTTGTTCAGATCCCGATAATCCATGCAAACTCGCACCTTTCCTCCTGGTTTAGGTACGGGAACAATATTGGATATCCACTCCGGATATGTAGACACCAAGATAATGCTAGCTTGAAATTGTTTCACAATTTCTTCTTTAACTTTTAAACTCCACTCAGGTTTTAATCGCCTGAGCTCTGCCTAACTGGCTTGAACCATTCTTCAATGGGAAGGCGATGAAGAATAATGTCAGTGGACAAACCCACCATCTCTTCACGAGACCATGCAAACATATCTTGGAATTGGATTAATAGCACAACCATGTCATTCCGTTGGTTTGGGGTGAGGTCTGAACCAATCTGGATTAGCTTTGGGCTTTCTAAGGTTCCAAGATTGAAAGAAGTGGTTTGGTTAAGGTTGGGTTTAGGTTTATCTGCTACCCATTCTTTAATCTCATGAGGTGTCTAAATGTCCTCTTATATTTCCATCAAGTCTGAGTCCTACTTTACATCAAAGTTACAGCCCTTGTGGAGAGAAGGCACATCACCAGCAAGTACATGCACATCTAAATTTAGAGTCCTGAAATCAAACGATGTTTCCACTTAATATATGAAATTGTTTAATCATACAAAAGTGTTAGCATGTACAGATAAAATAACTACTAATACTGTATAAAAAAGTAAACAATTAAAGTTATCTACAGGGCAGAGAGATTTTTTTGCCCTTTTTACCCTCTTCGACCAATGCATGGAGTGCTGCTCCAATTATCGAGGGCAAAGTCCTGATGGACTGTAGTGATGGATGGGTTGTCATTGTTCTCCTTCTCCCGAATGATAACTATGACATCTGGGCAATCATCGTCTGGGGTATATCTGTTTGTATGTTCATCATGAATAATGACACGTATGGTTAACATAATCAAGGCGATGTCATGTTTTCGTTTCTGCTCCCTTTCTTCCACTTCGGGATCAGGAATCAGCACCTCTTTTTCTTTGAATGGTAATCGGGCTTGGGAAGCAATGAGAGCCACAATGACATGGGCCTAGCCGCCTTCATTGAGACCCATGTCGGCTCATGCAACGATCTGAGATGGAAAAAAAATCGCCGTGTGGCAAAAGCTTGAGGAACCTGCTTGTGTTTGTGTGGATTCCTGTTACTGGAATTGGCTGAATAGCCTAGTCCGGCTGTCCCAGTTTGACTGGACATTTGAATAGGGTGCATAATACACTGTTGATCTTTACCAAGCCCTTGTCCAGGCTGATGACCCAATGACATCATTTCTTGTGTGGCCGACATAACCTCGGCAGAAATCTTGGGTATGGGAAGTGGTGTTCCAGTAGGTTGATATTGAGTGTTACTCACTTCCAAAGTATCACTACACCAAAAATGGCCTCTAGTGAAGGACAAATCCTTCACTAGAGGCCCTATATCACTCACAAGTTATTTATTGCGAATGAATATTTTCTTCACACGAGTGCTCGCATTTGACCTCCTCGCAATTGGGTATCCTTCGCTAAGTAGTAACTAAATATTTTTTGTGAAGGACATATTGTAAATAACTTTTTTATTCACAAATTGGATTTAGTAATGGAATATTGTTATTTAGTGAAAGATTGGTTTCCTTCACAAATAATATTTTAAGAAGGACTATTTGAAATTAGTGAATAACTTGATTCCCTCACAAATAATATATTGTGAGGAAAAAATTTATTTAACGAGAAAATATTTTCTTTCACTAATTATAAATTGAGAATCTTTCTTCAAATTAGTGAGAGAAAAATTCCTTCACAAATTATAAATTTATAAATAAAAATTAATTGTTAAATAATCGAAATTCATTAAAATTATAATTGATTTTAATTCATTGATTTCATATTTATTATTATTATTATTAATCTTTATAAGAAATATTAAATTTACTTTTCAAGTAAATATAAATATTGCCATACTTTTTCAAACTAATTGATAAGCTAACACATAAAGAACTAATAAAATCAAAACTTTCATATAAATAGATCATAATATTCGAGTCACAATAATTAAAAAATTTGTCATTGTATCTTAGTCTTACAAGGACCATAGTACCTACAAAATTTATTAACTAACATAAGAAAATTGAAAGAATAACAATGAACTAGAAGGAATAAAGTGTGACATGTTAGATCCACTTCATCATCATTTTCTTCAAGAAAATCAAGGTTGGGTATTAAACTTCATGCTGCAATAGAAACACCAAAATTCAATTTCAATATGACGAAGAATAAGAAAACAAAGAATTTTGTAATCTCTCATCACAATCCACAATGTCATTTACAGTGCAATAGTGGATGGCACAATAGCAGTCCAAGAAAGTATTAAAGTTAATCAGATGCTTATTCCCATTGAAACAAAAGCAATTCAATTGTACCTGAATATTCAGACAAGTTTCTCACAGAAAAGGAAAAACTAGCACTCGTTATAGTGCGAAAATAATAACATAAAAAAAAAAATTCCACTAATAAAATCATAAGAATAACATAACATATGTAAGAGCCAAGAAACTGCAGCAACAAAGTGCTGCATGAAAGAAACTGCAAGAGAGATACAACAACGAAAATCATTGCCTGTAAGTACAATATTGCATAATACTTCTTCAATCCTGGAAAGAAAGGCTCCTTTGATTTTGGATTTTTGTAGAAAATATGATTTTTTGTGTCTAAAATTCAGGACAGATATATACACAAAAATAGTATTTAATAAGTTTACAAATGATATTCTGACATCCTAGTCCTGTAACGCCCCAAAATCCGGTCTATCTTCACACTCGGATTCTGTGTGTCATTAGTACATCATTCATCCAACATACATCATTATATACTGAAATATAACAACATACATCCTCAAATCCCAGGTTCTATAACCATAAAACCTCTTCCATTACAAATAATGATAAATACATTATTCTTTAAATCTTACACAAGTGACTTTTATCCGCCACCAAGGATACATAATCGTTCATTAAACTATTCTATAGTTTAATTCTATCATTCTATATTACAAGTCTTCGCTTGATCTTCACGCTCATTCATATAACGAATGGCATTCCTTTTGGATATCGATCAGCTTGATCTTTACGGGATCCTTAAGTTCTTTCTAACATCTTTCGCTGAAAATGTTTTTATTTAAAGCAAGTATGAGCATTCAATTGCTCAGCAAGTCATAATAGTTGAACAAACAACTTTTAGAATTCAAACATTCTTTTCAGACTTCAATAACCGAACAAAAGTTCTGAAGCAGCTCGAATAATAGGAATAATCTCGATTCCTATCATTTTAAAACATTAATTATATTCACTTTGAAATACTTTCATTCTCTACTGTCTTTCATTCACATTTTGTCTGGCTAGAATCAATAGCATAGACTTAACAATAACGGTTCATGTATAAACGAAATGATGCTCAAATTGAATAGATTCGATCATGTAACGTTTCATATCATAGAAACACTGAAGTGTTCACATTGTGGCACAAGGCCTCATACATTCTAACACCTTGTACAAATATCACACATTTGCACATAGCCAGAACTTCTCAAGTTCAACATCTGATAAGTTTAAGAAACTAGAATTCATTTAAAAGATACAGCTTATAGTTTACGCTGAACTGCTCATTCTAATTCCTATGTAGCACATAAGAAAATAACACGTGTACCAATTAGTCATATACTTGACTTACACATTGGTTTACTTACTTTACTTCTTAGGGTTCACGTTCTTACAAACAAAGTTTATGCAACCACTTCTTTCATCGGTTAACGGCTTCATGACATACAGAGATGTCTTACTCAATACGTTCATCATCTTTGATGATTTACATTCTTTTCTTCTTCTTATACTTTCCTAGGACTCAGCACACATCGTGTCTCTGCTAGTAGTCCATATGGTACTCTGAGTGGTTTCCCACAAACAACCAACAAACAAGTTTCCGTCTCATCTACACTGCCCACACAGTGAGTTAGATCGGTTGCCAGTTTTGTATATACCTTTGCTCTCTAAAGGAATTGTTTAGCCCAGCTCCCATATGTCAACCTTCAAAGGTTACGATTGTACTACAATCTAACTTATCTTAACTTATCTGAACTATTAAACTATAATGTTCGTTAAGTCAAATTCTTATTCCTTATGGCATTCTGGCAACTAAATGCCATACCTCAGGATTCATTCATCATCGTCTAAGTTATACAGTCTTTTGTATACTCAGAACGATCATTCCATATTCTCTTTACTCATTTATAGCGTTAAGCATTTTACATTACCTTATTCTTATCTTACAACGTCCGATTAATTCAACTCAGAACGTCATCCAAGTTATAAACATTAACTTGGTTTCTTTTACGTTATACATACTTGTCTTTGATTCAGCTTCTTCACCCATCACAGGTTTAATCACTGATCTTTATTACTTTACGGTCAAACCATACACGGAGTGTAGGTCCTACCCGTTTAATATTTGCGTACACTCAATTTTGATACCAAAACAACTGTACCTGTTATTTCCATTTATAAATCCTCTTGACATTATGAAAACCAAGATAATCAGTAAAAACAAGCTTGGCATAACCAAAAAAACTCTCAAGGAAAAAAATGTCATCTGCAGAATAAATAGTCTTACCAATTCAGTAAAGCCTCGGATATATAAGATTTCCATAAGTTCAGCATAAGACCCCTGAAGAAAGGTTCACAAAAACAAGACATTCAGGCAATTTAACAAACATATATGTATGTGTTTAAACACACAATGTTAGGAACATAAACATTGTATGTTTAAACACACAATGTTAGGCCCTAGGATTGCGCCAAAGCAATCCTCATTCTCCATCCACCTGAGAAGTCTTGGGTTTTCTTCCATTGAATCTTTTCGGTAAAACCAAGACAATATAATATCTCAGCAGCACGCTTCTCATCAGTTGAGCAGAAGGTTTCTCCTGCAAACAAATTGGAGTTCCGGGGTCGAGTTGTGAAATCCCATTACCTTAACCACATCTCCTAATCTATACTTATACATCCCTGCAATTCATTAAGAGAAACATTAGTTTACATAAACTGTATTGAGGTCTCCTCACATAATCTTTTGACAAAACTTCTATTCTAAGTATAATGCATGTATTATCTACTCCAGTTGGATGCTTTAATTGAGGATCTCATATTCAGAGGTCAACCAAATAAGTGCACCTTGATTTGTGAAATATGATATAATATTTGTGAAAATTTAAACCCATGCGAAGTCAGAATTTCATTCACATTAATAAACAGAAATAACCCAAGCTGATAGAAATGAGGCAATATTAGAAGGATTAAGAAATAAATTACATAACAGTTGTTTGCCCAATAGCAAACACTTGGCATGAAGAGCATTGCAAACAAGTTAGGTAGCAGATTTAGTACCCATTTAATAGATGCTAACACTTAAAAGCTACCATGTTCAATTGTTCAAATAACCAAGGATAATGGATTGATACAATAATAATAATCAAACTGCTCCTACGTGTTAATAGGCAAAGATATATCCAAATTATAATCTTTTATATGTTTTATATAAGGGAATGTAAACAATTCTCAAATTGTGCAGATGCTGGAAGCAGTTCTGTTATATATTTAGAATGCATTCCTACTATTAAAGTATATCAGTACCTGCAAAATTGGTTACGATGATCTCGTATTCCTCTCCAATCTTGACCTCAATCATACCCACTGGCTTAGGCTCTAAGAAGATTAAGGAGGAATCATTATCTTGAGCCAGACCATCAAGATTCTCTCTCAGGGGTATAAATTCGAAATACCCAGTATTGGGAAGCATGACAAAAGTTGCCGACTCTGGGGGAAAATTTGGATTAACATTTGCCCCAATCCACCCTTCAGAAGATCCATAATCAGCACTCAGCAATGGTAGCTCCGCTGCGTATTGCCTCAATTTTTTCAAATAAGGTTCCATCGAGCCTGTCATGATACCATATATGTATTTAGCCTTGGGAAATAGCTTAGGAATTAATCCATACCAATTGCTTAACCCTGAACACTTTTCAACTTCATCTCTCTTATACACTAATATCCAAATCCAGATACACTAATAGTCTAACTTTATATGCTTTAAAGTTAGTTATTATGGTTTAAAAGCTCAAAGATTTGCTAGTTTAGGCATATAATCCCATCTTATCAATTCTTTTGTCTTGTTATTCTTTGTTAGTTGTTGAATAACACAAATTGTTTTTGGATAGTTTGAGTCATCTGGACTTTTCAAAGTCAATTTAAAATATTTTCAAATTCCTAATTGATGTGATTTATTTAACTTTTAAAAAAATAATCATGTAATTAATAGTACATTTAGATTGTTTACAATTTTCATATTTGTATTATGTGAAATTAAATGAATTCATATCAATTTTGAGTTTGAAAATATGTCAAAATTGACCTATATTTTGGAACACGAGAAGTATAACTATCAAAAGCACATAAGAGCAACTAACCTTAATACCTGAAAAGAGATGTGCCAGACCTGTATGTGCCCAATATTTTCCAACCAAAGGCATGAACTGTCCTAAAACATCAGATCAGTAATAAAAAATAAAAAGTTATAACTGAATGTAAGTTCAATAAAAAGTTATATTGTATCCTCTCTACAATATATCTGAATGTAAGTTCAATAAGCCTAAATATACATCATATGGATACATTTCCTCTTCTATATAAGCATTAAGAACCTAGCGTTTGAAATTATACAGCTTATAAACAACAACAAAAATCATAAACAATTGATCTAAAGTGTGGCATGCAAAATAAATTTGAATGTCCAACTCATCATTTTTTTCAATAGACAAGATGAAATACCATGAACATATTATTACTACGCAAAAAACCTATACTCGACTGCACTATAGGCAACTATTTTTTAGGGAACAGTATTGTTTACTCTACAAATTACATAAGAACTTGCATTAGGTGCCAACCATAACCACCATTTTCTTATATCTGCCACAAGAAACTTTAATATTTGAAATGAAACACAATACTTTCTTCTTTAATCTTTATCCAGAAAATGTCAAAATAAAATGCGAGAGAATGGACATTGACCCTGTTATAAAGAACCAACTTCTCAAGAGAATTTTCATTGGTAAGTTTCTCCCCCTAAATTCCAGTATCAGATATGCTGAATAATGCATTTCCTCAGGTAAGAGGATCCCTGATCCTACCGTGTTCCCCTTATTCTTGTATCCTCTCTATTTTATTATTAAAATTTCTTTTCCTATCAAAACAAATAAAGAATATCTTTGATCCTACGTTGTTCCTATTGAATGCCCTTTGTCTTATACTTGACCTCATTTTTCACATTCTTTCCACTCTTTTACAGAACATATCTTAATACCTTATTTAATTTTCTCTAATAGCAGTTAACAATTTTCACAGAAACATCTCAACACCACCATATTTTTCTATACTATTTTCAGTTTAAATCTTCTAGACCTGCATCAACTCATCTCATCAATCTCTTATCGTGTACACAAAGAGAGTTAACAAGGTTCTTAATATGAGACTAAAAAAATTCTTGTTCTTTATTTGTAGATTATGTGTCGATAAGGAATCTATTGATGTTAAGCCGGTGACACCCGGGCTCACCATATGATTAGCCAGAATCACAGGATCAAATTTTCTGAATTTCTAGACCTCATATTTTTACACCAGGATAAACAAGCATGTTAACATTATAAAATTCAGTTATCCCAAAAAAAATTACAAAATCAATCTCATCATCTGTCTTTGGCTTTATCATTCTACTTCACCACCACACATATCCATTTTATAAGATTGACAAACATCTGGATTCCTCATGAGAATAAGTAATATGAAAAGAAAAGTCAAACATACTTTATGCAGTAAACTATAGAGATTACCTCCTTACAGCCTGACGTTAAACTCCTGAATACTCCTTGATCTTGATTTGCAGATCACCAAAAAACTTGAGTAGAGCACATAGTCTATGTGTTGACTCTATAGATGATGTGAATATAATGCACTTCTCCCCATGCAGAGTTTGCAGCAGTGCAATCAGATATAGGGGTTTAAGGTTTAGCTCACATATCTGCATAGAAAATGGGAAGATAACAATCATTGTTCATCAATCGAATAATTCAAATATAAAAAATTAAGAACATGCCATATTTTAACCTAATAAATATAGGGAAATAAAATATGAAACATTCAAAACAAAATTGGCATTTTAATGTGATTAACCAGCAATTACTAGGCAACAGCCAGTCGAAACTCAGTGAATAAAACCAGTAACAAGAGAGAGACAACAAATCTGTGTTCTACACAGCGATAGACCAAAAACCTTGAAGGTTAGATGGAAATGTCTATTCCTTCATAAAACTCTTAAAATTTAGCAGCTTCAACTTAGAGTTTCAATTTTTTCAAACCTAAGCAATGACGTGAGATGTGGTCAAAACAACATATAACATACCAAATTCAGCCTAAAAGTTGACTATATTATGTCCAAGCTATTTCTCAGATTAAAAAAATTAGAAGTTTGCCCCTGATTCTTGTTCTTTTAGCATCAGACTCTACCGCAATGTTTTAACCCAAAGGAAAACAACTATACTCTAATATGCAATACAGTCCAGCCAAATTGAACAACTGCTTATCAGAGCTATGGGTTTTCATTTCTTTTCTTTTCTTTTCCTTTCTTTTTATTTTATTTTTATGTTTTATTTTTGCCAAAGCACACAGTTACATCCCAAACCTTATGACATTACAAGATTCCCTAGTTGATACATTAAAATAAATAAAGGCAACACTAAAGGAAACATTTGGATAAAGGCAACAGTTAAGACTAAATGTAGAAAGTGCTCAAACTTTGACTAATCAAATTGGTTCTGTTTGTGAACTTGGTCCCACTTCTACTTCAGGTGTGTTTGGTATTCCAATAGAATGACAAGGTAAAAGTTCACAGAGTTTGAAACAGAAGATAATTAGATTCACCAATGATGGTGTGTTTATTCTAGTAAATTATGAGGTCATACCAAGTTGAATGATTGCAGTTGGTCAGGGAGCTGATAACGCATTTTTCCAGTTGTCAAGAACAAAGGATGATGCAGCTCAAGCTGAGAAAGTTTGCTTGGATCTTGGGTTAGTGTAGCAAATTGAACCATCTTCACAAGCCTCGGGTAAGATTTACCATTAAAGCCCCTCTCTACACCACTGCAACAATATAATTATGATTTCAAAGTAAAGTCTATATGGGAATTCGCATCCTTAGATATAATATACTTAAAGAGCTTCACGATAAAGTAAAACTCAAAAAGTACCTCCTTAGTTGCAAGATATGTAACCTAGCATTTAATCAACTTATCCAATCTAATCAATATTTCCTTCATCACTTACTGAACATGGTTTAAGGATCCAATTTTGAATCCAAATTGACTAGACCTAACGACTCCAATCAACCAAAGCACAATGATATGTAAAAGGTTTTAGTTTAAAGTAAATAAATTAAAATTATCCACATTTAAAAAATATTCTAGAAAAATAAGTACAAACACACAAATAATTACTTATTACCATAAGAAACTTTAATATATGCACGAGGGGTCTATATCTGGGATATTAATTTCATTTAATCTTTCATCTTCCACAATTTTCCACAAACGAACAATCCCAGCTTCACCGGCACTAGCAAGGTATTGCCCATCCGGACTGAATTTCATGGTCAAAATTGAACCCTCATGTGCCAGAATATCTTGCCCAACAAAAAGGGCTGACAGTTCCCTCAACCATTTTTTACAATGGTGAACCCTCACTCTCTGAACTCTACCCCTCAAAATTTGTTCAAGCCCACTGGGTCTCAAACCATCAGCTCTTACTTGCCTATCCAGAACTCATGAAAAGGAAAGTAATCTATTCAACCACCTATCCTTCATTCTGTTCATCGTCCTTGCCATATTTACAGCAACCTTAATTTCTTTCTGCACAAGTTGCTGAGCCAAGGGAGATGACCGAGAAGTGTCACCATCATCAGCTGTTATCAATTGATCTTTCCCCATTACTCTAACTTTACTCGGGGTAATGAGTTGTCCCTGCTCATCTACGTCACCCTCCATACTAGCATCCATATTCACAGTCCTGCATACGAAGTTTTCCCTTGAGCCCAAACCTCTTGACAAATCAAAAGAATTATCAGACCAGCTAGACAGGGAGGATCGACTTGAAGACCAATAAATTATAGTAATCTAAGAAGCACGTAGGTTCAGGCTTCAAGGTAATATCTCTAAAAGGCTAATAATCAGCCATTGCAAAAAAGTTGACAGACAAATATTTCATTATTTTACTATCTAGTTCAAATATGGGATCAAAAATCAATTCAATCCCCGAATTCAATAGAGAATGACAAATTCTCCTAAATATAAAAAATGCAAACACAGATGGAAAAAGCATGAAAGTATAAAAACATACAATCACAAAATTAATATATCAAGACAAAATCACCAATTTCACCAAAATCAACATTTCGTCATCCCTCTCCCTTGATAACATTGATAAAAACATAAAGAGTACCAAAAAACTTTTAGATGAGCGGCGGATTGAAGATAAATAAATAAATTAATCTTGAAGAAATAATAGGGAGTAATCGGATTGAAATCGATTGCAGCTACAGACGACGTGGTGGAAGCGGGCACCAGCCACATGTGCCGACGGTGTGACCTATGCTACTCACCTTCCGGCCCATGCATAATAATATCCTTCTATCATCACCACTGATTCCTGTATCAATTGAGCTATCAACGTTGATGAGAACCATCAATACCGTGGCAATTCTTTGATCCCCTTGCTTCACTTGGAATTAAAACCCTAGGTCTTTATAATTTGTGTATTCCAACTGGTCCCTAACCGTAGACAGGTTCACAGAAAACAGTGACTGAGATGGTAGATCGGTAGTGGCACAAAGAGGAAAGAGTAGGAGTGAGCAAAAAATGGATAAAATCGAACTATCGAACCGAACCGAATTATTTCGGTTTTCGGTTTTTTTTTAAAATTTCGGTTATATCCGAATTATTATTCAGTATTCGATTTCGGTTTCGGTCTTCAAAAATAGATTGTTCGGGTACCCGAATAACCGAATGTTAATATTTTAAAAAAATTAATTATTACTCATATTATAATATTATCCATTAACTACTAGTCTTCTACAGTTCTATTCGACTATCAGAATAGTTTTCCCCCAAATCCAATCCCAGTTTGCCCTAAGCCCCTAACCCACTCGCCAGTCGCCCAGATCTGAAATCTCAAAGACTCGAATTCTCGATCGACTCTCGAATCTCGATCGACTCTTGAAAGGACGACAGTCTCAAGTCTCCGGCGCGGCCTCCACCTCTCCCCGTCTCAGTCTCCGGCGCTGACTCTGGCTCACTGGTGAGTGACTCAGTTTTTTTCCTTCTATGGTTTTTGTCTGCACATTTGTTGTGATTTTTGAAACTCTATACCCTTTTCACCTTGTAGTTATCTGTGTATTTGTTAGGGTAGAATACCTATTCTCGTCTTTGTTACCTGTTGGTAGTTATTCTGTAAATAGTTGGTAGATTAGTGGTTGTATTTGTATTTGTATTTGTTGTAATTATATATGTGATTTATGGTAGAAGGTAATTAGGACTTTGTAATTAACATGTCTTGCTTTTGAGATAGTAATGAGATACTCCCTCCTTAAGCTAATATTAAGCGTATATATTCTTTTCCATGTATATACCTCTAGAAATTATAACATGTACTGTTTTGAGATAGTTATTTTTTTATACTACTATTGAAAAGTGAGACTAGTTTCTTGAACAGATCCTGTTTGAAGTTCTATCTGGTTTTTGGAAATTGGATGGACTTGAGTTTCTCAGTATTCTCTAACTTGTGCTGATTATATTAGTTATTGTTGTTCCATAGCAGCAACATGATTTAGGAAATAATGCATTTCCTGTACCTCCCTCGCAATATAATCCAAGCACTGTTATTTAATGTTAGTTACTTACTTACTTATCTGTGAATGGCCATCTTTAAATTTACATGTTCTCCAAAAACAATCGTTATTTAATTGAGGCCTTGGTCATGTGATGTCTGATTTGTGTTGCATGTTGATGTTCTTTGTTGTTGACTTCTTTGAGTTCTTTGTTGGACACTTAGGCCGTTGGTTGTTCTTTGTTGGTTGATGGTCATTGCCTGAAGCACAAATGCATAACTTTGGTCTGCTTTGCTAGATGTCGCCGCTTTTCTTTGGTCGCTACTTTGTCTCTGCTGACTGCTAGATTAATTTTATGTTGGCTTGTTGCTGCTTTGTTATGTCATAAATTTGTTAAGTTCTTAAGGATTTGAGTCATTTGAGACGATTAATTTTTGTTGGCTTGTTATTATTGCTTTTTACGACTTCTTTGTATTTTGGACAGTTAATTAGGCTTGCTTTATTAAGTCATAAATTTCATGTTGGCTTCTTGTTGCTGCTGGACAATTAAGTTTAGTAGTTCACAGTTGCTGGGCAGTTAATTTGGTAAATAGTTAATAGGTAATTTATGTTGTATGAGATTTGATTATTTCGAATATCCAAAATTACAATTCGATAATTCGGTATTCTAAATTCTGTTATTTTCACATTTAGGTTAGCATTTTGGATAGTGGAATTGGCATTAATTGGTTTTCGGTTATAACCTAATAACCTATTCGATTCGATTATAATCGAATGCTCACCCCAGGAAGAGGACTGTCTTGAACAACGGATTGTGAAACGAGGGAATAGAGAGTTGGAAACAAAATGGGAATAAATCAATATATTTTCTATTACGATCGACGTCGATACAAATACTCATCTGCTCCAAACATAAAAGTTATAAAACATTTTTTAAAAAACAAGCGTAAGTTAGTTAAAAAGTGTAATTATTATATGTAAATTTATTACCATAAAAATTTAATGTATTTATATTATAATTTTATTCACCATAATTAATTATAAAAATTATTTAGAACAAGATAGCGACCAATTTTATCCTCATGATAAACTTCTCGAATAATGCTATATAGTGAGTAATAATTTCTTCACTAAATATATTTTTTTTCTTTCAAATTTTCATCATATATTGGCTCCAAAAATCTTTCTATCGCCCCAATTTTGCGAGAAAAAAAATATAAATTGTGAAGGATGTTTCTTTCGCTAATAACTATATTGTCACTATACTTTTTTCCGTCAATGTTCCTTCGCTAAACAACTCCTCATGTGAAGGAATAAATTCCTTCACTAAATTTCCTTCGCTAGAGGTCATTTTTGGTGTAGTGTATGAAAACTAGCCGGCTCAACTTCTAAATTGAAGCTGATAACTAGTAAACTGCCTTGCTCTGGACATTCCGGCTCAGCGTTGACAGTGACTAGACTGTTGTTGACAATGTATTTGATTTGTTGATGTAATGTGGAGAGAACGACTCCAGCCATGTGTACCCATGGTCTACCCAATTGCAGGTTGTATCTTGAGTCTATCTGGAGGACATGGAAAGATACATTGAATGTATTTGGACCAATCTCAATTGGCAGCTCAATCTTTCAGACGGAATTCGTCGGGATCCACCGAAAGCTTTGATCACTGTATGGCTGCTTTGGATCCTTTTAAGATTAACATTCATCTTCACCAAGGTGGCATAAGGACATATTCAGAGATGAACCTCCATCTATCAACACTCCAGCTAACATATGTAATAACCTGATATTTTCTCTATAAATAAATCAGAAATTTTGCGTATAATTTTTTTATTATTATTATTTTAAAGGAAAGGTTATGTGCAAGATAATGTGTATGTATTTATGTGATGAATATAAAATATATTTATTACATGAATGATTAAGAATAATTTTATTTTAGAATTATTGATCATTATAAATTATATTCTTATAATAATTAATTTTTTAGTAAAAATATTTTTATTAATTATTTCCCATGAAAATATAAGTATTATATTATTTAAATAATATATGAAATGATTACAACATTATTATAATAACTATTTTATTATATGAATTTATTTGATTAATTAAGTTAATTATTTAACTAAATTAATAATGTTATATATAAGCGAGATAAATCGATATGGAATCCAAATCCTAATTTTGGATTTTTGATTAAGAAAGAGACTAATAATATTATATTATCTCGTATTATAAATGTGTATGTTATCTCGTGTAAGGTTAATAGGTGGAACAATTTTAATGTTCTTGATAAACCCTAGTTTTGAAGTCAATTGATACTTTATAATCTGTCTAGTAACTATGCTGTGTGATTAATGATATTTATTATAAAATTATTTTATTTCAGTGTCATAAATATGTACTGCATATGTGTGGACTGATAATGTTGGTCAAATTATGTGTATAATGACCAAGCCCTAGCATTAAAATTGTGAAACCCTAATTTAAAACTCAGTTACGAGTTCGATGTTGTTATGTACTGTGTTATATGATGTATGTTGTGTATTATATAATTATATGATTATTAGGTAAATCCTAATTAATGTTTAGAAACCATAATTTCTAAAAATTAGAAAACCCTAGTTTCAAGTTATGAAACCCTAGTTCAAAAGTCGGATGCCAGTTTAAGACTATTTTGTAATCATGTTAATGTGTGTAATAACCGGTATTAAAGATATTAACCCTAATTAGGGAGAACCCTAATTTTCAAAACCCTAATGTTTTTTTTTAAGAATAAACCCTTATTATTTTTCTAAATTATAAACCCTAATTTGCTTATGGTAAACCCTTATTGTTAAATTGGGAAGTGTAATGCTAATTATTGTCTCTTAAACCTAATTAGCAAAAGTGCTAAGTAATTAAAAACCTAATTGATTAAGAAACCTTAATTTTATATTTTTAGAAACTAATTTTTATATTTATAAACCCTAAATTGAAATTCTATAATTTTTGTTCTAACCTTAGGGTTAAACCCTAAGGGTCAAACCCTAAGAGTTTTCCATGTTACAAGATTGCCATTAAATTGGTTAGCTAAAAGACCAAATTGCCCCTCTAGCATAATTGAAGCTAACTTGTCAAAGTGGCCAAAACTTTAGTTGTTCAACCACTTTTACCAACCCCATGTGACATTTAACACCAACAATCAGTTGAATTCAGCTACATACATTGCATATATGTAATATATATAGATCTAAGGAGAGAGAAAGTTTATCATTAAGCTCATTTGGTCACCAATACTCATCCTTAACCCTCTCTCTCTAAAACCTCCGAAATATAGTGCTAGATCAGTCCCATAAACAAGCCCCACTAACACACATCACAAACCAGTAGCCAAGAAATCATGTTTGCTCATTTAAGGGTATAAACCCTAATCAAAAATCTGATATTGTTTACCATGAAAGATGTTATGATTTTGTGTTTTAATATGTTGTATGATGTGTAACTAAGTGATCTGGGTTGGTATTTGATAGATCTATAACATTTAAATACACAAAATTGGTGTTTTCAAAAATCTGGGGATTTTTTTTTGTGGTCTGACAACGAATGTCAGACCATGTAGATCTTAATCTGTTATGTGTTTGTGTTGTTTAAATGTTTAAACGTCATTTAGTTTGTTATGTCATATTTCATCTGGAACTTGATTCAGAGTCAGATATGTTATAGATTTGAAGTTATGATCGGTCAAAACCCGTTGACCGAGCATGACCAGACCATTTCTGGGCAATCCAGAAACCATTAACTAACGTCTGACAAGATTTTTGAAGCCTCAGATCTGTCATGTTTCATATTGTTTGGTGATATTGTTATGTCTAAATTCTAGCCTGTTGTATGGACTATATATATGTGCTTTCAAAACATTAAAACGGTCATCCAATCATAAGCAGTGGGTGGTCAAACTTGACCAGTTGATCACAAAGTGCAGTTTTTGGAATTTCTAGAAACTGTTAGAACAAAGCTTTTGACAGCATTTGACCAAAGGATACATTGTGATTATGTTGTTGTTAAATTTATCTGTTGTTTTAATCATGTACCTTGACATATCTACTATAGTTTTGAACCTTAAGATCACTAGAACCGAGACCAGAACATAGAAATAATTGAGCCCAAAAATGGACCCTTGAAGCTGCTGGGTTTCTAGGTTACCCAGAAAACCCAGATCTGGCCTGACAGCAACTTTGAAGGTTCATAACTTGCTGATCTGTTATGGTATGACTTAGATGATGATTATTTCATGTAGTGTTACATAAGCACTGCAAGATCAATGTTTAACATGGCCCAAAACACTTCGAGTTAAGAATTAAACTCGGTTAAAGGAAGTAACTTGAACACTGACTGTCAGTGTTCTTGGTGCTCAAGAACACATTTAGCGACAGTTTTGTCACCTAAGGCATTTATAGCTACACTTTGTTTATAAAATTATTATTTTTATTAAATAAATTGAAAAAAAAATAGTTTTAAATTATTAAAAATACAAAATAAATTATTATAAATTATTATAAAGTTCAAAAATTAGTTTTTAATTATTTTAATTATAATTCATAAATATTTAATATTTTTGAAATATTAACGGTATTTAATTTATTTAATTATAATATTAAATAAATTGTTTAAAAATGATTTTAATACTTGAAAAATAATTTTAAATTATATTATGTTATAAGAAAATATTTTAAGTTATTTTCTATGACTTTTAATATTTTGTGATGAAATTTCATTAATTAATTAATATTAATGATATTTAAGTTATTTAATATATGTATTAAATAAATTATGAAAATAGAATCAATGATTTAAAATCATTTAAAGTATTATAAAAATATTTTAAGTTATAAAATATAACTTTTGATATTTTGACATGAAAAATATTAATATTTTAATAATAATGATATTAGATTTATTTAATTTTTATATTAAATAAATTAGTTTAAAAATGATTTTAATATTAGAAATATCATTTTAAATGAAAATAAAGTGTTTAAGAATATTTTAAGTTATACAATATAACTTTTAATATTTAAAGGATAATTTCATTAATAATGTAATATTAATGATATTAATTTAATAATAAATGATATTAAGTTTATTTAATAATTATATGAAATAAATAGTTTAAGAATGGTTTTATTTATTTAAAATTATTTAAAAAGGATATTAATGAATTAAAAATATTTTAAGTTATACTTAATGACTTTTAATATTTTGATAAATAGTACATTAATATTTAAATATTAATGGTAATTATTTAAAATAATTTTTAATGTTTTAAAAAAAATCATTTAAGGGTAATATTAATACTTTAATAGTATTTTAAGTTATTATAAATAACTTTGATATTTTTGTAATGGTTTCATTAATAGTTTAATATTAATTAAATATTAATGATAATAGAATTATTTGATATTTAAATCATTTTTATAATGATTACGGTGTTTAAAAATTCGTGATAAAATATGATAATTGTTTAAAAATTATTCTAAGTCATTGAAAAATGATATGACTGTTATTTAAGTAGTCTAAATAGATATTGCACTTCGATATAGAGTCCAAGACTCGATACTTACCCGATAAAGCTGTCGGTACGCCGACAGGCTTCAGAAATTGATCTGGACATACATAATGTGTCTGTATATGTGTTTGTTTGTGATTCAATGACTGTGAAACGTGTGTGACAATGTGATTAGGTTATGTGTTGACTGCAATAAGCAGTACTATATTTATGATATGTGATTCTACTCGATAGAATGATCTTATTAATGATAGGTTTCAGTATAAAAGATAAAACTAAGTTGCATATTGTAAGCAGTAGACTAGGCAAGTATCCTACCTTTGCATTTCCTTAATGCGATGGATATGAGTAAGAAGGTTTCAGAATTATATTATTATTATGCTATATTATTAACCTTATTGTGATATATTCTATATCCGATCATTTTTATCAACATGTTAGTATATGGTAATTCAGATATATATTCTATTCGTTAATTTCTAAACATGGTTATACAAGTGTCCCCTCTTGGATAATCATTGTATTTAATCACATGTTGATATATATATATATATATATATATATATATATATATATATGTCTAAGCTATTTGACCCAGCTAGACACAGATTCAAAAATATCGTTGATTATGATAAAACCTTTTTGTATCCAATCAAATTGTTTTGGTTCGGATTCCAGACTAAGTATAAACATCCCGATCAAGTAAAAACTTTTATGCACCCAAGGTGGACATAGTGAACGATAATATCGCTCTTGCAATGTAGTATTGATCAATACAGGGCACATTGGGATGATCACCCTCGAGCCCGTAAGTTATGACGGTTTGCGGATGAAGTTCTGCTAAACCTATTCAAAAATTAAAAAAAAAATGTTCATAATATGTCAACTAACCCTATATATATATATATTTGTTTACGCAAAATGTTTTTAAATATTCAAATTTTTGCTTCTTAGAAAAAATTTGGGCTTAAGTTAAACATTTAGTTAAATCTTTTCTTTTTTCTGTTGTTTAAGTTTTCTTTTAAAAATAACTTTTTCTTTTACTTAAGTTAAATGTTTTTAACTTTAGTTAAATGTTTCTTACATTTACCCATGTAAAAGTAAATGTAAAATGTTTTTTACGTTTTACTTTTACTTTAGTAAATTACTTTTCCTTCAGTTAATGTAATAGTGATTCCTGCGTGAATCAAATAGTAATTTACTTTTCAGTTTTCTATTTAAAGAAACTCAAGTGTTAGAGTTTCTTTATGCTTAATTCGAGATAGCCTCGAGCTTCTCTCTGTAAAGCTCTCTTGAGGTCCTCTCCCTTCTCTCTTAGTTAGCCGGAGACGAAGCTTTCAGCTTCGATCTTCTTAGTTAAAGATGAAGAAGATGTCTTCAATACTTCATTCTTCCCTTAAACATTTAGTCTAGGAATTAATGTAATCCCTTCCTCAAATGTTTATAAATAAAAGAAAGAGATTACTTTACCGATTCACCGGTCATCTTCTTAATCTTTTCTTTTTTCTGTTGTTTAAGTTTTCTTTTAAAAACTTAATCGCCGCTGTTATATGGTATCAGAGCCACACAGCTGGTTCTTGATGCTATCGGTGCTTTCGATTAAAAACAGTTTGATTTGTTTACTTAAATGTTTTTTCAAACTTTTATTTTTCTTGCTCCACTTTTAATCGCCTGACCTTTGCTGTAAAACACCTAAGATCGCCATAAGTCCCATTATGCCGTTGTAAGACTCCAGGTTGGGAGAAGTTTAGGCTAAGGGTATAATTAGATCTACAGGTATGAGTTTACTTAAGGCAAGAACGGTTCGAGTTTAAGCGGAATGACAAAAGAAAGAATTTTTGTTTAAACAGTTAACAATTTAGTCTTCTGTTTAGATCAATTTTACTGATAGATCAGGACCAATCGAGTGATCTTTTATTTCAGATTTCAGTCTGATTTGTTTTTAAACAAATTTTTTTTACAAAATCTAAGAAATTTTGAAGATTTTGACCAATTTTCGGTAGAAATTTTTTTTCCTCCTTCTTTATAAACTAAATTTTTGGGGTTGATAGGGTTATTTCCTGGATAAAAATTTTGAGGTGGAAATGTATGGGGATGGTGACTCGTCTGAGAAGATGATCAACAACACCTTCCGACATCCACAGGAGACGGACCAGTCAACCAAGAAGGCGCCAGAGGAGTCTTCAGTCACCGACAGGTGATGGCCCACGCCATCATCTCTTTTACTTTAGTAAATGTAAAAGTAAAAGTAAAAGAATAACTTTTGCTTTTACTTAAGTTAAATGTTTATAACTTTAGTTAAATGTTTCTTACATTTACCCATGTAAAAGTAAACGTAAAATGTTTCTTACGTTTTACTTTTACTTTAGTAAATTACTTTTCCTTCAGTTAATGTAATAGTGATTCCTGTGTGAATCAAAGAGTAATTTACTTTTCAGTTTTCTATTTAAACAACTTGAAGTGTTTAGAGTTGTTTAGGCTTAGTTCAGTAAAGCCTCAGAGCTTCTCTCTCTAGAAAGCTCTTCCGAGGTCCTCTCCCTTCTCTCTAGAGTTAGCCGGAGACGAAGCTTTCAGCTTCGATATTCTTAGTTAAAGATGAAAACATTTTGCGTAAGAAAAAATTTAGTTAAATGTATGGTAAATTTGAAATATTTCAAATTCTTATTTATATTTCAGTTACTTGGCACATTTTGCCAAGTGTTTAGAACAAACACTTGGCAAAAGTTAATCATTTTGCGTAAGAAAAGATTTAAGTTAAAAACATTTAACTTAAGTAAAAGGAAAAGTTATTCTTTTACTTTTACTTTTACATTTTAACTAAAGTAAAAGACTTTTGCTTTAAGTAAAAGCAAAAGTCGATGATGGTCAGGGCCATCATTTGTCGATTATTGAAAGATGCCTCTGGCGTCTTCTTCCTTCGACTTTAATCCGTCTCCTGTGGATCTTGGGAAGGTCTTTGCCGATCATCTTCTCGGATGAGTCACCATCCCTACTATTTCGCCTTAAAATTTTTATCTAGGAAATAACCTATCATTGAAAATTTGGTTTATAAAGAAGGAGGAAAAAAAATTTCTACCAAAAATTGGTCAAAATCTTCAAAATTTCTTAGATTTTGTAAAAAAATTTTGTTTAAAATTTTGGTCCTGATCTATCAGTAAATCGATCTAAACAGAAGACTAATTTGTTAACTGTTTAAATAAAAATTCTTTTTCTTAAAGGTCCACTTACTCTAGCCTTACTTGCCTTAAATATATACCCGTAGATCTAAAGGTTCCCTTTAGCCTTACACTGCTCCCAATTGAGACTTACAAACGGCATTAGTCGGGACTTAAGGCGATCTTGGGTGTTCACTACCGAAGGTCGGGCGATTAAAAGCAGAGCAAGAAAAATAAAAGTTTGAAAAAATATTTAAGTAAACAAATCAAACTGTTTATTCTTCGAAACCACCGATAGCATCAAGAACCAACCGTGTGGCTCTGATACCATATTACAGCGGCGATAAGTTTTTAAAAGAAAAACTTTAACAGAAGAAAGAAAAGATTAAGAAGATGACCGGTGAATCGGTAAAGTAATCTCTTTCTTTTATTTATAAACATTTGAGGAAGGGATTACATTAATTCCTAGACTAAATGTTTAAGGGAAGAATGAAGTATTGAAGACTTCTTCTTCATCTTTAACTAAGAAGATCGAAGCTGAAAGCTTCGTCTCCGGCTAACTAAGAGAGAAGGGAGAGGACCTCAGAAAAGTTTTCTAGAGAGAGAAGCTCTGAGGCTATACTGAATTAAGCCTCAACAACTCTAAACACTTCGAGTTTTTTAAATAGAAAACTAAAAATTAAATTACTATTTGATTCACGTAGGAATCACTATTACATTAACTGAAGTAAAAGTAATTTACTAAAGTAAAAGTAAAACGTAAGAAACATTTTACATTTACTTTTACATTGGTAAATGTAAGAAACATTTAACTAAGTTAAAAACATTTAACTTAAGTAAAAGCAAAAGTTATTCTTTTACTTTTACTTTTACATTTACTAAAGTAAAAGAGATAATGGCGTGGGCCATCACCTGTCGGTGACTGAAGACTCCTCTGGCGTCTTTTTTGGTTGGTCGTCCGCCTCTCTGTGGATCTTGGGAAGGTCTTGTTGATCATCTTCTCAGATGAGTCACCATCCCCATACATTTCCACCTCAAAATTTTTATCTAGGAAATAACCCTATCAGCCCAAAAAAATTGGTTTATAAAGAAGGAGGAAAAAAAATTTCTACCGAAAATTGGTCAAAATCTTCAAAATTTCTTAGATTTTGTAAAAAAAATTTGTTTAAAAACAAATCAAACTGAAATCTTAAATAAAGGATCACTCGATTGGTCCTTATCTATCAGTAAATCGATCTAAACAGAAGACTAATTTGTTAACTGTTTAAACAAAAATTCTTTTTCTTGAAGGTCCACTTAGACTCTAGCCTTACTTGCCTTAAATACATACCCGTAGATCTAAAGGTTCCTTTAGCCTTACTAATCGCTCCCAATTGAGACTTACAAGCGGCATTAGTCAATGACATAAGGCGATCTTGGGTGTTTCACGGCGAAGGTCGGGCGATTAAAAGCGGAGCAAGAAAAATAAAAGTTTGGAAAAACATTTAAGTAAACAAATCAAACTGTTTATTCTTCGAAACCACCGACATAACATTTAACTTAAGTAAAACATTTAACTAAGAAGTTAAATGTTTAAATATCAGTCAAGTTTTGCATAACTGGAATATACCCAAAATCTCTCCAAAGGAAATTTATCAGTCAACATTTTTAGATAATTTTAAAACTGATTATAATGTTAAAACAGTTGAAAAGGTTTATGCTATTAATAAAGAGTATAAAAATTGTAGCCTTCTTTCCCCAGATGTTATTAAAAAACATAGGAAAAAGGGTTATAATTTCATTCACATAGGTTTAGTTCAAGTAGTTGTTAAACCATTAAACATTAAAGGAATTAATTCATGCATCTACCTCTGTCTCAGAGATGCTAGATTTTTGAATTACTATCCAAGCATTATAGGTGCCATGGAAGCAAGTGCACGCACAATGGTCCTATCCATTTTAATTGCTTTCCGCACTTCACACTTAGTCTAAAGTGATCAACATCTATTAAAGGCTTTAACATTAAATATTAAAACAAATGGGAGAAATTACACAAATGATTGAAGGTTCTCAACGATTGCTTTGATCTATAGGATTTATTATAAGACCATAAAGACCAATTTAAATGTCCATGCTCTTAATAAAAGCCCTAAAGATCACACTGTATTAATTCAAAGTTCAACCAGTGATGCTAATATCCAAATCCCTAGAACAATTCTTTGGAAAGATATTACATTACCCGGTCGATGGATTTTACCATGCGAAATACCACAACATCCTGTAGTTAACAACGTAGTAAACATAGAAAACATAAGGCAATTTTCTGATGGAACTGTCAAAGTTAGCTTTGAACGTTCCCGAAGACCAGTTATTATAGAAGACTATTCTAGTTCTTCAGCTCCTTCTATGGATCTGCCTAGAAGAGATTCTGAAGTCCTTAGTAACCCTTCTATAAGAGACATCAAGTTAAAAGGAATTTTAAATCAAGGTCAAGCAAGTCATCCTTGTTATTCCTGTCATTCTCAGAATGATTCAGCCGAAGAAGAACGCTCTTCTTCTCCGACTCTTTCTGAGCTTCCAACTCAGTCTGATTTTGATGTTCCAATTAATAATCAATTAAGAGTCATTAAGAAAGAATTTGTGTTAGATTGGACTAATCTGGTAAATGACTTTAACTCCAAATCTAATAAAATTAAAAGACATCAATTTAGAGAAAATCACCCAACTGAAAAGGAAAGGGATAAAATAGTCAATAAATGGAAAAAATTTATTAATAATGAAAAAATTAATATTACCTTCTATGATTGGTATGATCAATATCAATTTAAATGCAATGTTATAACTAAGACTCGAGGATTAAAGAAGACAAATCTAAGGTCTCATCTAGTCATCCACCCTTAGAATCATCTTGATTTGATAAAAAATACTTGATTCTGACCGGTCCATTTAAAATCTCCAATGGTGTAAATGATGATAAAAAAATCATAGAACCGATTAAATTTTAGTAACCAATACCTAGCAACTGTAGGAAAACAGTTAGACAGGATTGAAGAAAAATTTGAAGAAAATATAATTAAAAAACCAGAGTCAAAAATTGTTCAACCACTACTAAAACTACGGAAAATAGAGAAAATTAGGTTTACCTAATAAAGATAGTGATCTTCTGATGGCTATTGATCGAGTTATTTAAAAATTAAAAACAAAAGACTCGAACCGAAAACAAGCGGTACTATTGCTATTATCGATCGATTATTTACGATAATGAAAAGCGATGGTCGGTCAGATGATCAATCGATGCCACTTCGATTCAAGACATTCATGAGCAATTAAATAAGTTAACAGATCATATAATCTGAGTATGACCAGAAATTGGTATTCTAGACCAACTCCTCCAGATTTACAATTTGAAGAGAGAAATCTAGATAAACAATTTTCTGTTTCGTCTAACAAAATCTACGAATGGAACATTGACGGATTTAGCGAACAAGAAATCCTCAATAAGTTAAATCATATGTCCATGGTAGCAAACAACTATCTAACCAAATTCAACACTCTGACTCAACCAGATATTGTTGAATTATTGGCCAGTGGATTTACAGGTATTCTCAGATCTTGGTGGGAAAAACATCTCACTGAAGATTCTAGATTATCTATAATCCATCTTTATTCGATTAGACAGACGACGACAACCCGATTTTTAATGAAGCTATAGGCATAGGGCCACCTGATGGAGTAAACACTTTAATTTATACTATATTAAAACACTTCGTAGGAACCCCCAGTAACATCACTGAAAGAATCCACGATCAGTTGAGTAATCTCACTTGTCCCACTCTAAGTGATTTTAGATGGTACAAAGATGTTTTTACTTCAAGGGTTATGATGCGAAATGATAGTAATAAACCATTCTGGAAAGAAAAATTTGTCCGATGGTTTACCATCCTTATTTGTTCATTACGGAAGAAAATTTGTCAATGGTTTACCATCCTTATTTGCTTATAAGGTTTCGTGAAGAACTAAGTAAAGATTTGGGATATATTGATTATGATAATCTCACTTATGGTGACATAATCAGTTATATTCAAAAGATAGGATTAAAAATGTGCATTGATTTCAAGTTAGCCAAACAAGCCAGTAAAGACAAGAAGAAGGCTAAATACGAGTTAGGAACATTACATGAAGCAAGTATGGTTTTACCCCCAATGGCTCCTTGAGAGACGTAAACACGAGCATAAACATATTGACTCTCACAGAAGTCATAGACGCCATAAGAAAAAACGTAGTCATCATAAAAATGAGAATCAAGATAATTATTATAATAAGCCAAAACCCAATAACAAAAGACCTAAAAAATTTGATAAACGTAAATTGTGTGCCCACAATTGTGGGCAAAAGAGAGTCATTATAAAAGTGAGTGCAAAATAAAAGCGAAGTTATCTCGATTAAATATTACTAGTGAAGATCTTTAGTATATATTAGAGTTAATGAGAATAGAAAATGAAGTTAGTAATAATGAAGACTCTAACATTTCATATTCCTCGATAATAACGATAATAATGATTGATTGAAGCGATGAATGCAGATGAAGTCACCATTTGTCTTTGAAAATTGAAATGAAAATTGTTGCATTAAAAGGATTAATGTGATCAACAGGGATGATGAAGAAAGTTCTTTGTTGATTGACTTAATTAGTAAAATCACTGATCCTAAACTAAAAGCCCAATACACAAAACAGTTAAGAGATTTATTAACTAAAGATACTAGAGAAAATGATAAGTTTATTAAAGCTAAAGAAAAACCAATTTTTAGTCTTAATAAAACCTTAGAAAGATTTAAATCTCCGATTCATGAAGCTAGTCTTCCGAAATTAAATCAAGAAGTTAATAAATTAAAGAAAGAGATAGCTAATCTAAAGATAGAAGTCTCTAATCTAAGAAAAGATTTTGATAAAAGGCCTGATCTTCAGATCAATGATTCCTCATCCAGTGATGAAAATCAAGATGAACCAAAATCGTCTGGTACTAAAGATATTTCGGACCTATTTATTCAAGGTCTTTCACTTAAAAAATTAAAGACATCACCATTCGAGAATGGTACGTATCTATTAACCTAGTTGTGGATAAAAACTTTTCAATACAGCTTACTGCCTTGGTTGATACATGTGCAGATTTAAACTGTATCCAAGAAGGTTTAATTCCAACTAAGTATTACAAGAAAACTAGTGAAAAATTGAATTCAGCTAATGGTAGTCAAATGGAAATAAAATATAAATTACCTAAAGTGCATATTTGTCAAGATAACATGTGTTTCAAAACATCTTTTGTTTTGATTCGCAATCTTACAGAAAAAATTATTTTGGGTTTACCATTTATATATTTATTATACCCATTTACTACTAGTAATGAAGGGTTAACCTGTAAACATTTATTAAAGAAAATAACATTTAAGTTTCTTATTAAACCGAAAGAAAGAGATTTAAAATTTATTCAAGAAGAATCAATTTTCAAATCATTGAGATTAATAAACTGTAAATCTACACATTTGAATTTCTTGAAAGAAGAAATCAAATATAAAAGAATTGAAGAACAACTTCAAAATGAAGAGGTTCGGTTAAAAATTGAAAAGTTAAAAACATACATGAAGAATAACCTTTGTTCCAATTCCCCCAATGCCTTTTGGCATAGAAAGAAACATATGGTTAGGCTTCCTTATGCTAAGGAATTCAAAGAACATTTGATTCCCACTAAGGCTAGGCCTATTCAGATGAGTCATGAACAAATGGAGTTATGTAAGAATGAAATCAATGATCTCCTCAATAAAGGGTTAATTAAACCTAGTAAATCCCTTGGTCTTGCTTTCTTGCTTTTTATGTCAACAATGAAGCAGAAAAAGAAAGAGGTGTTCCTCGTTTAGTTATCAATTACAAACCATTAAACAAGGTCTTAGAGCGGATTAGGTACCCCCTTCCCAACAAGGACGACCTTATCAATAGGTTAAGTAATGCCATCATTTTCAGTAAATTCGACCTTAAATCCGGTTTCTAGAAAATTGCCATTCATCCCGATGATCAGTACAAAACAACATTCACCACTCCATTTGGACACTATGAATGGAATGTTCAGGCATTTGGCCTAAAAAATGCTCCAAGTGAATTTCAAAATATTCTCAATGACATATTAAACACTTTCAGCCATTTTATCGTTGTTTATATTAACGACATTCTTGTTTACTCCAAGACTATTGAAGAAAATGAAAAACATTTAAAATCGTTCTTCACTACTGTTAAAGTAAATGGTCTTGTTCTTTCTCCTTCCAAATGCAGCCTGTTTCAGGTTCGAATAAGGTTTCTTGGTTTTAATATCTTCAATGGACATGTTCAGCCTATTGAACGAGCTATTCAATTCGCTGACAAGTTCCCAGATAAGATAACCAATAAAACCCAACTGCAGAGATTTCTTGGCTCGCTGAATTATATAGGCAAGTTCTACAAGAATCTCAGGAAGATTTGCAAACCTCTTTTTCAGCGTTTGCAAAACAATCCTCCACCTTGGACTGACATTCATACTTCAGCTGTCCAACAAGTTAAAAAATACGTCAAGGCATTGCCCTGCCTTGGTATCTCCAATGATTCAACTTTCAAAATTGTTGAAACTGACGCCTCAGATATTGGATTCGGAGGTATTCTTAAACAAAAGTTAACATCCGATTCCCCCAGAACAAATTGTTCGATTTCATTCCGGCGCATGGAATACTACACAGTCAAAATATAGTACTATTAAAAAAGAAATTCTTTCATTAGTTCTATATATTAACAAATTTCAAAATGACTTATTAAATCAGAAATTTCTGGTCCGCGTTGATTGCAAGTCAGCTAAGTACATTTTAGTAAAAGATGTTAAGAATTTAGCCTCTAAGCATTCTTTCGCTAGATGGAAAGCTTTATTAAACATTTTTGATTTTGATATTGAATATATTAAAGGCAAAAACATTTCTATTCCTGATTTTCTTACCAGAGAATTTATTCATACAGGTACTATACAGTCATGAGTTTCAGAGGTTCATCCTCCTCGCGAGGTTCGGTGCATACTATTGGCCCAAGTAATCAAATTCAGAGAGTACGTTAGTCCCTCACCCGCTACCCCCCATCTGCCGATCGTGCAAACAAATTTTCTGTTCTTGGGACAATCCCCAAGCCTTACAGTTCAGCCCTAGTGAGTAAACCTGAACCCATTGATCCATTCAGTAATCCAGCCAAGACCTCGTCTTCAGCTCCCAGTCACTCCCCTTCTGAGCATGTGCTCAAATGGGAAAGTTACTTGTTCCATATCGAACCATATATGAAGCCAAAAAATGATCCAGTTAAGCTTGCTGCCCAGTTTTTCCCTCCTGGTTGGCATTTTCCTCCATACGCTCCTTATAAGTCTCTTGTTTATTATAAAGACATTCTCCTTGAAACTGATTCAGTAAATATCAAACCTATTTATGCAAACAATGATAAATCAAAAGTCCTTTATCATTATTTGTATATTAAACAATTCCTTCAAATTTCAGATTGGGGTAAAAATCCCTCCGATCTAATGGATCTCTCCAGTCATAGCAATCCCTTTTGTTTTTATGATTATATTGACGCCTGATATAAGGTTCTCCTTCATCAGAATGAGTCCCATAGTCATCCCTGGTTTATTCAATTCGATCATAAATTCAAAAGTCCAATTCCTTATTGGTTCGTCCTCTGGTGGTATAGGCATGGTTCTACCTATGACCTCCTTCCCGACCCCCTTAAAGTTCAAGTTACTCATTTTGCTAATAATAGTAAACCAAATTCAAAGAATGAGAACATTCCTCTCACTCTCCTCTTTGTTAGTAAATACAAAGTTCCCTGGATCCTCAAATGGCAATACGGTATCTCACCACCCTCTGTTGCTAGTAATTCGGCAGTTATCGCTGATCCACTCCCTCGACTTTCCCGCTTTTTCTACATCAAGTGGTGGGATAAGTTCGACGTTAACAGAATCATAGGTCAGGTTCAACAGGAATTTCAGGTTGCCCCTATTCCAGTTCCAGTCAATTCCCCAGTTATTCAGGCTAAGGATTCTAAGGTCATTCCTTTAGAACCCTCTTCCTCAAGTCAGAAAAAGACTTCAAAAGAATCTAAGTTAAAAACCAATCCTACAGGTTCTTCCTGTTCCCGTAGCATTTCTGATTTCAAAGATTGCTGCGGTAGTGAGTTAAAACTTATTGCTCAAGCCCTCAATAAAAGAATTGATGAGTTACACGAAGAAGCCTCTAGGCATTCCTCAGCTTCTTCCCAGAATGATTCAGTTAGCCAATTTACAGAAGATGATGGTCTGTACGATCCTTACGGCACCATCAACCTTCGAGATGCTCGAGACCCATTACTTTGGCGTCAGCAGTTTTATCGATTCTTTATTCAGCGACAACACACTGCTCCGGCGACGATTAATGTTCAATAAGCCAAACACACTGCTCGGCGACGATCATTTATTCATAATCAACAAAGACCGCCTTGACCGACCGATCATCGTTCATAATCGGCCAAAGACTGCCATGGCGACCAGGTTAAAATGATTCCACTTTCTCGTAAAGTAGTAGCTCAACGATAAAAGGAGGCTCTTTTCCACCGAAAAGCGTCGAGTCAAAAGTTGTCGGCGGTTAATTGGCGTCTATAATAGTCAAAAGTTAGCACTGTTTATCAACAGTTGCTTGTCTGTACTTTTACTTTTTCTTTTAACTTAGCAACTTGTTTTTACTTTTGCTTTTACTTTAGTAAATCACTTTTACCTTAGTAAAATGTTTCTTACTTTACCCAGGTAAATGTAATAGTTCCCTTTCCTTGTTCAATAAAAGGAAGGTGAGCTCATTTGGCAAATCAGTTTTTCAAAAACTTAGAAAGACCCTGAGCTCTCTCTCTCAGATTAATCTTTAGTTTCACCCTCGATCGACTTCTACTTAACCCTCTTCTCCAATTCTCTAGTTAAATGTTTTAATTTCGTAAGTACTTGTTTTATTTTCCGTTCTTAGATTGTACATAACTTGTATTATTAATTCAAATCAGTTACTTATTTATAAAGACTGTGTTTAATTTGTATGCGCTCTCTCTGGTTTCTTATTTATATTTTAAATTCTTTTGCTTCCGGCCAAATGGTATCAGAGCCAAGTGTTTGTCCGTTTCTAGCGCCCAGTAAGATCTTTTAATTTACTCCATTAAAAATGTTTTCAAAAATTCTTTTATTCTTTACCGGAAGTCACCTAACTTACTGTAGAACACCTTGTTCGTTGTCAACCCTAGGTAAGTCTCTTGTGCGAAGCGATCTGAGGTTTTTTGAACAATAGGTATGAGTCTACCCAGGTAAGAGGGTCTGAATGGAATATAAAGAGTGAATATTTTTGAACCTAGTAATAATGAGTAGGTTATTTAGATCTAACTCCTCAGCTAGTCACAGGTCAACCTTGCAATCAATACCCGACATAGTTAATCAAGAAGAAAACAGTTATGAAAATATCAGTCAAGTTTTGCATAACTGGAATATACCCAGAATCTCTCCAAAGGAAATTTATCAGTCAACATTTTTAGATAATTTTAAAACTGATTATAATGTTAAAATAGTTGAAAAGGTTTATGCTATTAATAAAGAGTATGAAAATTGTAGCCTTCTTTCCCCATATGTTATTAAAAAACATAGGAAAAGGGTTATAATTTCATTCACATAGGTTTAGTTCAAGTAGCTGTTAAACCATTAAACATTAAAGGAATTAATTCAAGCATCTACCTCTGTCTCAGAGATGCTAGATTTTTGAATTACTATCCAAGCATTATAGGTGCCATGGAAGCAAGTTTGCACAATGGTCCTATCCATTTTAATTGCTTTCCAGACTTCACACTTAGTCTAAGTGATCAGCATCTATTAAAGGCTCTGATACCATTATAAACACTTTTATAATGACCCTTTTGCCCACAATTGTGGCACACAATTTTACGTTTATCAAATTTTTTAGGTCTTTTGTTATGTTTTTTATTACTGGGTTTTGGCTTATTATAATAATTATCTTGATTCCCATTTTTATGATGACTACGTTTTTTCTTATGGCGTCTATGACTTCCGTGAGAGTCAATATGTTTATGCATGTGTTTACGTCTCGAAGGAGCCACAGGGGGTAAACCATACTGCTCGCAGAATGTTCCTAACTCGTATTTAGCCTTCTTCTTGTCTTTACTGGCTTGTTTGGCTAACTTGAAATCAATACACATTTTTAATCCTATCTTTTGAATATAACTGATTATGTCACCATAAGTGAGATTATCATAATCAATATATCCCAAATATTACTAGTGAAGATACTGAGTATATATTAGAGTTAATGAGAATAGAAAATGATGTTAGTAATAATGAAGACTCTAACATTTCATATTCCTCTGATAATAACAGTAATAGTGATTCAAGCAGTAGCGCAGATGAAGTCACCATTTGTGCTGAAAATTACAATGAAAATTGTTGCACTAAAAGGATTAATGTGATCAACAAGGATGATGAAGAAAGTTCTATGTTGATTGACTTAATTAGTAAAATCACTGATCCTAAATTAAAAGCCCAATACACAAAACAGTTAAGAGATTTATTAACTAAAGATACTAGAGAAAATGATAAGTTTATTAAAGCTAAAGAAAAACCAATTTTTAGTCTTAATAAAACCTTAGAAAGATTTAAATCTCCAGTTAAAGAAGCTAGTCTTCCAAAATTAAATCAAGAAGTTAATAAATTAAAGAAAGAGATAGCTAATCTAAAGATAGAAGTCTCTAATCTAAGAAAAGATTTTGATAAAAGGCCTGATCTTCAGATCAATGATTCCTCATCCAGCGATGAAAATCAAGTTGAACCAGAATCATCTGGTACTAAAGATATTTCAGACCTATTTATTCAAGGTCTTTCACTTAAAAGAATTAAAGACATCACCATTCAGAAATGGTACGTATCTATTAACCTAGTTGTGGATAAAAACTTTTCAATACAGCTTACTGCCTTGGTTGATACAGGTGCAGATTTAAACTGTATCCAAGAAGGTTTAATTCCAACTAAGTATTACAAGAAAACTAGTGAAAAATTGAATTCAGCTAAATGGTAGTCAAATGGAAATAAAATATAAATTACCTAAAGTGCATATTTGTCAAGATAACATGTGTTTCAAAACATCTTTTATTTTGATTCGCAATCTTACAGATAAAATTATTTTGGGTTTACCATTTATATATTTATTATACCCATTTACTACTAGTAATGAAGGGTTAACCTGTAAACATTTAGGAAAGAAAATAACATTTAAGTTTTTTATTAAACCGAAAGAAAGAGATTTAAAATTTATTCAAGAATAATCCATTTTCAAATCATTGAGATTAATAAACTGTAAATCTACACATTTGAATTTCTTGAAAGAAGAAATCAAATATAAAAGAATTGAAGAACAACTTCAAAATGAAGAGGTTCGGTTAAAAATTGAAAAGTTAAAAACATACATGAAGAATAACCTTTGTTCCGATTCCCCCAATGCCTTTTGGCATAGAAAGAAACATATGGTTAGGCTTCCTTATGCTAAGGAATTCAAAGAACATTTGATTCCCACTAAAATTAGGCCTATTCGGATGAGTCATGAACAAATGGAGTTATGTAAGAATGAAATCAATGATCTCCTCAATAAAGGGTTAATTAAACCTAGTAAATCCCTTGTCTTGGTTTGCTCTTTTTATGTCAACAATGAAGCGAGAAAAAGAAAGAGGTGTTCCTCATTTAGTTATCAATTACAAACCATTAAACAAGGTCTTAGAGTGGATTAGGTACCCCCTTCCCAACAAGGACGACCTTATCAATAGGTTAAGTAATGCCACCATTTTCAGTAAATTCGACCTTAAATCCGGTTTCTGGCAAATTGCCATCCATCCCGATGATCAGTACAAAACAGCATTCACCACTCCATTTGGACACTATGAATTGAATGTTCAGGCATTTGGCCTAAAAAATGCTCCAAGTGAATTTCAAAATATTCTCAATGACATATTAAACCCTTTCAGCCATTTTATCGTTGTTTATATTGACGACATTCTTATTTACTCCAAGACTATTGAAGAACATGAAAAACATTTAAAATCGTTCTTCACTACTGTTAAAGTAAATGGTCTTGTTCTTTCTCCTTCCAAATGCAAACTGTTTTGAGTGCGAATAAGGTTTCTTGGTCTTAATATCTTCAATGGACATGTTCAGCCTATTGAATGAGCTATTCAATTTGCTGACAAGTTCCCAGATAAGATAACCAATAAAACCCAACTGCAGAGATTTCTTGGCTCGCTGAATTATATAGGCAAGTTCTACAAGAATCTCAGGTAGATTTGCAAACCTCTTTTTCAGCGTTTGCAAAACAATCCTCCACCTTGGACTGACATTCATACTTCAGCAGTCCAACAAGTTAAAAAATACGTCAAGGCATTGCCCTGCCTTAGTATCTCCATTGATTCAGCTTTCAAAATTGTTGAAACTGACGCCTCAGATATTGGATTCGGAGGTATTCTTAAACAAAAGTTAACATCCGATTCCCCAGAACAAATTTTTTCGATTTCATTCCGGCACATGGAATACTACACAGTCAAAATATAGTACTATTAAAAAAGAAATTCTTTCATTAGTTCTATGTATTAACAAATTTTAAAATGACTTATTAAATCAGAAATTTCTGGTCCGCATTGATTGCAAGTCAGCCAAGTACATTTTAGTAAAAGATGTTGAGAATTTAGCCTCTAAGCATTCTTTCGCTAGATGGCAAGCTTTATTAAGCATTTTTGATTTTGATATTGAATATATTAAAGGCAAAAACAATTCTATTCTTGATTTTCTTACTAGAGAATTTATTCATACAGGTACTATACAGTCATGAGTTTCAGAGGTTCATCCTCCTCGTAGGGTTCGAGTCGCCCTATTGGCCCAAGTAATCAGCCCAGAGGTACCTTAGTCCCTCACCCAGTTACCCATGTCTATCAGTCAAATAAATTTTTTGTTCTTGGGACAATCCCCAAGCCTTACAGTTCAGCCCTAGTGAATAAACCTGAACCCATTGATCCATTCGATAAATCAACCCAAGACCTCGTCTTGACTCCCGATCACTCCCTTACGAGCATGTGCTCAAATGGGAAAGTTACTTGTTCCATGTCGAACCATATATGAAGCGAAAAATGATCCGATTAAGCTTCTTTGCCCGATTTTTCCCTCTGGTTGGCATTTTCCTCCATACGCTCCTTATAAGTCTCTTGTTTATTATAAAGACATTCTCCTCGGCCCGATTCAATAAATATCAAACCTATTTATGCAAACAATGATAAATCAAAAGTCCTTTATCATTCTTTGTATATTAAACAATTCCTTCAAATTTGATTGGGGTAAAATCCCTCGATCTAATGGATCTCTCGGTCATAGCAATCCCTTTTGTTTTTATGATTATATTGGCGCTTTGGTATAAGGTTCTCCTTCATCGAATGAGTCCCATAGTCATTCTGGTTTATTCAATTCGATCATAAATTCAAAAGTCCAATTCCTTATTGGTTAGTCCTCTGGTGGTATATAGGCATGGTTCTACCTATGACCTCCTTCCCAAACCCCCTTAAAGTTCAAGTTACTCATTTTGCTAATAATAGTAAACCCAGTTCAAAGAATAAGAACATTCCTCTCACTCTCCTCTTTGTTAGTAAATACAAAGTTCCACGGATCCTCAAATGGCAATACGGTATCTCACCACCTCTCATTGCTAGTAATTGGCGATTATCGATCCACTCCTCGACTTTCCCGCTTTTCTACATCAAGTGGTGGGATAAGTTCGACGTTAACGAATCATAGGTCGTCTTCAACGAAATTTCTGTTGCCCTATTCGAGTTCGAGTCGAATGAGAGAGAGAGCTGTGGTCTTTCTAAGTTTTTGAAAAACTGATTTGCTAAATGAGCTCGCCTTCCTTTTATAGAACAAGGAAAGGGAACTATTACATTTACATGGGTAAAGTAAGAAACATTTTACTAAGGTAAAAGTGATTTACTAAAGTAAAAGCAAAAGTAAAAACAAGTTCCTAAGGTATATGCAAAAAAAGTAAAATGCAGAAGAAACATCTGTTGATAAGCGATTGCTAACTTTTGACTATTACTGGGCGCTTTTGACCAACTGGCCGAATGACTTTTGACTCGTATTTGCTTTGGTGGAAAAGAGCCTCCTTTTACTGTTGAGCTACTTTCGGCGAGAAAGTGGAATCATTTAATTGGCTCAAAGGTAGAGTCTTTGGTGATTATGAATAGATGGTGGGCTGTAGAGCAGTCTTGCTTCTTGAACATTAATCGTCACTTAGGAGGCCGGTCTTTGGTACTGAGCGATGCTTAAAAGCTGTTAATGTCAGGCGAATGGGTCCTGAGCATCCTGAAGGTTGATGGTGCTGTAAGGATCGTACAGACCATCATCTTTTGCAAATTGGCTAACTGAATCATTTTGGGAAGAAGCTGAGGAATGCCTAGAGGCTTCTTCGTGTAACTCATCAATTCTTTTATTGAGGGCTTGAGCAATAAGTTTTAACTCACTACCGGAGCAATCTTTGAAATTAGAAATGCTACGGGAAAAGGAAGAACCTGTAGGACTGGTTTTTAACTTAGATTCTTTTGAAGTCTTTTTCTGACTTGAGGAAGAGGGTTCTAAAGGAATGACCTTAGAATCCTTATCCTGAATAACTGGGTAATTAACTGGAACTGGAATAGGGGCAACAGGAAATTCCTGTTGAACCTGACCTATGATTCTGTTAACGTCGAACTTATCCCACCACTTGATGTAGAAAAAGCGGGAAAGTCGAGGGAGTGGATCAGCGATAACTGCCGAATTGCTAGCAACAGAGGGTGGTGAAATACCGTATTGCCATTTGAGGATCCAAGGAACTTTGTATTTACTAACAAAGAGGAGAGTGAGAGGAATGTTCTCATTCTTTGAATCTGGTTTACTATTATTAGCAAAATGAGTAACTTGAACTTTAAGGGGGTCGAGAAGGAGGTCATAGGTAGAACCATTTTATACCACCGGAAGACGAACCAATAAGGAATTGGACTTTTGAATTTATGATCGAATTGAATGACTATGGGACTCATTCTGATGAAGGAGAACCTTATACTAGGCGTCAATATAATCATAAAAACAAAAGGGATTGCTATGACTGGAGAGATCCATTAGATCGGAGGGATTTTTACCCCAATCTGAAATTTGAAGGAATTTTTTAATATACAAAGAATGATAAAGGACTTTTGATTTATCATTGTTTGCATAAATATGTTTGATATTTACTGAATCAGTTTTAAGGAGAATGTCTTTATAATAAACAAGAGACTTATAAGGAGCGTATGGAGGAAAATGCCAACTAGGAGGGAAAAACTGGGCAGCAAGCTTAACTGGATCATTTTTTGGCTTCATATATGGTTCGATATGGAACAAGTAACTTTCCCATTTGAGCACATGCTCAGAAGGGGAATGACTGGGAGCTGAAGACGAGGTCTTGGCTAGATTACTGAATGGATCAATGGGTTCAGGTTTATTCACTAGGGCTGAACTGTAAGGCTTGGGGATTGTCCCAAGAACAGAAAATTTATTTAACTGATAGACAGGGGTAACTGGGTGAGGGACTAAGGTATCTCTGGGCTAATTACTTGGGCCAATAGGGCGACCCGGACCCTGCGAGGAGGATGAAACTCTGAAACTCATGACTGTATAGTACCTGTATGAATAAATTCTCTGGTAAGAAAATCAGGAATAGAATTGTTTTTGCCTTTAATATATTCAATATCAAAATCAAAAATGCTTAATAAAGCTTGCCATCTAGCGAAAGAATGCTTAGAGGCTAAATTCTCAACATCTTTTACTAAATTGTACTTGGCTGACTTGCAATCAATGCGAACCAGAAATTTCTGATTTAATAAGTCATTTTGAAATTTGTTAATACATAGAACTAATGAAAGAATTTCTTTTTTAATAGTACTATATTTTGGTATGTAGTATTCCATCTGTAGGAATGAAATCGAACAATTTGTTACGGGGAATCGGATGTTAACTTTTGTTTAAGAATACCTCGAATCCAATATCTCGAGGCATCAATTTCAACAATTTTGAAAAATTTGAATCATTGGAGCTATACTCTAATATGCAATCAATCCAAATTAAATTGAACAACCGCTATCGAGCTATGGGTTTTCATTTCTTTTCTTTTCTTTTCCTTTCTTTTTATTTTATTTTTATGTTTTATTTTGCCAAAGCACACGATTTACATCCCAAACCTTATGACATTACAAGATTCCCTAGTTGATACATTAAAATAAATAAAGGCAACACTAAAGGAAACATTTGGATAAAGGCAATGATTAAGACTAAATGTAGAAAGTGCTCAAACTTTGACTAATCAAATTGGTTCTGCTTGTGAACTTGGTCCCACTTCTACTTTGGTGTGTTTGGTATTCCAATAGAATGACAAGGTAAAAGTTCACGAGTTTGAAATGAAGATAATTAGATTCACCAATGATGGTGTGTTTATTCTAGTAAATTATGAGGTCATACCAAGTTGAATGATTGCGGTTGGTCGGGGAGGCGATAACGCATTTTTCCAGCTTATCAAGAACAAAGGATGATGCAAATTTCAAGTGAGAAAGTTTGCTTGGATCTTGGGTTAGTGTAGCAAATTGAACCATCTTCACAAGCCTCGGGTAAGATTTACCATTAAAGCCCCTCTCTACACCAATCGCAACAATATAATTATGATTTCAAAGTAAAGTCTATATGGAATTCGCATCCTTAGATATAATATACTTAAAGAGCTTCACGATAAAGTAAAACTCAAAAAGTACCTCCTTAGTTGCAAGATATGTAACCTAGCATTTAATCAACTTATCCAATCTAATCAATATTTCCTTCATCACTTCTCAACATGGTTTAAGAATCCAATTTTGAATCCAAATTGACTAGACCTAAACGACTCCAATCAACCAAAGCACAATGATATGTAAAAGGTTTTAGTTTAAAGTAAATAAATTAAAATTATCCACATTTAAAAATATTCTAGAAAATAAGTACAAACACACAAATAATTACTTATTACCATAAGAAACTTTAATATATGCACGAGGGGTCTATATCCGGATATTAATTTCATTTAATCTTTCATCTTCCACAATTTTCCACAAACGAACAATCCCAAATTCACCAAGCACTAGCAAGGTATTGCCCATCCGGACCGAATTTCATGGTCAAATTGAACCCTCATGTGCCGTAATATCTTGCCCAACAAAAGGGGTCGATAGCCCCTCAACCATTTTTTACAATGGTGAACCCTCACTCTCTGAACTCTACCCCTCAAAATTTGTTCAAGCCCACTTTGGTCTCAAACCATCGCCTCTTACTTGCCTATCCGAACTCATGAAAAGGAAAGTAATCTATTCAACCACCTATCCTTCATTACGTTTCATCGTCCTTGCCATATTTACAAAGAACCTTAATTTCTTTACTCGCACAAGTTCTTTGAGCCAAGGAGATGATGAGAAGTGTCACCATCATCACCGTTATCAATTGATCTTTCCCCATTACTCTAACTTTACTCGGGGTAATGTGTTGTCCTCTCATCTACGTCCACCCTCTATACTAGCATCCATATTCACAAATCCTGCATACGAAGTTTTCCTTGAGCCCAAACCTCTTGACAAATCAAAAGAATTATCGCACTAACTAGACAGGGGAGGATCGACTTGAAGACCAATAAATTATAGTAATCTAAGAAGCACGTGGTTCGAAGCTTCAAGGTAATATCTCTAAAAGGCTAATAATCACCCATTGCAAAAAGTTGATGAGACAAATATTTCATTATTTTACTATCTAGTTCAAATATGGGATCAAAAATCAATTCAATCCTCAAATTCAATAGAGAATGACAAATTCTCCTAAATATAAAAAATGCAAACACAGATGGAAAAAGCATGAAAGTATAAAAACATACAATCACAAAATTAATATAACAAGACAAAATCACCAATTTCACCAAAATCAACATTTACCATCCCTCTCCTCTTGATAACATTGATAAAAACATAAAGAGTACCAAAAACTTTTTAGATGAGCTACGGATTGAAGATAAATAAATAAATTAATCTTGAAGAAATAATAGGAGTAATCGGATTGAAATCGATTGCATTCTACAGACGACGTGGTGGAAGCGGGCACCACCACATGTCTTGAAATGTGTGACCTATGCTACTCACCTTCCTACCCGTGCATAATAATATCCTTCTATCATCACCACCGATTCTCATATCAATTGAGCTATCAACGTTGATGAGAACCATCAATACTGCGGGCAATTCTTTGATCCTTGCTTCACTTGGAATTAAAACCCTAGGTCTTTATAATTTGTGTATTCCAACCGTCCCTAACTGTAGACAGTTTCATGTAAAATGATGGCCGAGATGGTAGATCGGTAGTGGCACAAAGAGGAAAGAGTAGGAGTGAGCAAAAATGGATAAAACCGAACTATCGAATCGAACTGAATTATTTTAACAAGAATTATTTTGGTTTTTTTTTTAAAATTTCGGTTATATCCAAATTATTATTCAGTATTCGATTTCGGTTTCGGTCTTCAAAAATAGATTGTTCTGGTAAATTAATAACCGAATGTTAATATTTTAAAAAATTAATTATTACTCATATTATAATATTATCCATTAACTACTAGTCTTACGGCTTCTATTCGACTATCGTAATAGTTTTCCCCAAATCCAATCCTGGTTGTTTTAAGCCCCTAACCCACTCGCCAATGCCTGGATCCGAAATCTCAAAGACTCGAATTCTCGATCGACTCTCGAATCTCGTCGACTCTTGAAAGATCGACGTCCTCAAGTCTCGTGCCATGCCTCCACCTCTCCCCGCCCCGGTCTCCCACACGACTCGCTCACTGGTGAGTGACTCAGTTTTTTTCCTTCTATGGTTTTTGTCTGCACATTTGTTGTGATTTTTGAAGCTCTATACCCTTTTCACCTTGTAGTTATCTGTGTATTTGTTAGGGTAGAATACCTATTCTCGTCTTTGTTACCTGTTGGTAGTTATTCTGTAAATAGTTGGTAGATTAGTGGTTGTATTTGTATTTGTATTTGTTGTAATTATATATGTGATTTATGGTAGAAGGTAATTAGGACTTTGTAATTAACATGTACTGTTTTGAGATAGTAATGAGATACTCCCTCCTTAAGCTAATATTAAGCGTATATATTCTTTTCCATGTATATACCTCTAGAAATTATAACATGTACTGTTTTGAGATAGTTATTTTTTTATACTACTATTGAAAAGTGAGACTAGTTTCTTGAATGATCCTGTGTTGAAGTTCTATCTGGTTTTTGGAAATTGGATGGACTTGAGTTTCTCAAAGATCTCTAACTTGTCTTTGATTATATTAGTTATTGTTGTTCCATAAAGCGAGAACATGATTTAGGAAATAATGCATTTCCGTACCTCCCTCGCAATATAATCCAAGCAATTTGTTATTTAATGTTAGTTACTTACTTAATTATCTGTGAATGGCCATCTTTAAATTTACATGTTCTCCAAGCACTGTTATTTAATTGAGGCCTTGGTCATGTGATGTACAGGATTTGTGTTGCATGTTGATGTTGCCGCTGTTGTTGACTTCTTGAGTTCTTTGTTGGACACTTGACCGCTGTTGGTTGTTCTTTGTTGGTTGATGGTCGCATGCACAAGCACAAATGCATAATCGCCGGTTCTGTTTGCTAGATGTCTTGCTTGCCTTTGGGTCGTTTACTACTTTGTCTCTCTTGTTCGCTAGATTAATTTTATGTTGGCTTGTTGCTGCTTTGTTATGTCATAAATTTGTTAAGTTCTTAAGGACTGGAGTCACTGGACAGTTAATTTTTGTTGGCTTGTTATTGCTGCTTTACCTGACTTGCTGTATTTTGGACAGTTAATTAGGCTTGCTTTATTAAGTCATAAATTTCATGTTGGCTTTTTGTTGCTGCTGGACAATTAAGTTTAGTAGTTCACAGTTGCTGGGCAGTTAATTTGGTAAATAGTTAATAGGTAATTTATGTTGTATGAGATTTCGGTTATTACCCGAATATCCGAAATTACAATTCGGTAATTCGGTATTCGGAAATTCGGTTATTTTCACATTTCGGTTAGCATTTCGGATAGTGGAATTGGCATTAATTTGGTTTTCGGTTATAACCGAATAACCTATTCGGTTCGGTTATAACCGAATGCTCACCCCTAGGAAAGAGGACTGTCTTCAACAACGGATTGTGAAACGAGGGAATAGAGAGTTGGAAACAAAATGGGAATAGGGCTGAATATATTTTCTATTACGATCGACTGATACAAATACTCATCTGTTCCAAACATAAAAGTTATAAAACATTTTTTTAAAAAAACAACTGTAAGTTAGTTAAAAAGTGTAATTATTATATGTAAATTTATTACCATAAAAAATTTAATGTATTTATATTATAATTTTTATTCACCATAATTAATTATAAAAAATTATTTAGAACAAGATAGCGACCAATTTTATCCCTCGCAATAAACTTCTGAATAATGCTATATAGTGAGTAATAATTTCTTCACTAAATATATTTTTTTCTTTCAAATTTTCATCATATATTGGCTCCAAAAATCTTTCTATCGCCCCAATTTTGCGAGAAAAAAAATATAAATTGTGAAGGATGTTTCTTTCGCTAATAACTATATTGTCACTATACTTTTTTCCGTCAATGTTCCTTCGCTAAACAACTCCTCATGTGAAGGAATAAATTCCTTCACTAAATTTCCTTCGCTAGAGGTCATTTTTGGTGTAGTGTATGAAAACTAGCCGGCTCAACTTCTGAATTGAAGCTGATAACTAGTAAACTGCCTTGCTCTGGACATTCCTACCAACGTTGATGTACTAGATCGTTGTTGACAATGTATTTGATTTGTTGATGTAATGTGGAGAGAACGACTCCAGCCATGTGTACCCATGGTCTACCCAATAGCAGGTTGTATCTTGAGTCTATCTGGAGGACATGGAAAGATACATTGAATGTATTTGGACCAATCTCAATTGGCAGCTCAATCTTTCAGACGGAATTCGTCGGGATCCACCGAAAGCTTTGATCACTGTATGGCTGCTTTGGATCCTTTTAAGATTAACATTCATCTTCACCAAGGTGGCATAAGGACATATTCAGAGATGAACCTCCATCTATCAACACTCCAGCTAACATATGTAATAACCCGATATTTTCTCTATAAATAAATCAGAAATTTTGCGTATAATTTTTTTATTATTATTATTTTAAAGGAAAGGTTATGTGCAAGATAATGTGTATGTATTTATGTGATGAATATAAAATATATTTATTATAATGAATGATTAAGAATAATTTTATTTTAGAATTATTGATCATTATAAATTATATTCTTATAATAATTAATTTTTAGTAAAAATATTTTTATTAATTATTTCCATGAAAATATAAGTATTATATTATTTAAATAATATATGAAATGATTACAACATTATTATAATAACTATTTTATTATATGAATTTATTTCAGATTAATTAAGTTAATTATTTAACTAAATTAATAATGTTATATATGGCAGATAAATCAGATATGGAATCCAAATCCTAATTTTGGATTTTTGATTAAGGAAAGAGACTAATAATATTATATTATCTGTGTTATAAATGTGTATGTTATCTGTGTAAGGTTAATAGGTGGAACAATTTTAATGTTACTGATAAACCCTAGTTTTGAAGTCAATTGATACTTTATAATCTGTCTAGTAACTATGCTGTGTGATTAATGATATTTATTATAAAATTATTTTATTTCAGTGTCATAAATATGTACTGCATATGTGTGGACTGATAATGTTGGTCAAATTATGTGTATAATGACCAAGCCCTAGCATTAAAATTGTGAAACCCTAATTTAAAACTCAGTTACGAGTTCGATGTTGTTATGTACTGTGTTATATGATGTATGTTGTGTATTATATAATTATATGATTATTAGGTAAATCCTAATTAATGTTTAGAAACCATAATTTCTAAAAATTAGAAAACCCTAGTTTCAAGTTATGAAACCCTAGTTCAAAAGTCGGATGCCACTTTAAGACTATTTTGTAATCATGTTAATGTGTGTAAATAACCCAGATTAAAGATATTAACCCTAATTAGGAGAACCCAATTTTCAAAACCCTAATGTTTTTTTTTAAGAATAAACCCTTATTATTTTCTAAATTATAAACCCTAATTTGCTTATGGTAAACCCTTATTGTTAAATTGGGAAGTGTAATGCTAATTATTGTCTCTTAAACCTAATTAGCAAAAGTGCTAAGTAATTAAAAACCTAATTGATTAAGAAACCTTAATTTTATATTTTTAGAAACTAATTTTTATATTTATAAA